>CM040127.1:309152219-309490217 GCA_022559845.1 Amorphophallus konjac
CTCCCCTCTCTTTCTTTCCTCTCTCTTCGCACAGGCGACATCGGTGGGTGGAGCGGCGAGCCCTCCCCCCTCTCTTCCTCTCTTCCCTCTTCTTCTCTTCTTCTCTTTCTCTTCTTTTTCTCTTTCTCTTCTTCCCTTCTCCTCTTTCCCTTTCTCTTCTTCTCTTTGTGCGGACGACGGAGGATGGAGCAGCAGGGGGGAGCCTCCACTCTCTTCTTCTTCTCTTCTTCTCTTCTTCTCTTTCTCTTCTTCTCTTTGTGCGGACGACGGAGGATGGAGCAGCAGGGGGGAGCCTCCCCTCCTCTTTTCTTCTCTTCTTCTATTCTTCTCTTTCTCTTCCTCTTTCTCCTTGCTCAAGCGGTGGTGATCGAGGCGGCAGGCCCCTCTTCTTCTCTTCTTCTTCTTCTCTTTTCGCACAGATGGCGACGGTGGGCGGAGCGGCAGCGCCTCCCTCTCTTCCTCTCTTCCTCTTCTTCTCTTTCTTCTCTCTCTTCTCTCTTTCTCTTCTTCTCTTCTCCTTTCACTATCTACGTGTGGGTGTCTGTCTCTTCTTCTTCGTCCCCCCTTCTCTACCGGAATGGGAGGGGATTTATACTCCCAGCAGCGGGAGCCCTCAAGCACGGCCGTCGGAGGCGGGAAGTGGCTGGTGATGATGGGGTTTGACTTCCCCCGTCCTGGCTGTCAGGGGAATAGCCTGCGTGGCCCAATCTCTGGTCGACACCTCGGACAGCTCACTGCGCGCCAAGGATACGTAGGGCATGGGCGTCACGTCGTTTGGCCGTTCGCTGTGCCGCCGGCGGGCTGAAGAAGTGTGTCGCTGTAAGACACTGTAAGTGTGCCGCTGAAGGGGGCAAAAGGCGTGTCGCCAAAGGTTGCCCAAGCATGCCGTTGAAGGGGGCAACCGGCGTACCGTTGAAGGCCCAAAGAAGTGTGCCGCTGGGGGCAGAGGGGGTGTACCGCTGAACCCCAAAATGGGCGTGCCGCTGAAGGCCCATTTGGGGTGTGCCGTTGAAGGCCCCTGGGGTGTGCCGCTGAAGGCAGCCTGGGGTGTGGCGCTGGGGCTCCCTGGGGTGTGCCACTGGGGCTCCTAGGGGGTGTGCCGCTGGAGGCACCCTGGGGTGTGCCGCTGGGGGCTCCCAGAGGTGTGCCGCTGGGGGCTCCAGAGGTGTGCCGCTGGGGGCTCCCAGGGGGTGTGCCGTTGGAGACCCCCAGGGGGTGTACCGCTGAAGGCACGCTGGGGTGTGCCGCTAGAGGCTCCCAGGGGGTGTGCCGCTGGAGGTCCCCCTGGGGTGTGCCGCTGGGGCTGACTTGAGCCCGTCTTGTGCACGAGTGTGCCGGTTTGATTTTCTTCGAGGCCCATGGATCGTGGGACTCTTGGTGGTTGACTTCTCTTCATGTCGTGATTTCGGAGACGGCTTCACGGCAGTGTGCATATTTTGGGGAGTCTGGGTGACTAGTCTCCCCGGGGCTCCTTCACCGGGTGCCGTTATTAATGCTGGGCCGAGCAGGATGTCTGAGGTGTGCAATTTTTGGCGTCCAAAAATGCCCCCCACCCACAGGTAGCGCAGGCGAAGGATGAGCCGGGCGGTGCCCGTGGGTGCACGGTCTCTTTTTTCTTCGTCGGTGCCGCCGGAGTGTCGGGAGTCGACGTGACTTGTTTGTCTCTTCTTTTCTTCGTCAGTGCCGACGTGGTGTCGGGCGTTGACATGGTTTGTTGGATTCTTTGTCTCTTCGTCAATGCCGACGGGGTGTCGGGAGCAGACCTAGTTTGTTGGTCCCTTTGTCTCTTCGTCAGTGCCGACAGGGTGTCGGGAGCTGACCTGGTTTGTTGGTCTCTTTGTCTCTTCGTTAGTGCGACAGGGTGTCGGGAGCTGACCTGGTTTGTTGGTCTCTTGGTCTCTTCGTCAGTGCCGACATGGTGTCGGGAGCTGACCTGGTTTGTTGGTCTCTTGGTCTCTTCGTCAGTGCCGACAGGGTGTCGGGAGCTGACCTGGTTTGTTGATCTCTTTGTCTCTTCGTCAGTGCCAACAGGGTGTCGGGAACTGACCTGGTTTGTTGTCTCTTGGTCTCTTCGTCAGTTTCGACAGTGTGTCGGGAGCCGACCTGGTTTGTTGATCTCTTTGTCTCTTCGTCAGTGCCGACAGGGCGCCGGGAGCTGACCTGGTTTGCTGGTCTCTTTGTCTCTTCGTCAGTGCCGACAGGGTGCCGGGAGCTGACATGGTTTGTTGGTTTTTTTATCTCTTTTCTTTCTTTTCTTCTCTCGTTTCTCTTCTTCTCTTTTTCTTTTTTTCTTCTTCTCTTTTTTGTTATCTCTTTTTTTTCTTCTCTCTTTTGTTGTTGTTTGTTTTTTTTCTTCTCTTTCCTCTTTTTCTCTTCTTCCCCTTTTTTTTCTTTCTTCTCTTCTTTTTTTTTGAAGAACTCCAGGTGGCTGCTGGCGTGGATGCCAATGATATAAGAGCTGTCGGCATAGCGGCCGATAATTGAAAGCTATTGACATGGGGGCCAATAATTGAAAAGTTGTCGACCGAAGGCCGATGATTAAAAGCTATCGGCTTAGGGGCCGATAATCGAAAGCTGTTGGCATGGGAGCCAATAATTGAAAAGCTATCGACCCGAAGGTCGATGATTAAAAGCTGTCGGCTCAGGGGCCGATAATTGAAAGCTGTCGGCTCAGGGGTCGATGATTGAAAAGTTGTCGACCCGAAGGCCGATGATTAGAAAGCTGTCGGCTCAAGGGCCGATGATTGAAAGCTGTTGGCATGGGAGCCAATAATTGAAAAGCTGTCGACCCGAAGGCCGATGATTAAAAGCTGTCGGCTCAGGGGCCGATGATTGAAAAGCTGTCGGCATGGGAGCCAATAATTGAAAAGCTGTCGACCCGAAGGCAGATGATTAAAAAGCTGTCGGCTCAGGGGCCGATGATTGAAAAGCTGTCGGCTCAGGGACCGATGGTCGAAAAGCTGTCGACCCAAAGGCCGATGATTAGAAAGCTGTCGGCTCAGGGGCCGATGATTGAAAGCTGTTGGCATGGGAGCCAATAATTGAAAAGCTGTCGACCCGAAGGCCGATGATTAAAAAGCTGTCGGCTCAGGGGCCGATGATTGAAAAGCTGTTGGCATGGGAGCCGATAAGGGAGATCAAAACAGCCAAGGCTGGGAGCGGGCTTGAAGAGCCGAAGTTGGGGATTAACGAGCCGCGAGGGCAAGAGGTAGGCCATGGGGGCTAAGGTTGGGCTCTACGAGCCGTAGCTGGGAACGTAGGCTTCGATGGCGAAATTGAGATTATTGTAGACACACATTTTTATTATTTATTATTTATTATTATATTTCCTTTTATTCAAGCATGCAAGCATTCATTAGCAGGTATAACATAAATATAAGTAAGCAGCTCCCCCTATAGGGGATAGGATAGGGACATAGCCCATAATTCGTAGATGCGGTGCGGGCCGCGAGGCACAATTGAGGGGTGGTGCACCCATCAAGAGGATATCGCATGTCTTGCATGCATAGCCTAAATTCACGCATTTCACCCGAGGTAATTCTCTGTGGCGTGGAAGTGCAAATGTGTGAACAAAGGGCCCTAACCATAGGGATATGCAGGTTTTCTTGGTGACACTCGAGGATCACTCTAGCGCCTACACATTAGTTCCAGGCTTTCGACTTTCGGTAGCTTCACACAGCCCCCATCTGTTTATTTTGGTAGCGGATTTCATCGTTCGGCGCGAGTCTCCTCACGTGTCTCAATGGAGATTCTCGGCTACTAAGATTTGTCCTTATTATGATTCTATTGCGGATTCCACCGTTTGACGCGAGTTTCCTCATATGTCTCAATGGGGATTCCCGGCTAATAGGTTTCATCCTTATTGTAATCCGCTTCACCATTTCGCGCGAGTCTCCTCATGTGTCTCAATGGGGATTCCCGGCTACTCGGATTCACGTTTCTCTCTCTCTTTTTTTTGCATCATTTTTTTCTCTCTTTTTTATTTTTTTTTATTTTACAGTGGGGGGTAGGCAGCTTTTTCCTCATGATTACCTTTCACGCGAGTGTAGGAATTCAAGCCTCCGTAGAGTGCTAAGAAGAAATTCGGGCAATCCCTATAGTCGAAGGCTATTGAACACATTAAGTGCTAAGTGTGGGAGCGTTACCTCAGGTTTATTTTGTGAGTTGGGCTTAGCGATTCAGCCATGACTCTTCCCCGTGACGTGTGCACCTGCCATAACTGGGTTCCCTTCGAACGCGTGCCATGACGCCCGTGCATCCGGAATCGGGGTGATATTATTTAGCAAGGAAACACGGTCCTAGAAAATTTCAAGGAGGTGTATTATTCTATATCAAGCAACCATGCAAGCAGGGCAATCATGCATTCTCCTTTTTTGTTTGTTGTTTTGTTTTGTTGTTTTGTTGTTTTTTTTTGTTTGTTTGTTTTTCTGTGTTTGTTTTTGTTTGTTGTTATTTTTTTTTGTGGCATACGAAAATATTGTTGTTACGTATAAGTGTAGTGGTAGTAAAGGTATTAGGGAAGCAGACCACGAACGGCTGAAAGGACATTAGGGAAGCGGGCCGTGAAGGCCGAATTCTGGGAAGCAGGCCGTGAAGGCCGAATTCTGGGAAGCAGGCTTCAAGAGCCGAAGATATTGGGAGGCGGGCTGCAAGAGTCGAAGGTATTGGGAAGTAGGCTAAAAAGCCAAGGGATATTGGGAGCAGGCTGACAAGCGAGAGATGTTAGGAGTAGGCTGTAAAGTCGAAAAGATATCGGAGAGCGCGGTGGGACGGATGGATTAATCCTGGCAGTGGGCCCCGGTCGAAATGGCCCTGCAGAGGGGCGTTGGGTAGCGGGACGTGAGAGTCGAAGAGAATGGTCTCTTTTGTTCTCTGGCCAGGGAAGGGTCTGGACCAAAATGGAAGGTTTATTCTTTTGTTCTCTGGCCGGGGAAGGATCCGAACCAAAGCGAGAGGTCTATTTTTTTAATTGGGAAGCTGTCAGCTGGGGTGCCAATGATGAGATAGCTGTCGGCTAGGAGCCGATGATGAGGTAGCTGTCGGCTAGGAGCCGATGATTATATAGCTGTCGGCTAGGAGCCGATGGTGAGGTAGCTGTCGGCTAGGAGCCGATGATGAGATAGCTGTCGGCTAGGAGCCGATGATGAGGTAGCTGTCGGCTAGGAGCCGATGATGAGGTAGCTGTCGGCTAGGAGCCGATGATTATATAGCTGTCGACCCGAAGGCCGATGATGAGGTAGCTGTCGACCCGAGGGCCGATGAAGGGGTAGTTGTCGACTTGAAGCCCCGGTGACTGAAAGTTGGTCGGTTTAGCGCCCCGTCGGCAGAAGGTCTAGTCATTTTAACGCCCCGTCGGCGGAAGGTCTAGTCGGTTTAACGCCCCGTCGGCGGAAGGTTTAGTCTGTTTAACGCCCCATCGGCGGAAGGTTTAGTCGGTTTAACGCCCCGTCGGCGGAAGATCTAGTCGGTTTAATGCCCCGTCGGCGGAAGGTTTAGTCGGTTTCTGTTTGTTGGGTGGCTGGAGGTCGGAAGTAAAAGTTCATCTCGTGATTCTTCTTTCTCTTCTTTTCCTCCTCTTTTGTGAGGAGAGGCGGATGCAAAGACCATATTTGCCTCGTGATCATTTCCTTCTTTTCTTCTCTTCTTTTTTGTGTGAAGAGGCGGGTTCAAGGACCATGTTCGCCCCGTGACTGTTCTTTCTCTTCTTCTCTTCTTCTTTTATGGGGAGGCGGGTGCAGAGACCATGTTCGCCTCGTGACTGTTCTTTCTCTTCTTCTCTTCTTCTTTTATGGAGAGGCAGGTGCAAGGACCATGTTCGCCTCGTGACTGTTCTCTTTTTTTTTCTTCCTCTTTTATGGAGAGGCAGGTGCAAAGACCGTGTTCGCCTCCTGACTGCCCTTTCTCTTCTTCTCTTCTTCTTTTATGTGAAGAGGCGGGTGCAAAGACCGCGTCTGCCTCGTGACTCTTCTTGCTCTTCTTCTCTTCTTCTCTTCTTCTTTTATGGAGAGGCAGGTGCAGGGACCATGTTCGCCCCATGTCTCTTTTTTTCTTCTATTCTTCTTTTGTAGAGAGGCAGGTGCAGAGACCATGTTTGCCCCATGATTGCTCTTTCTCTTCTTCTCTTCTTCTTTTATGGAGAGGCAGGTGCAAAGACCATGTTTGGCTCGTGATCATTTCTTTCTTTTCTTCTCTTCTTCTTTTGTGTAGAGAGACAGGTGCGAAGACCGCGTCTACCTCGTGACTCCTCTTCTATTCTTCTTTTATGGAGAGGCAGGTGCAGGGACCATGTTCGCCTCATGTCTCTTTTTTTCTCTTCTATTCTTCTTTTGTAGAGAGGCAGGTGCAGAGACCATGTTTGCCTCATGATTGCTCTTTCTCTTCTTCTCTTCCTTTTTTATGGAGAGGCAGGTGCAAGGACCATGTTTGCCTCGTGATCATTTCTTCTCTTCTTCTTTTGTGTAGAGAGGCGGGTGCAGGGACCATGTTCGCCTCATGTCTCTTTTTTCTTTCTCTTCTTTCTTTCTTCTTTTATGTAGAGAGGCGGTTGCAGGGACCATGTTCGCCTCATGTCTCTTTTTTTCTCTTCTATTCTTCTCTTGTAGAGAGGCAGGTGCAAGGACCATGTTCGCCTCATGTGCATTCTTTCTTTCCTTCTCTTCTTTTGCGTGATGAGGCGGGCTCAAAGACCACGTCTTCCTCATGTGTCTTCTTTTGGTTCTGCTCTTCTTCTTTTATGTGAAGAGGCGGGTCCAGGGACCACGGCTGCCTCATGTGTCTTTTCTTCCTCTTCTTCTCTTCTTTTGTGTGATGAGGCGGGCTCGAAGACCACGTCTGCCTCATGTGTCTTTTCCTTCTCTTCTTCTCTTCTTTTGTATGATGAGGCGGGCTCGAAGACCACGTCTGCCTCGTGACTCTTTTTTTTCTTTTCTTCTCTTCTTTTATGGGATAAGGCTGGCTCGAAGATCACGTCTGCCTCGTGTGCCCTTTTTTTTCTTTTCTGCTCTTCTTTTCTCATTAACGCTTCCGTGCTGGAGTGTATTTCTCTTAATGTGCCCCAAGGTTGGGGTGTAGCTTCATTTGGTGTGCATCCCCCTGAGGGGTGTGTTTTGCCTCTTTGCTTCTGTGCCCCCAGGCGGGGTGTATTTTTTGGCTTCTATGTCCCCAGATCAGGGTGCATTTTTTTTTAATGCCCCCGAGGCGGGGTGTAGCTCTCTTCAAATGCCCCCATGGTGGGGTATACTCTTCACGGCTTCTATGCCCCCAGGTGGGGTATGTTTCTTCTTCATATGCCCCTAAGCCAAGGTGGACTTCTCTTCATATGCCCCTGAGCCGGGGCGTGTTCTTTATAGCTTCTAGGCCCTCGAGACGAGGTATGCTTCTTCTTCATATGCCCCTGGTACGGGGTGTAGCTCTCTTCAAATGCCCCTAAGCCGGGGTATACTCTTCGCGGCTTCTATGCCCCCAGGCGGGGTATGTTTCTTCTTCATATGCCCCTAAGCTGGGGTGTATCTTTTGCTTCTTACGCCCTCCTGAGACGGGGGTGTATCTCTTTACGGCTTCTGTGCCCCCAAAGCAGGGTATGTTGTTTCTTCAAATGCCGCTTGGGCGGAGTATATCTTTCTTCTTATGCTCCCAGATCGAGATGTATGTCCCTTCGCTTCTGTGCCCCGGGCCGGGGTAGATGCTTCTGCTTCTTATGCGCCAAGGGCGGAGTGTATTTTTGTGCCCCCGGGCCGGGGTACATTCTTCATGTTTCTTATACCCTTTTCGCAGGGCGTATTCTCTTGCTTCTTATGTCCCTAGATCGGGGTGTATGTTTCTTCTTCTGACGCCCCTAGGTCGGGGTATATTCTTTCTTTATGTGCTTCCAGGTCGGGATGTATGTCTCTTTGCTTCTTTACGCCCCCAGATCGGGGTAAATGCTTCTGCTTCTTATGCGCCAAAGGCGGAGTGTACCTCTTTGTGCCCCCTGAGCGGGGTGGATGCTCTACATGTGTCCCCGGGTCGGGGTGTATGTTTCTTCTTCTGACGCCCCTAGGTCGGGGTATATTCTTTCTTCATGTGCTACCAGGTCGGGATGTATGTCTCTTTGCTTCTTTACGCCCCCGGATCGGGGTAAATGCTTCTGCTTCTTATGCGCCAAGGGCGGAGTGTACCTCTTTGTGCCCCCTGAGCGGGGTGGATGCTCTGCATGTGTCCCCGGGTGGGGGTGTAGCTTTGTCTCCCACGGAGGGGGTGTGTTGTTTCTTCAAAAGCCCCCAGACCAGGGTGTATTCTTCTCTTTCTTATACTCCCGAGGCGGGAGGGGTTCTCTTCATGTGCCCCCGTGGCGGGACATGCTTCTTTCTTCCAGTGTCCCCAGGTCGGGGTGAATTCTTTTCTTCTTCCCAGACACACTGGGGGGAATGTTTGCTTCTTGTGCTCTCAAGGTGGGGTGTATTGCTGCTTTTGATGCCCTGTGGACACCAAAAATCGCACACCCAGATATCCTGCTCGGCCCGGCATCAACAATGGACCGAGCGAGGAAGCCCCGAAGAGACTGGTCATCCGGACTCCACAAATATGCACACTGCCGTGAAGCCGTCCCCGGAGTCACGACAGCGAAGAGAAACCAACTCCCGGGAAGCTCATAACCCATGGGCCTCGAAGAAAATCAAATGGGCCACAACTCGTGCCCACAACGGGCCCAAAACTGCCCATCCAGCCTTCAACGGCACGCCCTGGTGGAGCCCCAGCGGCACGCCCCATTGGGCTGTTCAGCGGCACGCCCTGGAAAGCCTCCAGCGGCACGCCCCATTGGGCTGTTCAGCGGCACGACCTGGAAAGCCTCCAGCGGCACGCCCCATTGGGCTGTTCAGCGGCACGCCCTGGGAAGCCTCCAGCGGCACGCCCCATTGGGCTGTTCAGCGGCACGCCCCAAAGGGCCTCCAGCGGCACGCCCTGGAAAGCCTTCAGTGGCACACCCTGCCGCAGCCTTCGCCGGCACACCCCTATGGGGGTTCACCGGCACACCCCCAAGGGGGACCTTCAACAGTAGGCCCCCAGGTGGCTTCCCCGGCACGCCCCCTCTGGGTGTTCAACGGCACGCCCTAGGGAGCCCTTCACCGGCACGCCCCCTTTGGGGCCTTCAGCGGCGCAGCCCTTTGAGGCTTCAGCGGTACGGCCTTTGGGCCCTTCAACGGCACGCCCAAAGGGGTCTTCAGCGGTACAGCCTACAAAGGCTTCAGCGGCAGGCCTTTTTAGCTCTTCAGCGGCACAGCGGTGAAGTTCTTTCAACGGGCGACGTGAGGCCCATGCCCTACGCATCCTTGGCGCGCAGTGGAGCCGTCTGAGGTGGCAGCCGATCGTTGGGCCACGCAGGCTACCCCACTGACAGCCAGGACGGAGGGGAGTCAAACCCCATCATCACGGGCTGCTTCCCGCCCTCGACAAGCCATGCTCGAGGGCTCCCCGCTGCTGAGGGTATAAAAGACGCTCGTCTTCCACACAGGGCAGGGGGGAGAAGAAAAAAAAGAAGGACAGACACACGGAGGCAGACGGGGAGACACACAACACACACAGGAGAAAGAGGAGGAGAAAGAAGAGAAGAAGAGGCCCTCCCGGCCTGAGCTCCGTCGGACGGCCGCCGGGAAGAAACAAGAGTAAGAGAGAGAGAGCTCGTTGTATTGGGGGAAAGGGTTGGGGATAGTGGCCAATGTCTTAGGCCCGGATGTTTTCTTCCCTCTTGTATCCCATTCCTCCTGTGAATTCTTTGTCTTTCCTCCTCTTGTCCATGGCCCCATTTGGGGAGTTTGCTTTTGCCATATGTATGAAGGGCCTCGCCCTCTTGATTCTCATGAATGAAAGCCACCCTCTCCGGGTTTCTTTTCGATCTTCGATGTTTTATGCTAGCTTTGCGGGCTTTTTGACGGACAATCCGTTCCTCCCTCTGTCTCCTTACTCCTCGGCGTCTTTAGGGTCCTCCACGTCGATGTAGGGTTCCCCCTTCTGTTGGCCTTGGCTCCGTGAGCTCCTCACTCATTCCCTTCTATGGCCATCTACCGTGTTCCCGAGCTTGAGGAGAAGGGGAGGTACCCTTCTTTTCTCCCAACCACTCAGTTACTAATAGGCCACTCCCGGCCTTGAAATTCCCCGTCTTTATTCCTCTTTTCCTGAACAGCCACCAAGTACCCCCCCCAGTTGCTTGCAACCCTTTTAAGCCTCTCAGCGGTGCACCTTTCCGGCCTTTGGCCGGCACACCTGTTCAGCCCTCAGCGGCACGCCCAGATCAGCCCTCAGCGGCACGCCCATTGGCCTTAGCCTTCAACGGCACACCCCCCTGTGCAGCCCTCAGCGGCACGCCCATTGGCCTTAGCCTTCAACGGCACACCCCGTTCAGCCTTCAACGGCACATCCTGTCCAGCCCTCAGCGGCACACACCCCCTGTTCAGCCTTCAGCGGCACGCCCTGTCCAGCCCTCAGCGGCACACCCTGTTCAGAGGCCCTCAACGCACACCCTGTTTAGCCCTCAGCGGCAAACAACCCTGTTTAGCCCTCAGCGGCACGCCCTTCAGTCCCTCAGCAGCTCACTCCTTGTCCAGTCCCAGTCCAGGCCCCTTAGATGTCTTCGGTCTGTCGTTCTCCTTCGCGTTTCCTAGGCTTATAAAGGTGTTGCCCCCCCCCGGGGGCCCACCTCCAGATTGTCGGGTTCCGCCACATCATGTGGGCGCGTTCCCTGTATCTCCCTTACGCCCTGGGTCGAGGGGAGATGCTGCCGAATTTTTGTGAGGAACTAATAAACAATTAAAAGAGGCAAAAGGAGGCAACAAACAAGCAAGATAACTGACGAAACTTTCCAACTCATCAAACCACTGCCGGCACCACGACGAGAACTGAACCGAGCTAACTAACCACCCGGCAGCCCGAGCCTCCGACCCACAAGAAAAGAGATCGAACCGAACAAAGAGAACCAAAACACGGGAGGGTTTTGGTATAAAACCACACGAAATTCAAGATAAGAAGAAAAGAAAAGCCTTAAAACAAATAATCGAAAACTGATCGAGCCTCTACCCTCACGCCCCATTGACCTTCAGCGGCACGCCCTTTGACCTTCAGCGGCACGCCCTCATTGGCCTTCAACGGCACGCCATCATTGGCCCTCAGCGGCACGCCCCCTTGGCCTTCAGCGGTACACCCCTTTTCTTTTAACCCTTCAGCGGCACACTCCCCCTGAACCCCCCTCAGCGGCACACTCCTCTTGGCCCTTTCAGCGGTACACTCCTTCCCTTCGCCGGCACACTACATGCATGCATATACACATACCACAATAAGGGTATCAACAATAGCAAATAAATCAATAAAATCACACTAATCGAAGGACTCCAAGTGCGCAATATTGATCATAATAAAAGAGGTGGGAGGGGTAATAAAAAATATATAAATAACAAAAGAATGACAACAATAAGAACAACATGAATAAAAGAGAAGAGAAATCATCCCGGTCAAAGGCCGAGTAAACATTACACTCCAGATCGGAATCCCAGAAGATATGACTAAGAAAACCCCAAATAAAAGACATCAAGGCTCGCACTGCAGCCCCTACCCCTCCCCGTGACCCGGGACAAAAGGAACAACAACGCTGCCCTTTCAGGTCAAGCCCGAGTCTTGGGAATTACCCCCGACATGGCCAGGGTCTTGATCTAACCTCGGGCCGACAGCTTAATCGGACCGGATTTGTTTCTCGCTCCGGATACCTTCCGAGTCCTCATTGAAATTGCCATATGCTCGGCAGACATTTGAAGGGAGCTACCACGCTTTCTCGCCGCGTTCCTGTTATGGGCCCGTGTTCGAATATGAAAAGGCCCCGAATGGCCTATGCGGCCGGCAATTTATGGCTTTAATAAAACTCTCAGTGTGATCTACCTATATCTCTCTCGCATAATTAGTATTACTCTTTTAGGCCGTGGGGCCCCTAATTTCGGCAATTAATCAAGGGTCTTCCCTCGTATGGGGGATGTAAATGACGTCGTGACCTTTATGGCGCGACGGGATTCGGTCCCGACACGAACCACACAATCATCTGATGAAGTCAGATCGAGCGCACCACGGGCTCTTCGGAGTCCGAATAAGTTGTCACTTCGGTGTCTGGCACGCCCACGCACTCATAAACCGAATAAACCAAAAAGAGAATAACCAGCGACGAAAAGTGCGTCCACAACTCTGGCACGCCCGGTGGGACCGATCCACCCTTCATCTCTTTGCCGAAATTAGGGGCCCCGCGGCCCCCTTCTTGTAATGCTAATTGTACTACTTTCTTAAATGCAGAAAAGAGAAAGGCATCATGGAGCCGACAATGGCTGTTGTCTGCAGCCCTGAGGTTGTGGAGAATCATGTGCGAGGCGGCTACCTGGCGGTGCCCCTCACTTTCGGGAGCTTCCCTCCCACCGTGGGCTTCCCCAACTTCTTGGGGGTGACCTTCGTTGACATCCTCGACGCACGAGCGCCCGAGGAGCCTCAAACCAACGCTCCCGCTCCGGGAGCCACTGAAGCTGCTGCCGGCCAAGGTGCGGCCAAGAACAATATCAGCATCCCGACAACGACACTGAGCTGCAACGTACACCACATGCACCAAACCACCGGCCCATCTTACCAAGGGTCGGCGTCCCACCGGAGAAGGCTCCGGAGAAGCAACACCAGCGCCGGATCAGGGCGTCGCGCCTCCAACTCCGGGAAGTCCATGACAGTTGGGGCCCTCCGAGTCCGCCTAGACGGGCAGAGGTCCCAGGTGACACGGACCGCATCGTCCCAACCGTTCCAGTCCGCAACTCCTTTGAAGGACTGGCGAAGCTGAAGGAGAAGACGATGCCCACAGCCCAGATCGTAGCACCAAAGGGGACGCCGGCTCACAGGCCGGTTAAATTGAAGCAAGTCTGGGTACCTAGGGAGACCCAGCCCACTGTACTCGCCCAGGCAAGGCCCAGCACTTTTCGCCCCAGGAGGGCCCGACGCGATGACAGGGTCGAGGCAGTGACCCCCACTCTCCGACAGGCACCTGTCATTCCGGTGCCGTCCGAGAATGCTCATCGCCGTCGCCGAGGGCGCCGGCACAATGCCGCCCGCCCTGCTCTCACGGCCTACTCTCCTCCTGCGCTATCATCGACGCGCAAACCCTAGGTCGCTCTCCCAGACCAGGAGTGGGAAGGGATCGAGCAGGCCATGAGGAACTACCTCCGAGGCCCGGGTAGCACCCCCGCTGGCCGCCAGAGACTACTGGGGGCAATGGCCTCCGCCTTCCAAGAAGAAAGGGGAGGACCTGCACCTAGTATGGAGTCGAGGACCAGCCCGGAGGAGCCGCGCCAGTCCCTTGTACGGGAGGAAGCGCCGCCCCGACGGTCTGTCTTCGACAGGCTGACATTCCCAGGAGGACCGTCCCGGAGGGCGTCGAGAAGAAATAAGAATAAGAAATGGCAGACATTCACCTGCAATATGGCAGGAGTTCATGGTCGGTATGGGGCCTTACCCACCGACCCGGAAGAATTGGCCAGAATAGCCGCCAGGCCGGGACCCCTTACCAGAAGAAGAAGAGCGGCAGGCGGCGCGACGCCCACAGGAGTCGAAGGGGCCCCACCTGAGGAACCCCTCACGGCCCTCACGGCCAATGTAGTCACCACCGGCGACACGAGTGGCGGACCCTCGACATCATCCGAGGACGCCCCGGCCGAAGAGACGGGGGGTATGCCCAGTCTCTCCACAGCTGACCCAGCAACGCTGCTCATGATACAACGATTCCAGCAGGAAATCGAGTCACTCAAGAAGCAGCTAAGTGAGCGGAACGCACCGCCCCCGATGTCCTGGCAGACCGAGGTCATACCCGAAGTACCCAGGGACAGGGGGCAGTCTTCCGAGGCGGCCCTTCCGGCAACCCTCGATCCCCTCGGGGGCACGCCCCCGCAACAAGCACATTGCACAGGGGTGACCCCGCCACAGGCTCCGCTTTCGCAAGGGTCCCCCATGGCCCTCCGAGCGACCGTGGTAGCCACCCCGAGCGCACAGCCCGCTCATTTCTACCCGAGCCCAGTCGACCCGGCGGCAGTCAGCCGGTTGATGCTCGAGCAGATGATAGACATGAAGTTGGCCGAGAGGGGCGATGGGGATCGGACGCCTTTCGACGTCTACCGAGTACCCTACCCGGCTCATTATGCTGCCAGGAAGTTGCCGGCTGGCGTCACCAAGCCGCCGAAATTTGAAAAGTTCAATGGGCAAGGATCTCCCAGAGAGCATATTGCCTATTATGTGAACGTCATGGGAGACCTGGCTGCTGATGAAGCCTACCTCCTGAAGTTCTTCGGCTCAACACTCACCGGGCTTGCCTTTGAATGGTACTCCGGCTTGCCGCCCGGGTCGGTGGCCGATTGGCCGGACATGCAGAAGAAGTTCAAGGAAAGATTCTACGTGGCCGAGAGAGAAGTTACCATGACTGAACTCTACGCCACAAGACAAAAGAATGATGAGTCGGCCCTCGACTACATCAAAAGATGGATGAACCTTAGTATGAGGTGCAAACGCCCCCCGCATCAGGAGGACGCAGTTCAGATTTGCAAGCAAAACTTAAAGAAGGAAATCCTAGAAAGAATGATCGGCACCGAGGTCAAGACATTTGACCGTCTGAATAATGTGGTAGCAGAGATCGAGGCGTTCTTGGCCCGATACTCCTCCACCCCGGCCATGTCAAGCCAGAGGGCCAGGCAGGCGGAGAAGAAGCCGGCTCCCCCGGAGGTGCATGCACTAGACTTCCAGGCTTTCGAAAAGCAGAAGGAGAAAGCCAAGGGAGCAGCTAACCCTCCGCCGCCCAGAACCACAGAACGGCGGGAAGGCCCCTCACTAAGAGAGAAGATGAGAAACAAGTTGTATTCCTTCTCCCAGGACAAGTCCAAGCTCCTGTTTGAGTGGGCAACTAGCTACAATAAGATCACATTGCCAGAGCCGAAAAGGCCTGGCGACTCAAAGAAGAAAGATGACCCGCGCTTCTGTCTGTACCACCGGGTGCTCGGGCATACTATTGAAGATTGCTACGTCTTCAAGGATGTTATTGAGTCCTTAATCAGGGACGGAGAGCTGGACATGGGGGAGCATAAAGTAGACCCCCCGCAGCCACACGAGCTGCCCAGCATAGCCTCCTCCGTCAATATGATCTCGCTATACCAGGAGCTGCCGGAAGAATGGGCGAAGGCTTGTGCCCGTGCCACTTATGAAACCTTTATCATGGCCCCAGCTCAAGACCAAGAAGGGTGGCAGACTATACCCAGAAAAACTAGAAAGGTGCGGGCCTCTCGGCCTACCCCAGGAATTCACCCGAGGGTGGTAGCGCCCCTGCCTGCACCGCCCCCGGCAAGCCCGGTTTGCCACGACACGGCCCCTCGGCTGGTCATGAGGCGGCCCACTCACAACAAGAAGAGTTCTGTCCCGCTGCGGATGCACAAGAAGACTAGCCCGGCGGTTGAAAGACTCCAGGCTATTATTGATGGGCTCGAAGATTATGAACAGCCCGAAATCCAGCCTGTGGAGCTGAAGGAGTATGTCCCCTGGAAGGAGTTCGAATCACTCGAGCTGGCTCCGGGAACAGAAGCTGATGCAGACAAAGAGCCTCCCCTGTGGGGTGAACCTCCTCAAGAGCAGCCACCCGCTGCAGCAGGCAAGAAGAAGAAGAAGAGAAGACCCAGGGGCAAGAAGAAGAAGGAGATCGTCTTCGCCTGCAACACCCTCTCGGCGTTGTTCGACACCGCTCTCTCCCTGGAAGAAAAAGAAGAAGAGCCACCCCAGAAACCGGCGGAGGTGAATCAAGCTGAGGCGTCCACCTCCCAACACGCCACCAGGTCCGGAAGGAAATGGGGGCGCCCTCCTCAGGACAACCTCAACATCATGCTCAGGGGGGAACGATCATACCAGGTTCCCGAGCCCGAGGTCCGAGGCACCGAGATCCCTCCTCCATCGGGTCTCTATCCCGGTGGGGCCAAGAGTCAAAGCGCCCCGTCATTCGCCGAGTTCCTGTCCGCTCGAGCAGGAAGGCGGGTGCACCCCCAGGGGTCCGCTGCGACTAGTGAAGCAAGCATTCCCCAAGCTTTACCAGTGGCAACTCCTGTCCAGCCAGAGGAAGAATTCAGCGGCACCCCAAACCTCGCCAAATTCATGCGGGCAGCGGAAGAGGCCCGACCGACCCCGCCGGCTCAACAGGCTGCAGCAGAACCCACAAAACAGGCATCCCCTGATCCGGCACCCCAATCCCAGGATGAAGGCAGGCGCAGCAAGCCCGAGGAGATGAAACTGCTCAAGGTACGGGCGGCCAAGCGAATAGTCAGACACCTCAAGAAGATCCCGACCCGGTTCACAGTATGGGAGATGCTGTCCTTGAATGAAGAAACACGGCAAGCCATCATCGCCGCACTCCAGGCGCCAGCACACCTCGAAGCCTGTTTGGCAGAAATGTCACCAGAAGTAGCAGTGGCTTTCACAGAAGATGACATGCTCCTACCGACTTGCAGCCATAACAGGCCCCTCTACATGAAAGGGCAGCTGAACGGCCAGCCTATCAACAGGGTCTTGATCGACCCAGGGGCAGCGGTGAATATACTCCCGTACCGGGTATACCAGAAGCACTACTTTGACGTACATCTGGTCGAAGTTAAAAATGTCAAGATTGCCGGCTTTAACCAGAAATGTGAGGTTCCTATGGGGGTCGCAGAGTTCAACTTGACCTTTGATGACTTCACCACCAAGGTCCAATTCCACGTCATCAACTCCATCACTTCCTACAAGGCGTTGCTTGGCCGGCCTTGGCTACACCAGAACAGAGTGGTGCCCTCCACCCTACATCAATGCATCAAGTACCCCTGTGAGGGGAAGGAAGTCAGGATCTTCGCCGACCTCCACCCGTTCGAGGTGTTCGAGTGTCACCTGTCAGACGCCAACTTGTACTTAGAAAGGCGAAGCAGACTCCTCGAGTCATCCAAGACAAGGGAAAGAAGAAAATGGAAGCGGGAGGCTGGTTTCCTCCACCGCCCCCGGGTCATATGCCTTCCCCACATGTACCGTTTATTGCACAAGAGGAAGGGGTATTTAGGGCAGCCCCTCTCCCTATCTACCCTACACCAGGGGCACTCTGCCTCGAAGACCTGTTAGAAGACGTCAGGATCCCACCAGGGATCGTCAAGCCGATAGCGGGAATTGAATGCCAAACAGCCGAGCAACTGAAGACCTTCGAAGTACCTAACCCCGGAGGGCCACCCACTACCTTCTATGTCGCCGGGGAAAAGCCAGTCACGGAAGACGATGATTGCCGATTCCCTGATGAGTTGCATGACCCGCACGTCCCCATTGCGGGACTTCCCCACATGACTGGCCGGGCAACCAAAATGGTCAGAAAGTAGAAGATTCCTCCCTACCAGCCCTCCAGCCGGAAGGAAATGTTTGAAAGAATGTGGAACCCACCAAACCTGGATCGACGGTTGCTGAAAATCACCAAACACCCCGGTCTGGGCTTTTCACTAGAAGATTACTACGAGACTGATGTCATATCGGTCTCAACATGGCCCGGCGACGACCCCGCGGAAACTGCAGATTCGCGGGAAACCCACCAAGACGCATGTCCTGGGGCCCCGGCCGAAGAGGCACAAGACGAAGAAGTATTCCTGTGGAAGCCTCCCAGCCGCCGCTGCACGGAGGAGACCCCCTCCTTCTCCGAAGCGTCGACCTCAAGAGGGCACGCCAGCGAGGCGCCTCCACCCCGGCCGGCCGGCGAAGCAAGGAGCAGTAGCATGGGCCATGCCCCGAATTCCCCTCGATACGACCCCATCATGTACGCCTTGTACCATAGGCAGCAACGGGAGATCGAGATGCTAAAAGTACGACTGGCTAAGTTGACCTCGCTAGTCGCCGACCTGATCCAAGGATCTCTTCCCCCATGGGGTGGCCGGATGCCTCGGCCCCGAGGCACCAGTCCCAACACCCCCGCCTTGACAAGGCGGGAAATGAGAGACATGGCAAGCCCGCTGATCGAGCGGCCAACCAGGCAAGGGCTGACACTCCAAGAGAAGCTGCAGAAGCCTTATTCCTTTCCGAGAGAGAAGACCCGGGGCATCTTCGACTGGGCTTGCCATTACGGCAAGGTCTCCCTTCCACGGTCCAAGAGGCCGCAGGACACCCGAAGAAGCGGGAATCCACTATTTTGCCCTTACCACCAAATACTGGGCCACGCCATTGAAGACTGCTATGTCTTCAAAGACCTTGCTCAAAGCCTCATCGACAGGGATGAGCTTAGAATGGGGGACTACGTGGTAGCCCCGCCACACCCCCACGTGGCGGACAGCCCCAGGGCAGGAGCCTACACTGTGTCCATCCAACACCAGGCGCCTGAAGATGCGGCTACCCCAGCCCCTGCGGGAGCAGTCTATGATGAATACACAGAAGAGCCCGGGATGGGCCTATGCCCCTCTGAGCCAGCAGACCACACATACCCGGCTGCTACGGCCCAGCAGGAGTGCGAGGTGAATGCAGCCCCCATGCCCGGTCATGATGAGCAAGAAGAGGGAGATGGCATCCTCGAGCCCGAAGACAATGAAGACCAGGACTTCCTCGATTTGTCGCCAGCCCCGCCGGAAATTGAAAATGGCGGCCAGGTTACGGTCGACGAATTGATTGAGGTCAACCTTGGCACGGAAGACGATCCCAGGCCGACTTTCCTGAGTGCTCTCATGCCCCTACAGGAGAGAGAACAATATATAAAGCTGCTACAAGAATTCCGGGATTGCTTTGCCTGGAATTACAGAGAAATGCCTGGGCTCAGCACCGAAGTGACTCAGCACATACTGACCATTGATCCCAAGGTGGAACCAGTGAAGCAACCTCCCCGGCGCATGAGACCGGAATTAACCAGCCAGATCTGCAAAGAGGTCGACAAGCTTATAAATGTCGGTTTCGTGGCGGAAAATCAATACACCACATGGCTGGCCAATATTGTACCAGTGAAAAAGAAGAATGGACAGATCAGGATTTGCGTGGACTTCCGCGACCTGAATAAAGCTTGCCCGAAAGATGACTTCCCGGTGCCTGTCACCGAAGTGATGATTGATGCAACCACCGGCCACGAGGCCCTGTCCTTTATGGATGGGTCGTCCGGCTATAACCAAATCTGGATAGCCGACCACGACCGGGTCCATACAGCTTTCCGGTCACCCAAAGGGATATTTCACTACAAGAGGATGCCCTTCGGCCTCAAGAATGCCGGTGCCACATATCAGCGGGCGATGACCAAGATCTTCGACGAGCTGCTATACGACAAGGTCGAGTGCTACATTGATGATCTGGTCGTCAAGACGAAGAAAAGAGACGAGCATCTGAGCGACCTCAGGGTCGTCTTCCAAAGGCTCCGGCAGTACGGGCTGAAAATGAATCCCATGAAGTGCGCCTTTGGCGTGTCCAGCGGGAAATTCCTCGGCTTTATTGTCCGGCACAGAGGGATCGAGATCGACCCCCTGAAGATAAAAGCCATCCAGGAGCTGCCTCCTCCGAAGAGTCTGGGGGAGCTGAGGTCCCTACAGGGGCGTTTAGCTTACATCCGCAGGTTCATCTCCAACCTGTCAGGGCGTTGCCAACCCTTCCACAGACTGATGATGAAGAATGCACCCTTCAGCTGGGGTCACGAATGCCAGCACGCGTTCGACCAGCTAAAGGAGTACCTGAAGACCCCACCCGTCCTGGGGGCACCTGTCAAAGGTAGACCGCTTATTCTCTACATAGCGGCCACCGAATACTCACTGGGGGCAATGCTCGCCCAGAACAGTGATGAGGGAAAAGAGCAGGCTCTTTACTATCTCAGTCGAAGGTTGGTGGGCGCAGAGGCCAAGTACACCCCGATTGAGAAAATTTGCCTTGCCTTGGTCTTCGCAGTCAAGAAGATGAGGCACTATATGCTGTCCCATGAAGTCAGCCTGATCTCCAGGGCCGACCCCATCAAGCACATTCTCCTCCAGCCAGTCCCGAAGGGGCGCCTTGGCAAGTGGGCCGTGCTGCTCATGGAATTTGACATCACCTACGTGCCACAGAAGGCCGTTAAGGGGCAAGCCGTCGCGGACTTCTTCGCAGCACACCCTGTGCCTGAAGACTCCCCGTTGGCCACAGAGCTACCCGAAGACGAAACACTAGAGGTGGATCAAGTGCAACAAGCCATCTGGCAGTTATACTTCGACGGGGCCTCGAGAACAGAAGCGACCCCGTCTGGGCATGGCAAGGTGCGTGCCGGAGCTGGCATCGTCCTCAAATCGCCAGATGGAGAAGTGATGCACACCTCCTGCTGCATTAGCAAACCCTGCACCAATAATGAAGCAGCGTATGAAGCTCTGATCATCGGTCTCCAGGTCGCCCTTCAAATGGAGATCAAAATGCTCCAGGTGTTCGGCGACTCGCTGTTGGTCGTCAAGCAAGTCCAGGGGCAATTTGATGTCCGAAAACCTGAGCTGCTCCCGTATCACAGTAAAGCAAAAGGGCTCATGGAGCGGTTCTACCTCCTCGAGATGGGCCATGTCGCCAGAGGGGAGAACGCACAAGCCGACGCATTGGCAAAATTGGCAAGCTCACTGGCAGTGCCTCCAGATGGATCTCTCCATATCCAAGTAATAAACCAACGCCAGGTACCCAGCATGATAGCAGAGGAGTCAGAAGAAGAAGACCTAGAGGTCACTATAGTGGAAGCCGTCAGCCTGCCCGACTGGAGAGACCCCTTGGTGCAGTGGTTCAAACACCAGTGGTTGCCTGACCGAAGAGAAGAAAAGATCAAGCTAGTCAGAACCAAAGACTCCTATGAGTTCCGAAACGGAATATTATTCCGAATTGTGGCAGACGCCAGAAGGAAGCTGCTCCTCCGATGTTTGTCCACCGAGGAAGCTTGGAGGGTTATGAAGGAGGTCCATGCCGGCATAGCTGGCGCGCACCAGGCGGGACCGAAAATGAAAATTGAAATCAAGAAACTTGGCTACTATTGGCCTGCAATGTTCGACGACTGCTGCAAATATGCTAAGTCATGTCAGAAATGTCAGGAGCATGCCGTCATACTCAGAAGGCCTCCCGTGCAATTGCACCCAACGGCGCCCAGCTGGCCGTTTGCCCAATGGGGGACGGACGTCGTGGGCCCCTTACCCGCATCTTCCACAGGCTGCAAATACATTCTGGCGGCTACCGACTACTTCTCCCGCTGGGCCGAGGCCGTTGCCTTATGGGAGGTCACCGGAGAAGTCGTGGCCAGGTTTGTCCTCCGCAATATCATATTCCGGTTCGGCGTGCCCGACCGGATTGTGTCAGACAACGGCAGCCACTTTCGTAACCAGAAGGTTTACCGGCTAGCAGAAAAATACAAAATTGACTGGAGGACATCGACTCCTTACAATCCACAGGCCAATGGGCTAGCCGAAGCTTTTAATAAGACACTCTGCACCCTCCTGGCCAAGACGGTCAGCTCTAACAAGAAGGACTGGGAAGAAAGGATGTACGAGGCACTATGGGCATACCGAACTGTATACAAGACTCCAACGGGTTGCTCGCCCTTTTCTCTCGTATACGGTTCGGAGGCGATCGTCCCCGTCGAACTGGAGATACCTTCCCTCCGGGTCGCCATTCAGCAGGGGCTTGTCCTTGAAAGGCAGACCAACGCCGAGCGAAGACTCGAAGAACTCTCCAGTCTGGAAGGAAAACGACTTCAAGCCCAACAGAATATTCAGGTCTACCAGGCCCGAATTTCACGCGCCTTTGACAAGCTAGTCAAGGAGCGCGAATTCAAGAAAGGTGACCTTGTCATGGTCAAGAGAAGAGATCTCATGGCTGCCAACCCCAAGGGTAAGCTGAACGAGAGCTGGCTCGGGCCCTACGTGGTCCAAAAAGTCTACGAGGGTGGGGCCTATGTAATCGTCAATCACCGTGGGGAAGTTCAGTTCCCGCCTCTTAATGGAAGGCACTTGAGACTGTACCACGCTCCAGCGCCCCCATTCAGGTAATAATATTACTCTTCGCCCCATTTTGGGGCGGTTTTGCGCGACTTATGTCCAAACGATTTGATCACCAGCCGGGTCCCAAAAGGGGAATGATAAAAAAAAAGGGAGAGACAAAAGAAGAAGAAGAGAAAAAAAAAAGAAAAAAAAAAAGAAGAGAAAAAAAAAAGAGAAAGAGAGAGAAAAAAAAAGAAGAGAAAAAAAAAGAAGAAGAATAAAAAAAGAAGAAGAAGAAGAAGAAGCAAAAAAGAATAGAAGAAAAAAAGAGAAGAAGCAAAAAAAAAAAGAGAGAGAATAAAAAAGAGAACCAGAAAAGGGGAACCCCCCCACTTCCAGCCACCGCCCCGCATGCGGAGGTACCAAAAGTTGACAAAAAGGAAACAAACAACAAACTCTTCTCTCCGTCCTCCCGGGCGGTGAGTACCCCTTTGGCTTGGACCTCCAGTCCAGGTCATTGACTAAACAAACTCTTCTCTCCGTCCTCCCGGGCGGTGAGTACCCCTTTGGCTTGGACCTCCAGTCCAGGTCATTGACTAAACAAACTCTTCTCTCCGTCCTTCCCGGGCGGTGAGTACCCCTTTGGCTTGGACCTCCAGTCCAGGTCATTGACTAAACAAACTCTTCTCTCCGTCCTCCCCGGGCGGTGAGTACCCCTTTGGCTTGGATCTCCAGTCCAGGTCATTGACTAAACAAACTCTTCTCTTCGTCCTCCCCGGCGGTGAGTACCCCTTTGGCTTGGACCTCCAGTCCAGGTCATTGACTAAACCAACTCTCCTCTCCGGCCCTCTGGACGGCCAGTGAAACGGTCTCCGACCGAGCCCCCCCCCCTGAAGCCGGCACGAGCTTTCGACCTTGCGGCGAGACTAGGAAGGCGCCGTCCGGTACAGTGGAGTGGTCCCCTCGTCCTCCCCCTGGGAAGGCGAGCACTCTCCTGTGTCCTGACATGGGTTCCTGCCCGGCTCTCCCGAATCAAATCTTCACAGAGACCTGCACCCCGCCGATGTGTCTCGGCACAGAGACAGGGAGGAGTAGGAGAAGAAATCAGTCGTATATAAAAGAAAAGAAAGGGAAGGAAGGTCCTCTGGGACAAACGCCCACACAAGAACACGCGAAGCCATAAATGTTATTTTCCTATATTCAAAAAAAGGGGAGTCGGACTACAGGAACTTCGGGGCATACCCCTGTGTTACAAAAAAAATGAGGGAACCACGCCTAGTCAAGGCCCCTGAAGATATCTTCGAGAGGCAGAATCCCTACGCAAGGGAAGTTCGTCCGGTCGCGGAGCCGCCCCCTCCGCTCCTCCAGCTGAGCGAGTTCCGCCTCTATGGACTCCACCTTGGCTTGAGCGGCACCGAAGGCTTCTCTCTCTCTCTCGGCCACTTCCTCGCTCACGGCGAGATCAAGCCTAGCTGCAGCAAGGTAGCCCTCCAATTCTATAATTCGGCTCTTCAAAGACAGGACCTTGCCCTTGCTCCCCTTCCAGGCCTCTCTATGGCGCTCCCTGTCACCTCGCCATGTTTCCAAGGCTCGCAGATACTCGTCCGCCTGGGCGTCCAATGCGGCGCGTTCGTCAGGAGCCTGGGTCTCGAGGAAGTCGCGGCGCCTGATGTATTTCAGTAATAGCAAGACCCGCCGCGACCATTCCCCCAGCGGGCAGCCGAGCACTTGCAACGCCCCGGTCAGCTGCACCACTATGGTGTGCACCTCCCGATACGACAAAGAGGGATCGGCGAGGAGCATCGCCCGTAGGGTGATCAACATATGGCGGACCGGCGCTTCCGATGAGATGTGGCCGGCTGAAGGCAGGACTGGGGGAGTGAATTCCACGGTGCTGTCCACCTCCGCCCACAAGCCGGCATCCACCGTGACTGAAGAAGAGGGAAGGGCAAGAGTCAAGTCGCCCGGCTGGCATGGCTCGACAGGGGGCCTTTGGCCAACCACCGCCAAAGAAGGGGCCGAAACCAGCGCCGAAGCGTCCGATGTCTCTGTCACTCGCTGCTCCCCTGTTGCCTCTGCCCCGGCCCTGTCCGCTTCGGCCGCCGGCTCGGCGGGCGAGGGCGCAGTCGTCTCTACCCTAGCCAAAGGAGGAGCCTCGAGCAGAGCTGGACCCGAGGGTGCCGTCCACGAACTTCCCTCTCGCGTATGAGATCCCTCCAGATGCGCACGGAGCCCCGCAAATATCTGCTGCAAGAGTGGGTCCTCCATCTGGGCCGGAAGCTTCGGGAAAGGCGGGAGTGGAACCATCATTCGGGGTAGACGCCCCGCTTCCACCAGTGCAGCAAGACTCGCCGCCCCTAAGTCGGAGACGAGAGCCGGCCCCTCCACCGCTATCGGGGCAACGCTTGGTCGCCGCTTGGCCACGGCCTTTCGGACACGACCAGTCGTCTTCTCCGGTTCCAGCATCGCCTGACCATGTGGAGGGAAATCAGCCGTTCGCCATCCATAACAAATCATGCGAGGGCAGGAGGCGAAAAGAGATCTCGGAGCCCGCATGCTTACCTTAGCCGCTGGTACGCTACTTTCGGGCGCAATCTCCCCCTCCTCTAGAGGCTCGCCTGCCAAAGGTCCCAGCGACACAGCCTCCTGAAGGGCCTCGAACAGAAGGGCCAGCCTGCCCATGCCGACAGCGACCCCGGGACGGTCAACTGGCGCAGTTGGAGCAGCCCCTTTCGCGGCCTCCGGCCTAATTAATTCCTGCGAAGAACCGACACAAAAAAAACCGGCGTCACTAGGCGACCACCAAGGCAGCCCTGCACCAACATAAAAAAATACACGCCTACGGCAGCAGCCTCTAGCAAGCCGAGCACATTAGCAGATGAAAAGCCTTAAAGACCGGCTCGGGCGGCCCGGTGCCTCAAGGCGCTACCTCAACAGGAGCCGCTTCGTCGGAAGAATAGTCGTAGTCTACCTCGTCCCCGGACGAAGACTCGACTGCCGCTGGCTCGGCCGGAGCCGGCAAGGGGGCCTCCACCCCGAGCTCGATGATCGGCGCCTCCTCTCGCGGGCTGGGGGAGGCTGGCGGCCCAGGCTTCAGCCTCTTTCGCACATACAGCTGCGTCACCGGGGGGTGCATTCGGGGGCCAAATAGCCCAGTAGTTGCTCCAGCTGCACCTGTTACAAAAAACAACACGCGGGTCATGGCAAGCCCAATCGGCTCCCAAAGGATGAAAGAGGTAAAATGGGCCGACAAAGGGCAAATACATCCTTCGACCTCTACAGCACGGGGCGACCCACGAACTTCCTCGATGGGGAAAGCCCTCCCAGGAGTTGCAGCCTTGCCCTCACCCGGAATTGACACGGGCGCCATTCCCTCCATGCCACCCCCAGAGAAGAAGCGCATCGTCTCCCCGCGGGGGTGCAGGGCCAGCTCGGGCGGGAAACCCACCACGGACGACGTAGGCGACCGCCGAGCCTCACCAGCATCATGAATCGGCCCGGTCCGGGCGGCCTCGAACGCCCCAAAGGACGGGATAGCGGCTGCCGATGGAGCTACTGTCGTACCCAGGGCTTCCTTGGCCCGCCTTCGCTTGGCCGCTTGTTCCCCGGCCACCTTGGCAGTATCCAACGCCTCCTTTACAGGCGACTTCGCTCGAAGCCTTCCCTTGGCCTGCAGTGAGGGAGCGGGAATCGCCACCGAGGCCACCTCTGCTACGACCGCGGCCGCACCCATGACAGGTGCGGACATAGGAGCCGACCTCTCCACATCAGGAGCGGGCGCGGGCACGGGCTCTTCCACAAGGGCTGAGACACAAAGCAATGCATTCAAGCGTCAGGGCCCAACAAAAAAAGAAAACGATAGAAAAGGAGAGAAGACTTAAAAAAAAAGAGAAAAAAAAGGGGCGCCCGCGATCGAAGGTACTGACCAGCGGTCGGGCTGGGCTCGGGCCGAGCAACTTCAAATTCCTCGAAGGTTGGGACCCGTAGTGTTGAAGGAACGGCGGTCGGGGCTTTGGCCGCCTCCGTCTTCCTCCGCTTTGTGTCCCGCTGCTTAGCCGCCTTGGCAGCATCCACTGCTTTCTTCACGGGAGATTTTGCCCGGGGCCTTTTCGCCGCCTTGGGCATAGGAGCCGCAGTTGGGGCCAGTGGCGCGGCTTCGAAGTACGCAGGTTCTGCACAAGCCGAAGAGATTACGGTACGTGGCCATTTGCGTGCTATCGGGGTGGTCTGTCAGAAGGAAAAGAGAAAGAACAACATGCGCTCATGATTAGCACCAACCATCTGTAAAAGGCCGCAATGATAGAGACGAAGACAAAAGAAAAAGAGATTAAGTACCATGAGGGCCAGTATACAGTCGCAGGGTGATCGGCCAGTAGCTCAGGGATGGCTCCTTGTCCCGACGCGCCGCCTCTCGAACGAGCCAGCAACATCCTCAATCTTCTGGCATCGATCCGTAAGGTTGGCCAGATCCGCGTGCTTCTTCGAGAGAGGTGACAGAAAAGATTGAAGTGGTCCATGCCCCATCCATCAGCATAATAGTAAGGGACTTGCAGGCGTTTGCCCAGGATGGAGGCCGTCACATCTTCAATCTTCATTCCATTCACCCGGAGGAGGACGTAGAGCCATGTGGTGTCCTTATAGTTCTCGGGCTTCCTCTCCTCCCGCCTCATGAACGTGCGGTACAGGCAGGCCAAGTCCCTCTCTGGGCGCCAGCTCTTGGCAGGGGTCCCCTCTTCCTCTATGGGGAATGGGTAGTTGATGAGCTCCAGATGGCCGCTCCCCACCCGGCACAAGTCCCGCAGCGTCTTCTCGTAATGATCCTTGGCCACCGGGGGTAGCTCCACCTTCGGCGTCGGTCTCATGTCCCGGGCTTGCTTACGAGCGGCCATGTACGCAGCCACCTCCTTCTCCTGCCTGTTCTTGAGCCGAAGAAGATGATCTGGCTCAATATCAAGCACTGGCACTGGCTGCCGGCTGAGGAACCTTCTTTCGGCGCCATCCCAACAATCGGTCTTGTGCAACCGATAGAAAGCCGTCCGGGCATTCCACCACTTTATGTAATCTTGGGTCACTCGGGGAACACGACCCGGGGCCGGTACTCTGAAAGAGGCGGAGTCCGCTCGGTGGAAGAAGTCCCACCAGCTTTTGGCGTGCTCGGCAACAGAACTTCCCCGGATATTCCGCGAGGGCAAGCCGAATTGCGCATGATAAGCAGGGATATGCTGATCATACCCAAAGTTGCGACCGAACCGGAAAGGGTAATACGGCTCCAGCAACACATTCTCCCCCTTTCTGAATACCAGCACGCTCGGGCGAATTGACAACGCCCAGTCTCGCAGTTCCGGCTCCAGTAGTGGGCGCACCACGTTCTCCTGGCTGATAGGATGAACGTACCTCTCCACCTGATCATCTCTGCACTCCCTCTTATTATTCACAAGGGGGCTTGAATGTGCGGCCAGCGTCCAGAAATGAATGGTGCCAGCCGCATCCCCGGGAACCGTCGTCAACCGGCCCCGAATATCAAACATCCGCATAGAAGTAGAAGCCGGCTCTGCACTGGCGAACTCCAGCATCCTCGGTATTAGTCCCCAATCCTGGAGAACCCGCGGGGCGAACTCGGGGAACAGTGAGCAAACCCACGCGTTGAAGAAATGTAGTGGGCACACATACCGGGCCTGCCTCGGAAACTGATGGGTGCTAATATCTCCCAGCGCCTTGTAGATCAAGCAGAGCGTTGCCGGGCACAAAGATAGCTTAATCCCCCACGCCATCTGGCATGCCGGGTAGATGGCGTCCGGCCGAATCACTATCTCGTCCCCGTACGGCATGGCAAATGAGCACAGCCAGTACGTGAGATAGGCGGCACAGTGAGTCTGTGGGTCGACACCCATCGGGTTAGCCCCGCTCCGACGCCCCCTGGGGGGGATCTTCACACCAAGCTTGGGCTTCGCACGCTTCTTGGGGGCAACGGCAGTGCCGACACACGGGAATTCCTCGTACTGCTTCACCCCGTCATAAAAATATTCCAGCCACAGGGCATGCGCACCCTCTTCCTGTCCCCACGGGCGGGCTGCTTTCCCTTGTGCGACAGCTGGTACAGCTCCCGGTACGCCTTCATCAGGTACCGGTATGAGTACCCAAGAGAATAATAGCCATCCCCGTTAGTTTCATCCTTGATTAGATCGGGGAGGCACACTTCTTCATAAGGCTCCCCGTCAATGGGCAAGCCGCTCAGCTGACTGAGACTCCATAAGTCGAGTGAAGTCTCGCCCTCCGCCGTGTAGAAGGTGTTAGTCTCTGCACTGAATACCTCTATCATGCCGCAACAGAGACCCTTGGAGATGGGGTAACCATACCGGGAGGCGTACACGCTGTGGTAGATGCCGGCCCGGACCAGCAATGGGGCGTAGTTGAACAGTACATATTCAGTAAACTCCACCGCCCCTTCTCGGAAGCTGTGGGCGTCTTGAAGCTTCAGCTCCCCGAACCAGCCTAGTGATAGTTCGTACTTGAACCTGATGGCCAGACAGTCCAATATGAACGGCTCCTCCCTATAACCCCATTTTAGGGGAGCCAAGAACAAGCCAAATCGGGGCGACTCGCCATGCACCTTCCCCGCAGACATATCCCACTTTGCTGGTGTAAATTGAGGGGCCCGCACTAATTTGTCTTCAGTCGGCAGCACCCCTTCGATCCCCAGGACCGGCTTCCACTCTCGGGTCTCTCCCACCAGATACATTGGAATGCTCCTGGGGACGCTGTACAATAGACTGTCCCGGGCATGCAGGATGGCCCGCTCGACGGCCTTTATGACGCGATAATCTCGCCCCTCTCGAGAGCGCAAATGCTTCAGAAATCGAACGAGGTGCCTATCCTTCGGGAAATCCTTCCGGTATTCTTCGGTGGCCCGATCGAATGTGAAGCCGCTTTCAACTCTGACGAGTCTGCGGACGTCCATGCTCTCCCGGTCGGACTCCGACGACTCTGCCAAGGCAGCTATCTCCGCATGTTCGCGGTCCAGGTCCTCCACATTAAGCCATGTGACCGCTGGCACGGGACCCCGCGGAATGAGGTCGGCACCGACAGCAGTAGCAGGGGCGGAAGAACCACTTGGGGCAGCCATTTGTCTGCAGAGATACACAAACCAAAGGTCAGAATAAAGCACATGCAAAAGGAAATGAAAGACTGCAAAGAGGCTTTACTACAAGTCAAATGAATAAAATATCGCCAATTTCTGACGAAATTTCGGCAGAGTTTCCCCTAGGCCAAAGGCGTAAGGGAAAACACGGGTGTGCGTCCACAAGGAGTGACGGCCCCAACAAAGTATGGTGGGCCCCGAGAGGCAACACCAGAAGTCCGCCGGTCAAAAGAGTCTTCTCCCCTAAGCTAAAAATCCCCACATACTGCCCAAAGCCCCTTGGCCGGCACGCCCCTGCTAGTGGCTTCGCCGGCACGCCCTCCAGGTGCCTTCCCCGGCACGCCCCTTGCTAGTGCCTTCGCCGGCACGCCTCCAGGTGCCTTCCCCGGCACACCCCGCTGGTGGCTTCCCCGGTACGCCTTGGAGTCGGCCTCCCCGGCACACCCTACTGCCCCTTCACCGGCATGGCCCTTCAAGGCTTCGCCGACACACCCCACGCAGGCCTTCGCCGGCACACTCACGGGAGACCCTCCCCGGTACACCCCCTCACGGGGATCCTCACCGGCACACACGACGAGGGGCTTCGCCGGCACGCTCTCGGGCGCCTTGCCCGGTACACCCTATGGCTACCTCTCCCCGGTACGCACTGACTAGTGCCTTCCCCGGCACGCGCCACCACTCGCTCCCCGGCATGCCCAATCGGGCCCTCACCAGTGCGCCTGTAGCCGCTCCCCGGCACGCGCCACCACTCGCTCCCCGGCATGCCCGATCGGGCCCTCACCGGTGCGCCCGTAGCCGCTCCCCGGCACGCGCCACCACTCGCTCACCGACACACCCGCAGGGGCCTCCCCCGGTATGCCCTGGGCTGACCTTCTCCGGCACGACCTCCCGACATCTTCACCGGCACACTCGTGCCTCGCCTCCCCGACGCGGCCGCACCCCCGTCACCCGGTGCAAACGCCCGTCCCCGACACGCTCCGACAGCCTCCCCACGGCACGACCGGCGACGTCCCGCCGTCCTCCACGGCCACGGCCCCAGAGGAGAAGACAAGGAGGAGAAGGAGGGGAAGATCCCTCCGCGATGGCTTCCTCACCCCGGTGAGAGAGAAGGCGACCGCGGCGGCGGCGGTGGTGGCTCCCGGTAACGGAGAAGACGAAGAGGAAGGGGCTGGGGGCCTCCGTCCGTTAGGTTAGCAGAGGGAAAGAAGAAAGAGGGGAAAAGGGGGGGAAGAATTGGAAACGGGGTGGCCCGTTCGAGCCACCCCGCCCCCCTTTATATAGGGAATGCAAAAAAAAAAAAGAAAAAGAAAGAAAGAAAAAAAGGGAAAAAAAAGACGGATAAGAGAAGAGAAAAAAAAAAGAGAAGAGAAAAAGGGAGGGGAAACAAGAAAAGAAGAGAAAAAATAGAGAGGGGGAAAATAAAAGAAATAAAAAGGGGAGAAAATACAAAAAAAAGAAGAAAGAGAAGAAGAAGGAATGAAAAGTAGAGGGAGAGACAAAGGGAATAAAAAAGGGGGAGAGAAAGGAGGGAAATAAAAGGAGGAAATAGAAGAAGAAAATAAAGGGAGGGAAAGCAAAAAAAAAGAAATATAAAATAAATATATGTAATATCTATTAAATAAATACATATATATGTACATATAAATATATGCAATATCTATTAAATAAATACATATATATGTACATATATATATATACCCATATATGTATACACATTTACATACCCATCCGCTCACATACGCGGAGGAGTAAGTCGACAGCATACAATAATAAATGCCCCCGAGGAAGACATTCCATCCCCACGAGCCCAGTCAGACGAACGTCCACACCAGCAAAGACGACTCTACCACTGTGGCTCTATCCTTGTCACAGTGCCACTACCCTACCACCAAAACAAGCCCGTCTCTGGCACATCGCCTCGGGCCTCAACTACCACCCACGCCATGCAATATTGCCATCACGAGCCCTACGCCCGGATCGGCAGAACCTCTATTCTTGCGTTGGCATTAATGCCCTTGCCAACGAATAAGTCTCTTTCCGGCGCGAGGCCCCGTGCCCTAGCCACCCACTCCGCACAACATTGCCATTACGGACCCTACGTCCGAATCGGCATAAAGTCTCCCGTTGCGCTGGCATTCTATTTTTACCAACGAATGAACCCTATCTTCAGGCGCAAGGCTTCGTGCCCTAGCCTACACTCGTATATCACCCAATTTCCAAAAAAATAATAATAGAATAAAATGGGGTTAAAAATAGAGATACCCCGCCGGACTTGTCCCTACACCGGAACAAGGGTAAAAATGGCAACAACCCGGCTGTGGCGAAAACCCGAAAGGGCGCTACGGGCAAAATTGGGTACCCCGCCACGTGAAAACCCGAAAGGGCGCGTGGGCAAAAGCAAGAGGGGGCCGGTACCGGCGAAAACCCGAAAGGGCGCTTGTATCGGTAATGTGGCAAAAAAAAAAAAAAAAGAGAAAAGAGACCAAGAGATCAACAGAACATGCCAGTTCCCGGCATCCCGTCGGCACTGGCAAAGAGACCAAGAGACTAAGAGATCAACAAGCCAGGTCAGTTCCCGGCATCCTGTCGGCACTGACGAAGAGACCAAGAGACTAAGAGACCAGCAAAGCTTCAGTTCCCGACACCTCGTCGGCACTGATGAAGAGACAAAGAAGATCAACAAACCAGGTCAGTTCCCGGCATCCTGTCGGCACTGACGAAGAGACCAAGAGACCAAGAGACTAAGAGATCAACAAGCCAGTCAGTTCCCGGCATCCTGTCGGCACTGACGAAGAGACCAAGAGACTAAGAGACCAGCAAAGCTTCAGTTCCCAACACCTCGTCGGCACTGATGAAGAGACAAAGAAGATCAACAAACCAGGTCAGCTCCCGGCATCCTGTCGGCACTGACGAAGAGACCAAGAGACCAAGAGACTAAGAGACAACAAACCAGGTCAGTTCCCGGCATCCTGTCGGCACTGACGAAGAGACTAAGAGACAACAAACCAGGTCAGTTTCCGGCATCCTGTCGGTACTGACGAAGAGACTAAGAGACAACAAAGCAGGTCAGTTCCCGGCATCCTGTCGGCACTGACGAAGAGACTAAGAGACAACAAACCAGGTCAGTTCCCGGCATCCTGTCGGCACGGACAAAGAGACCAAGAGACTAAGAGACAACAAAGCATGTCGGTTCCCGGCATCCTGTCGGGACTGGCGAAGAGACCAAGAGACAACAAAGCATGTCAGTCCCCGGCATCCTGTCGGCACTGGCGAAGAGACCAAGAGACCAACAAACCAGGTCAGTTCCCGGCGTCTTGTCGGCACTGATTAAGAGACCAAGAGACTAAGAGAACAACAAACCGGGTCAGCTCCCGACACCCTGTCGGCGCTGACGAAGAGACCAAGAGAACAACAAACCAGGCCAGCTCCCGACACACTGTCGGCACTGGCGAAGAGACCAAGAGAACAGCAAACCAGGTCAGCTCCCGACACCCTGTCGGCGCTGACGAAGAGACCAAGAGAACAACAAACCAGGTCAGCTCCCGACACCTTGTCGGCGCTGACGAAGAGACCAAGAGAACAACAAACCAGGCCAGCTCCCAACACCCTATCGGCACTGGCGAAGAGACTAAGAGACCAAGAGACTAAGAGACAACAAGCCTGGTCAGCTCCCGACGCCATGTCGGCACTGACGAAGAGACCAAGAGACCAAGAGACTAAGAGACAGCAAACCAGGTCAGCTCCCGACACCCTGTCGGCACTGACGAAGAGACAAAGAGACCAACATGAAAATAGAAGAAGAGACCAACGTGCTACGGCAGCTCCCGACACCCTATCAGTGCCGACGAAGAGAAAAGAGACCAGTACACCCGCGGGCACCGCCCGGCTCATCCTTCGCCTACGCTACCCGTGGGTGGGGGGCATTTGTGGACACCAAAAATCGCACACCCAGATATCCTGCTCGGCCCGGCATCAACAATGGGACCGAGCGAGGAAGCCCCGAAGAGACTGGTCATCCGGACTCCACAAATATGCACACTGCCATGAAGCCGTCCCCGGAGTCACGACAGCGAAGAGAAACCAACTCCCGGGAAGCTCATAACCCATGGGCCTCGAAGAAAATCAAATGGGCCACAACTCGTGCCCACAACGGGCCCAAAACTGCCCATCCAGCCTTCAACGGCACGCCCTGGTGGAGCCCCAGCGGCACGCCCCATTGGGCTGTTCAGCGGCACGCCCTGGAAAGCCTCCAGCGGCACGCCCCATTGGGCTGTTCAGCGGCACGACCTGGAAAGCCTCCAGCGGCACGCCCCATTGGGCTGTTCAGCGGCACGCCCTGGGAAGCCTCCAGCGGCACGCCCCATTGGGCTGTTCAGCGGCACGCCCCAAAGGGCCTCCAGCGGCACGCCCTGGAAAGCCTTCAGTGGCACACCCTGCCGCAGCCTTCGCCGGCACACCCCTATGGGGGTTCACCGGCACACCCCCAAGGGGGACCTTCAACAGTACGCCCCCGGGTGGCTTCCCCGGCACGCCCCCTCTGGGTGTTCAACGGCACGCCCTAGGGAGCCCTTCACCGGCACGCCCCCTTTGGGGCCTTCAGCGGCGCAGCCCTTTGAGGCTTCAGTGGTACGGCCTTTGGGCCCTTCAACGGCACGCCCAAAGGGGTCTTCAGCGGTACAGCCTACAAAGGCTTCAGCGGCAGGCCTTTTTGGCTCTTCAGCGGCACAGCGGTGAAGTTCTTTCAACGGGCGACGTGAGGCCCATGCCCTACGCATCCTTGGCGCGCAGTGGAGCCGTCTGAGGTGGCAGCCGATCGTTGGGCCACGCAGGCTACCCCACTGACAGCCAGGACGGAGGGGAGTCAAACCCCATCATCACGGGCTGCTTCCCGCCCTCGACAGCCATGCTCGAGGGCTCCCCGCTGCTAAGGGTATAAAAGACGCCCGTCTTCCAGGAAGAGAAAAAGGAGGCCCATACACGGAGAGGAGGGGAGATACACAACACACACGGGAGAAAGAGGAGGAGAAAGAAGAGAAGAAGAGGCCCTCCCGGCCTGAGCTCCGTCCGACGGCCGCCGGGAAGAAACAAGAGTAAGAGAGAGAGAGCTTGCTGTATTGGGGGAAAGGGTTGGGGATAGTGGCCAAGGCCTTAGGCCCAGATGTTTTCTTCCCTCTTGTATCCCATTCCTCCTGGGAATTCTTTGTCTTTCTCCCTCTTGTCCATGGCCCCCATTTGGGGAGTTTGCTTTTGCCATATGTATGAAGGGCTTCGCCCTCTTGATTCTCATGAATGAAAAACCACCCTCTCCGGGTTTCTTTTCGATCTTCGATGTTTTATGCTAGGCTTGGCGGGCTTTTTGATGGACAATCCGTTCCTCCCCCTCTGTCTCCTTATTCCTCCGGCGTCTTTAGGGTCCTCCACGTCGATGTAGGGTTCCCCCTTCTGTTGGCCTTGGCTCCGTGAGCTCCTCACTCATTCCTTCTATGGCCATCTACCGTGTTCCCGAGCTTGAGGAGAAGGGGAGGTACCCTTCTTTTCTCCCAACCACTCAGTTACTAATAGGCCACTCCCGGCCTTGAAATTCCCCGTCTTTATTCCTCTTTTCCTGAACAGCCACCAAGTACCCCCCCCAGTTGCTTGCAACCCTTTTAAGCCTCTCAGCGGTGCACCTTTCCGGCCTTTGGCCGGCACACCTGTTCAGCCCTCAGCGGCATGCCCAGATCAGCCCTCAGCGGCACGCCCATTGGCCTTAGCCTTCAACGGCACACCCCCCTGTGCAGCCCTCAGCGGCACGCCCATTGGCCTTAGCCTTCAACGGCACACCCCGTTCAGCCTTCAACGGCACATCCTGTCCAGCCCTCAGCGGCACACACCCCCTGTTCAGCCTTCAGCGGCACGCCCTGTCCAGCCCTCAGCGGCACACCCTGTTCAGCCCTCAGCGGCACGCCCTTCAGTCCCTCAGCAGCTTACTCCTTGTCCAGTCCTAGTCCAGGCCCTTTAGATGTCTTCGGTCTGTCGTTCTCCTTCGCGTTTTCCGAGGCTCTATAACGGTGTTGCCCCCCCCCAGGGGCCCACCTCCAGTTGTCGGGTTCCGCCACATCATGTGGGCGCGTTCCCTGTATCTCCCTTACGCCCTAGGTCAAGGGGAGATGCTGCCGAATTTTTGTGAGGAACTAATAAACAATTAAAAGAGGCAAAAGGAGGCAACAAACAAGCAAGATAACCGACGAAACTTTCCAACCCATCAAACCACTGCCGGCATCACGACAAGAACTAAACCGAGTTAATTAACCATCCGGCAGCCCGAGCCTCCGACCCACAAGAAAAGAGATCGAACCGAACAAAGAGAACAAAACACGGGAGGAATTTTGTATAAAACTACACGAAATTTAAGATAAGAAGGAAAGAAAAGCCTTAAAACAAATAATCGAAAACTGATCAACCTCCACCCTCACGCCTCATTGACCTTCAGCGGTACGCCCCTTTGGCCCTCAGCGGCACGCCCTCATTGGCCTTCAGCGGCACGCTCCCTTGGCCTTCAGCGGTACACCCCTTTCAGCCCTTCAGCGGTACACTCCCCATTGACCTTCAGCGGTACGCCCCTTTGGCCCTCAGCGGCACGCCCTCATTGGCCTTCAGCGGCACGCTCCCTTGGCCTTCAGCGGTACACCCCTTTCAACCCTTCAGCGGTACACTCCCCCTTTCAACCCTTCAGCGGTACACTCCCCCTTTCAACCCTTCAGCGGCACGCTCCCTCTCCTTCGCCGGCACACTACAGGCATGCATATATATATCACGATAAGGGCATTAATAATGGCAAATAAATTAATAAAAAAGGGGCGCTAACTAAAGACCTCCGAATGCGTAATATCAATCACAATAAAAGAGGTGGGAGGGGTAATAATAAAAAAAATAATAATAAATAACAAACAAATGATAATGATAAGAATAATCATGAATGAAAGAAGAGAAATCACCCCGGACAAAGGCATGGATGGACAATAAGCATCAAATCAGAAATCCCAGAAGATATAACTAAGAAAACCCCAGATAAAAGACATCAAGGCTCACACCGCAGCCCCTACCTCTCCCCGTGACCCAGGACAAAAGAAACAACAACGCCGCCCTGTCAGGTCAAGCCCGAGCCTTGGGAATTACCCCGACATGGCCAGGCTTTGATCTAACCTCGGGCCGATATCTTAATCGGATCGGATTTGTTTCCCGTTCCGGATACCTTCCGAACCCTCATTAAAATTGCCGCATGCTCGGCAGATATTTGAAGGGATCTACCACGATTTTCTCATCGCGTCCCTGTCACGGACCTGTGTCCGAATGCGAAAAGGTCCACGAGCGACCGACAGGGCCGATAATTTATGGCCTTAATATAACCTTCAGTGTGATCTATCCCTATCTCTCTCGCATAATTAGTATTATTCTTTTCGGCCGCGGGGCCCCTAGTTTCGGCAATTAATCAAGGGTATTCCCTCGTATGGGGGATGTAAATGACGTCGTGACCTTTACGGCGCGACGGGATTCGGTCCCGACACGAACCACACAATCGTCTGACGAAGTCGGATCGAGCGCACCAAGGGCTCTTCGGAGCCCGAATAAATTGTCACCTCGGTGACTGGCACGCCCACGCACTTAATAAAACCAACAGACGAACCAGAATAATAGTCCAACGGAAAGCGCGTCCACATGCCCCCAAGGTGAGGTATCCCTTTTTTTTTTATATGCTCCCGGCACGGGGTGTATTCCGCTTCTAGTGCCCCCAGAGTGGAGTGTATTGCCGCTTTTGATGCGGGGTGTAGTTCTTGCTTTTTATGCACCCGAGGCGGGGTGAATTCTTCTTCTTTGTTTACGTGCCCCCATATCGGGGTGTATTCCTCTCTTCATATGCTTCCCTAAGCCGGGGGATGTTGTTTGTTCTGCTTCAGATGTCCCCCCCCAAGGGGGGGGGGATGCATGTTGCTTCATGGACTCCGAGCCTGGGGTATGCTCTTTCAAAGGTCCCTAAGCCGGGGTGGATTCTCTTTTCTTCTCATGCTCCCAAGGCGGAATGTAGCTTCTTCAAGTACCCCTAAACCGGAGCGTATTCTTTATTGCTTCTATGTCCCCTGACGGGATATGCTTCTTCTTCAAATACCCCTAGGCCGGGGTGGACTTCTCTTTATATGCCCCTGAGTCGGGGCGTGTTCTTTATAGCTTCTAGGCCCTCGAGGCGAGGTATGCTTCTTCTTCAAATACCCCCGAGACGGGGGTGTGTTTCTTGGCTTCATATGCCCCGGACGTGGGGTATATCTTTTGTTTCTTATGCTCCCGAGCCGGGATGTAGCTTCTTGGCATCATATGCTGCCGAGGCGAGGGGTATGTTGCTTCATGTGCCCCCGGGGGGGATGCATTTTGCCTCTACTGCCCCGTGGCGGGGTATATCTCTTGGCTTCTTACGCCCCCAAGGTGGGGTGTGTTTTCTTCTTGTGCCCCCGGGGTGGGGTATATCTTTCGCTTCTTATGCCCCCCCTTAAGGCGGGGTGAAGTCTTTGCTTCAAATGCCCCTAAATCGGGGTATAATTTTATCTCATATGCCCCTGGCGTAGGGGTGTATTTCTCTTCCTGTGCCCCTCAGTCGGGGTGTATCTTTGTTGCTTTTTGTGCCCCCAAAGGGAGGTGCCTTTCTCTTCATGTGCGCCGGGCACCGGGTGTATCTTTGCTTTTTTTTTTATATGCCCCCGAGGGGGGAATTCTTCTTCTTCTGCTCCGACACGCTGGGGAATGTTTGCTTCTTGTGCCCCCAAAGTGGGGTGTATGTTTTTTCTTCAGACTCCCCTAAGGCGAGGTGTATTCTTTGTTGCTTCATGTACCCCCGAGTCGGGGTGGATTCTCTTCATGTGCCCCCATGGCGGGGTGTACTCTCTTTATGTGTCCCCAGGAGTGGGGTGTGGTTTGCTTCCTGTGCGCCCTAGCAGGGTGTATCGCTGCTTGCAATGTCCCCCGAGGCGGGGTATCCTTCTTCTTCAAATACCCCTAAGCCGGGGCGTATTCTTTATGGCTTCTATGCCCCCATAGCGGGGTGTGTTTCTTCTTCAAATACCCCTAAGATGGGGTGGACTCTTTTCTTCTTATACTCCCAAGGCAGGATGTAGCTTCTTCAAATGCCCCTGAGCCGAGGCGTGTTCTTTACCGCTTCTATGCCCCCAGGTGGGGTATATTTCTTCTTCAAATACCCCTAGGCCGGGGTGTATTCTTGCTGCTTCTCATGCTTCTGAGGCGGGACGTGACTTCTTCAAATGCCCTTAAGCCGGGGCGTATTCTTCATGACTTCTATGCCCCCTGGAGGGGTATGTTTCTTCTTCAAATGCCCCTAAGCCAGGGTGTGTTCTTATACTTTTTACGCCCCTCAAGGCGAGGTGAATTCCTCTCCATATGCCCCTAGCATGTGGTGTGCTTTTGTTTCTTATGCCCCCAAGCCGGGGTACGTTCCTTCTTCATATACCCCTAAGCCAGGGTGAGTTTCTCTTTTTGTGTGTCCCCAGGCCGGGGTGAATTCTTTTCTTCTTATGCCCCCATGGCGGGGTATGTCTTTTACTTTAGGTGCCCCCATATCGGGGTGTATTTCCCCTTCAAATGCCCCTAAGCCGGGGTGCAACTCTATTTCTTCTTACGTCCCCAGGTCGGGGCGGATTCTTCTTCAAATGCCCCGAAGCCGGAGTGTAGCTTTTGCTTTGTGTGCCCCTCAGTCGGGGAGGATTCTCTTCATGTGCCCCTGGGAATGGGGTGTATTTCTTTTTTTGCCTCCTATGCCCCCGTAGCAGGGTATATATCTTCTTCTCATCCCCCATGGCGGGGTATGTGCATGCTCTCCTCGGGAGTGGTGGTCGTGCTTGGCCTCATTACTATAAAGCATTCCCCACAGCGGGCAACCATTCACCAAGCTACAATTGTGGCTCGCTGGGTCTTTTAACAACCACTCGGGGGCCGTTTTGTGCCGGATGGAGGCAACAGAAAGGAGGAATGAGCGGGGTCATTGCACAGCGGACTCGGGACCTCCTAGAGTTGGTCGGGATGCCGGGTTTCTTCTTGCTCTTTCAGTCGGCGATGCTGGCCAACTTTTCTTCCTTTCTTCTTTATTTCTCCCCTTTTTTTTGTATGATTGACCTGGGTGGAGGTGCAGGAGAGCGCTCACCCCCTCAGGGAGGGGATGAGTGGTTCACTCCACCGCATCAACCCCACAGTGGTAATCTTTGTTCAGCACGGGTCTCGACGGATGTGGCCGTACAACCCTCTCTTGCCAATTCTTTCTCTTCTTTTTTTTGCTTCTTTCTTTTCTCTAGTTTTTTTCTTTTCTTCTTCTTTTCTTCTTTTCTTCTTGAGGGAAACGGGGGAGCTTGATTTCCCCTCCCTTCTCTTCTCTTTCTCTTCTCTTTTTTTTTTATAACAGCCCCCATGATTCCTGGAAGCTGCATATGCTTCGAAGCAGCGTCCTCGAGGCCACGAAAGCAGCTGCACCGAGTCTGGCTTTTCTCCCCATAGGACTCGAGAAGATAGCACATGGCATTCATCAAAGCAGGCAAACATCGTTAATTAGGAGGCCATGAGGCCCTAAATCCCGACGAAGAGATGAAGGGTGGTTTAAGTCCCACCGGGCGTGCCAGACTTGTGGACGCACTAAAATTCGCTCGTTCAGGGCGCGGGTGTTAAGTGCGTGGGCGTGCCAGTCACCGAAGTGACAATTTGTTCGGGCTCCGAAGAGCCCATGGTGCGCTCGATCTGACTCGGTCAGACGATTGTATGGTTCGTGTCGGGACAAAAACCCGCCGCGCCATAAAGGTCACGGCGTCATTTACATCCCCCATACGAGGAAACACCCTTGATTAATCACCGAGATTCAGGGCCTCATGGCCAAGAAATTAATTGCACGAAAGGTCTATTAGGAAGCATCGAAACCCCCGTATGAGGGTAAGAAGAAAACATTCGCGATTATGTCGGTCGTGTACTGACCATTTAATGTTCGGACGAATGTCCGGCTCGAGAAAATCGCGGTTGTCGCGGGAAAACCGGAACGCATGTATGCCGAGGTACGGCAAATTTATTGTTCGGAAGAGCGGAAAATGTTCAGCTGAGCCTCGGTTGGAGCGGTCAAAAACCAGTAAATATGTTGGCCCGGTGCAAGAGCAAGCTGCGACCATACTGCGGTGGGCCCCGCCGCGGTCGAAACAAGACTTGCATGAGCGTCATTAATATTTTCGGTACCAAGGGGCAACGAGGGAATATCCCTTGAATCGGCTGAAAAGCCATGTGTCTAGGGAAGCGGACGTTCGAAACGTGTCGGTCATTCGGGAGGCCGTTTAATATTCAGACGGGTGTCCGGCTTGAGAGTATCATAATCGTCGCAGGAGGATCTGGAACATATGTATGCTGTGATACGGCAAATACATTATTCCAAGACACTGAAAATATTCGGTTAAATCTCGATTAGTGTAGCAGGAAACTAGCGAATTTATTGGCCCGGTGCGAGATCGAGTCGGGACCATACCGGGGGCGCCACCCGCAGTCCAAACGGGGCTTGCGTGGGCATCATTAATGTTCCCGGTGCCGGAGGGCAACGGGGAAGAGTCCCGGGACTAGATTCCAAACCAAAACATGTTCGAAGGAAGCGAGCTATAGGCCGAGGGTGTGGGTCAGACAATGACCATAATCGGGACGGACCCGAGATCCAAGCACATCCCACAAAGGCCTTATTGATATTCCCGTATATAGGGTCCAGGGATGACAGGAGCCATTCGTTCTATTCAGATTTCTGCCGGTCACTTGCGGACCACTTGATATTCGGACAAGGGTCCATATTGAAGGTGCGGCGTGGATAGGAACAACCCCGTACAAGTGTATGCCGAGTTTACGGCAATTTCAATGAAAGGGCGGGAACGAATCCCGATAGGGTGAATCCGATTTGACGAGTTATCGGCCCAGAGCAATGATGGGTCATGACCACGTCGGGGTAGGAGCCGTCGGCCATGTTGGTTGCTCACGGGTCTTTTCGTGTTCAGACACAGGTCCGTGATAGAAAGGCGACGGAAACCGAGGCGAACCCGTTCAAATGTTTGCCGAACGTGCGGCAATTTTAGTAGTGGCTCGGAGGGGATCCGTCCTGAGGAACGAGTCCGGTCTGATTGGAATATCGGCCCAAGACTAGGTCGGGGCCTGGCCATGTCGGGATAATTCCCAAGACTCAGGTCCAACCTGGAAGGGCGGCATTGTTATTCCTTCAGCATCGGGTCACGGGAGAGACGGGGCTGCAACATAGATTTTACCATTTTCTTTATCTGGGCTTTAAATTATGTGCATATATATTTTATTACTTATTTCCCTTTTATGTATTTATTCTGAATGATTTCTCTATTTTGTTTATTATTATTACTATTAGATTTTCCTTTTTTGTTTACCATTATTATTATTATTTCACATTTTTTTTGTCTATTTCATACACATATTGAGATTTATTTACTCATCATAGTTTATTATTATTATTTTTATTATTATTATATTACACATATTTTTTTGGAGGAAGAGTGGGCCGTTGGAGGACTGCAGGAGTATGCCGCTGAAGGCCTTGCAGAAGGTGTACCGGTGAGGGCGCCAGGGAGCGTACCGCTGAGGGGCTGGCAAAGTGTGCCGGCCAAGGGTGCATGGAGAGTGTCGGGGAAGACGGTGAGAGGTGTGCCGGCGAAGGGGAGCAGGCGGGTGTGCCGCTGAAGAGGCAGGCAGGTGTGCCGGTGAGGGGGCACAGGCGGGCGTACCGGCGAAGGGCCTGGGGCTGTGCCAGCGAAGGGCGAGAGGGGAGCGTGCCGCAGAGGGCAGACTGGGAGTGTGCCGGCGGAGGGGGTAGAGGGCGTACCGCTGAAGGGCTAAGCGGGTGTGCCGGTGAAGGGCCATGAAGTATGTGCCGGCGAAGGGTGGCTAGAAAGGTGTGCCGGCGAAGGGCGACTGCAGGGGCGTACCGGCGAAGGGCATGGGGAGCCCACTCCTCCGTTTCTTTTAAGACTTTTCTTTTCTTCTTTTCTGATTTTTCTATTAAGTTTGCATGGGTTTCTTCTTTTCTTCTCTTGATTAATTTTCATTCTTTCTCTCATGAGAGCGGATGTTTAAGTTGCTTAGTTGTTGTTCGGTTCGGCTCTCTTTGAGTTAATTGCGGTTCCCTTGCCTCGGTTAAAGCATTTTACCGTTGTTCTTTTTGTTTGTTTGTTACTTCCTTTTATCTTTTTAATGTGTTGTTGTTCCATTTGTTTGTTGTTGTCTTTTGTCATTTTAATATGTTATTGTTTCTAACAAAAATTCGGCAGCATCTCCCCTTCACCCGAGCGTAAGGGAGATACAAGGAACGCGCCCACAAGGAGTGGCGGAACCCGACAACTGGAGGTGGGCGCCCGAGAGCGGCAACACCTTAATGAAACCTCGGAAAACTCGGAGGGAACGTTGGACAGGAAACCTCTCCCAGGCTGGCCGGGGGTGCACCGGGCAAGAAGGTTGGGGGTGGTGGCTGGCGTGCCGGCCAGGGAGCCTGTAGGGGCTGGAGAGGTGTGCCGGGCAAAGGCCAGGGGGGACCTTGCCGGTGAACCGGGGGCAAGGTGTACCGGGCAAGGAGGTCACGGGGTGCACCGGGGAAGACCCGCAGGGGTGTGCCGGCGAAGGGGCTTGGCTAGTGCGTGCCGGGGAAGGCCCGTAGGGGCGTGCCGGCGAGCGGGTGAGCCAAAGGCGTGCCGCTGGAGGCACACAGAGGGTATGCCAGGTGAAGGACCAGTCGGGGATGCTGGTTGGCTAGGCCGAAGGGAATCTTGGCAGGAGGGAGAGAGACTCAAGGGGTCTCAGGATAGAAGCGTTGGGCTTGGATGTGTAAGGAGAAACGGAAGGGCGTCTCCCTTTAGGCAAATGAGCAGAGATTGCAGCGGGGAGAGGAAGGGCAGCAGGCCCTCTCCCCCCCTTTTCTTCTTCTCTTCTTTCCCTTCTTTTTCTTCTTCTCTTCAGGCGGTGGCGGCGGGTGGAGTGGCAGCACTCTCCCCTCTCTTCCTTTCCTCTCTCTTCGCACAGGCGACATCGGTGGGTGGAGCGGCGAGCCCTCCCCCCTCTCTTCCTCTCTTCCCTCTTCTTCTCTTCTTCTCTTTCTCTTCTTTTTCTCTTTCTCTTCTTCCCTTCTCCTCTTTTCCCTTTCTCTTCTTCTCTTTGTGCGGACGACGGAGGATGGAGCAGCAGGGGGGAGCCTCCCCTCCTCTTCTTCTTCTCTTCTTCTCTTCTTCTCTTTGTGCGGACGACAGAGGATGGAGCAACAGGGGGGAGCCTCCCCTCCTCTTCTTCTCTTCTTCTCTTCTTCTCTTTCTCTTCCTCTTTCTCCTCGCTCAAGCGGTGGTGATCGAGGTGGCATGCCCCTCTTCTTCTCTTCTTCTTCTTCTCTTTTCGCACAGATGGCGACGGTGGGCGGAGCGGCGGCGCCTCCCCCCTCTCTTCCTCTCTTCCCTCTTCTTCTCTTCTCATTCTTCTTCTCTTCTTCGTTTTCTCTTCTTCTCTTCTCCTCTTCACTGTCTACGTGTGGGTGTCTGTCTCTTCCTTCTTCGTCCCCCCCTTCTCTGCCGGAATGGGAGGGGATTTATACTCCCAGCAGCGGGAGCCCTCGAGCACGGCCGTCGGAGGCGGGAAGTGGCTGGTGATGATGGGGTTTGACTTCCCCCATCCTGGCTGTCAGGGGAATAGCTTGCGTGGCCCAATCTCTGGTCGACACCTCGGACAGCTCACTGCGTGCTAAGGATACGTAGGGCATGGACGTTACGACGTTTGGCCGTTCGCTGTGTCGCCGGCGGGCTGAAGAAGTGTGTCGCTGTAAGACACTGTAAGTGTGCCGCTGAAGGGGGCAAAAGGCGTGTCGCCGAAGGTTGCCCAAGCGTGCCGTTGAAGGGGGCAACCGGCGTACCGTTGAAGGCCCGAAGAAGTGTGCCGCTGGGGGCAGAGGGGGTGTACCGCTGAACCCCAAAATGGGCGTGCCGCTGAAGGCCCATTTGGGGTGTGCCGTTGAAGGCCCCTGGGGTGTGCCGCTGAAGGCAGCCTGGGGTGTGCCGCTGGGGCTCCCTGGGGTGTGCCGCTGGGGCTCCCAGGGGGTGTGCCGCTGGAGGCACCCTGGGGTGTGCTGCTGAAGGCACCCTGGGGTGTGTCGCTGGGGGCTCCCAGGGGGTGTGCCGTTGGAGACCCCCAGGGGGTGTACCGCTGAAGGCACCCTGGGGTGTGCCGCTGGAGGCTCCCAGGGGGTGTGCCGCTGGAGGTCCCCCTGGGGTGTGCCGCTGGGGCTGACTTGAGCCCGTCTTGTGCACGAGTGTGCCGGTTTGATTTTCTTCGAGGCCCATGGATCGTGGGACTCTTGGTGGTTGACTTCTCTTCACTATCGTGATTCCAGAGACGGCTTCACGGCAGTGTCCATATTTTGGGGAGTCTGGGTGACTAGTCTCCCCGGGGCTCCTTCACCGGGTGCCGTTATTAATGCTGGGCCGAGCAGGATGTCTGGGTGTGCAATTTTTGACGTCCACAGTGATTTAAAAACCTGCCAACGTCGTTAGTGGACGTTATGCACGTCCGTTAGTGAACGGACGTGTGCATCCGTCGCGGACGTGTTTCACGTCCATTTTCATACGCGTTTTGGAATCTCTCTCGTCCTATATAAATACACGCTTCTGTAGACACGCCATTTCTGACGTTACGGTGAGAAAATTTCATGTTATACCGTGATGCCTCAAAGTGACTTACGCTTTCTTCTTATTTGAGTAATTTCCGTAATTTTGGTTAGATTATATTTATTTGAGAGAGAGAGAAATTAATATAATGCATATATATATATATATAATTCTATTAGTTTTCTTTAATAATTTTATCTTCATATAAATATATATGTATATATATATATCAGGTGGTTATTATATATGTAAATTAAGCAAATATATATATACGTTAAAAAGTAAAAAAATAGAATAACCATTAAAAAATACAAATAAAGAAGAAACAAACAAAGTAAAAAAATAAACAAACAATATATATATATATATATATATATATATATATATATATATATATATATATATATATATATATATATATATACAGAAGAAACAAATAAAATAAAATAAAATAAATAAAACACAACAAAAAATATAATAATATATTTACTATTATTACTATCTCATCCACATGCACACACTCTCCCCCACCCTCTCCGTCTCTTTCTTTCCCTCTCACTTCACTGCACACACTCTCCCCCACCTTCTCTGTCTCTTTCTTTCCCTCTCATCTCACTGCACACACCCCCTCCCCTACGGCACACACACACCACTGCACATACCCTCCAACCCACGACACCTCACCCCTCTTCCCCACGTCACACACACACCATCCCGATCCTCTTCCTTCGGGGGACTACTCTCCATCACCTACCAACCCAAGGCGAACCCTCTCTCTCAGCTTTCTCTGCTAAACACACACGGACCACTCTCTCAACCCAGGTACAGCCGGAGCCACCCTCCACCATCGCCCTCTCTCTCTCAAGCTCACTGCACCCGACACCACCATCCATCCCCCGTCGCCCACGCCGAAGCACCCCTCCACCTCGCCATCTTCACCCTGCTAACCGCCACCGCGCCCACTCCTCCACCTCCACTACGGCTCCCTCACCTCGTGACCACTGTCCGCCTTCACCACCGTGCACGATGCCGCAAACCCCCTCCTGCCACCTCCGTGAGACCCCAGCACCCCCGCCGGCACCACCCATCCACCTCCACTGCGTCGTCGCCCACGTCACCCACGTCCGCCGTGACTGCCGTCGTCGACCTCACGCCCTCCACCGCCGGACGTCCCCACATCGCCACCACGCATGCACATCGAGCTCCCCGGCAACGGACGCCGCTCCTCGCTGCCGTCTTCACCGTGAAGCCACGCTCGCCGTCGGGAAGCCCTCCACCGCCGTTCACGTCCTCACCGCCGTTCGTCGCCTCAGCCGAGCTCCCCGCACCGTCCACGTCGCCGTCCAACGCCTCCTTGCATGCACCGCGCCACCTCTCCATCGGCCACCTGCACCGTCGCCGTCGTCCGCAAGACCCCCCCCCCCTCGACGCATGCACGTCCGCACGCCGGCCAGCCACCTTCCCGTCGCGCCACCTCCCCCTCGTCTCTTTCTTCCGCTCTCTCACACTCTCCCTCTCTCTTTCCCTCTCTCTCACACTCTCCCTCCTCTCGTCTCCCCCTCTCTCGCGCTATTCTCTCTCCCCCTCTCCCACTGTTTTTTTTTATTATTTTCTGTTTTCCTTCCTTCTCTCCCCTTCCGTTTCCTCTCTTCCTCTCACCCTCTTTCTCTGCTCTCACCCGATCTCTCTCGGCTCTTTCAGTTTTTTTTATTTTATTATTATTTTTATCTCTCTTCTTTCCCTCCTTCTCTCCCCCTCTGTTTTCTCTCTTCCTCTCACCCTCTCTCTCTTCCACTCTCTCTCGATCTCTCTCTCCCTCCCCTTTTTTTATTTTTTTTAAATCCCCCTCTCCTTTCTCTTTTCTTCTTCCCTGCCGATGCTCTCTCCCCCTGTCTCCTCTTTCTCTCCCTATCTCTCTCATCCCCTCTCCCTCTCCTTCTCCTTTTTATTTTTTTTAATCCCCCTCCTCTCTCCATTTCCCTCTCTCTGTTTCATCTCTCTCCCTCCTCTCTGCTTCTCTCACTCCCTCTCACCCGATCTCTATCCACCTCTCCTCCTTTTCTTTTCATTTTTTTATTCCCTCTCTCTTCCCTCCATCTGATTCTCTTCCCACTTCTCTCTCTCTCCCTCCCGCTTTCTCTCTCTCTCTCTCTCTCTCGCGGCTTACGCCGCGATTCCTCTCTCTCTCTCTCTGCTTTCACTCCCCCTCTCTCTCTTTCTCGATCTCTCTCTCTTTCTTTTTTTGATTTTTTTATTATTTATTCCTCTTCCTCCCTCTCTCTCGATCTCCCTCTTTCTCACCCTTTTTTTATTTTGTTTAATCCCCTTCCCCTCTTTCTTTTTCTATCCCTCTCTCTGCTTCTCACTCTTTCTCCCCCTTCCACCGTCTCTGTCCCTCTTGATCTCTCCCTCACCCTTTTTTACTTTTTATTTATTTATTTCTTCCTCTCCCTCTCTCTTTCCCCTCCCCCTCTCGATCCCTCTCCCTTTTTATTTCTTTTTTTTTGTTCTTTCTGTCTCTCATAGATGTAAATACATATATGTATGTTATTTTTATTCTATTTTTTTATCATTTCCACACTCTTTTCCTCCGGAATAAAAAAAATATAAAAAAAGGAAGGAGTTCTCCCTCTCTCTTCCTATCTCCCTCCCATACATGTTACCATATTCTCATTTCTATTATTCTTAGTATCTGTCTTCTTTAATTTGTGTTATTGTTATTGTCTCGTGTGTGCATGTGTCTGTGAGGGCGTATATGAGTATATGTGAAGCGAAAAGAAAGATTCCAATCCGGTCTTTTGAAGCTCGTGAAATGAAGGAATGTCGCTTTGCAGTGCCGCGCGTTCGTTCCGTCCTCATCCTGCTGAGGAAACCCGTCACCGGCACCTCCTAATAAGCTCTTCTCACCCTTTTTTTACTTTCATTCAGTCTATTAGTCCTTTACATGCATCATACATCATTTGTGCCATACCTTTCTCCTCGAGAAGGCCTGGCTTGTGAATATCTTTACATTTGTCCCATTGTCATTTTATCCATCACCCTTTGGTCCAAAAGGGGTTTCAGAAACAACACCAACCAGGTGCGTCATCGTTTATGATTTCGTCGTTTCTTAGCATATGAGATTGATGCTACACTATCTCTGTTCAGACTTTGTTGCTCTTCTCTCGTCTGATCTTTTGCAAGGGTAATCCAAAGGAAGAGGAGGAGGAGCTTACGGAATCCCCCAGTCCAAAGATGAAAAGTAATCGCTCCCCCCTATTCTGAAGTACTCGACCGTCACCTTTCCTGTTTCCATCTTCTTCGCTCTCCGACTTTCATTAGTTGTTATTGAGCTTTTGCCCCTCTCCCTCTCTATTTGCTTTCTAAACAACAAACAAAAAAGAATCTTTCACTCAATGTATTTTCTTAGCAATCTTTAATATCTGTATTATTCTACTTTATACCCCACTATATCTCTTTATTTTCTTTTATCTCGATTCTTCCCATCATTTTCTCCCACCTCTTTAAAAGACATAAAAGAACAAAAAATCAATAAACGCAACAAAAACGAAAACCAAAAACAACAACCAAAAATTAAAACAAACCAAAAGAAAGAATAACAAAATCGGGGTAACCAAGGAATGCCCTCTTCGTCGGCCGGCCGAAAGAAGAGGAAGAGAGGACCCGCACTGCTCCCGCTCCGGCGGCAAACGCGATCAAAACACTTCATGTGGGGTTCTCAGCCCCTGGCGATCACATTTCCCCTCCCCATTTCTTTTATGTTCAAACCCCGTTGACGGAACCAGTTCCTCGCGGTGGTTTTCTTTTTCTGTCCTTTTGTTCAAACCCCGATCAAGGAATCCGTTCCTCGCGGTGGTTTTATCTAACTGGTGTGGTGGGTCACCTCCCGCGACCGTTTCTATTCCAGTAATTTAATTTCTGCACTCTAACATCCTAACCCCTAACTGTTTAATTTTAGCATTCCCCTATCACCGCCTTAAAACCCCGCGGAGAGTCACATCTCGCGGCGGTTTATTTAATCCCCTTTTCATTTGTTCTAACCCCGATCAAGGAATCCGTTCCTCGCGGTGGTTCTATTTTTGTCCTTTTGTTCTAACCCCGATCAAAGAACTCGTTCCTCGCGGTGGTTCTATTTTTCTGTCCTTTCGTTCCAACCCCGATCAAGGAATCCGTTCCTCGCAGTGGTTTCATTTTCTGTCCTTTCGTTCCAACCCCGATCAAGGAACCCGTTCCTCGCGGTGGTTTCATTTCCTGTACTTTCGTTCCAACCCCGATCAAGAAACTCGTTCCTCGCGGCGATTTTTACTTTCTGTATTTTGTTCGAACCCCGTTGACGGAACCAGTTCCTCGCGGCGGTTTTTATCTAACTGGTACGGTGGGTCACCTCCCGCGACCATTTACATTTCAGTAATTTAATTTCTGCACTCTAACATCCTAACCCCTAACCGTTCAATTTCAGCATTCCCCTATCACCGCCTTAAAACCCCGCGGAGAGTGACATCTCGCGGCGGTTTACTTGATCCCTTTTTCATTTCTTGTTATCTATATTTATATCATAATAAAAATCCCGCAAAGGCCAATGTCTCGCGGTGGTATGTATATATACTCATATTTATTATCTATATTACAATAAAAACCCCGTAAGGCCAATGTCTCGCGGTGGTTTCTACATACATGTTCATCACTGCTGATATTACTAGATTGCTGTTAAAACCCCGCAAAGACCAATGTCCTGCGGTGGTATACTTTTTGTTCATATTGTTCTTATAATTGTCTGTGTAGTGGCATATTGTTACAAATTCAGTCTACGTGTCTCTCAAATCCTATTACGTATATTCTCAGATTCCTCGGTATATAAAAAGCTGCTCGCGGAACGGTAAGTCACGCTTACCGGAAAGGGGTCAGTTTGCGCGAGAGGGTCTTCGGACCCCTATCTCCGCCGTGTACCGAAGTCTGATAAGTCTACCTTCTTTGTGTTCCACCAGAATATTTCTTGCAAGTCACACTTCTCACTACTTTTCTCATATTACCCAGTAATCCATTCCTCGTTCCTTTTTTCCTTCCCTCTCCTTTGTTTCTTTCTCGTCCACAACATTACATCTCTTGGGACCGTCGTTGGTGTGATTTCCCCGTCCACAGCTTCGACCGGCCCAAAAACACACACAACATATTATTCTCACATCCTCTTTGTTCTTTATCTCTACATTATGTTCTATAATTTATTTTTTTGTCGAGTTCCTGAAAGTAAGATTGAGTTTGTAAAGCACTTCTTGAAGACGTGCTGACGGGAGAGAGGGTGTGTCTACCCGAGAGTCGTCGTATCTCTAGGAGGTCGTTGTCATGAGATTCACACGTCGAGTGGAAATATAATTCTTAGTTCTACTGATTACTCACTTTGACCTAACAAGTTATGCTTCTAACTTCCTTTATTTATTTATAATCAGTTGTGATGCATGTTTGTTTTTAATTTTCAGCAACATTTCTAACAATCACCTCGTGTGGTGATCTAGGGATCGCGATAGTTCCTCTCTCGTACGTTTTGCGTCGGGAACAGGCGTTACTTATGCTAGCTCCTTTCCTCGTAAAACCGCCGGTGTTTGTAAGCAAGCTAAGGGGCCTCCGGGTCTCTCACGCGGGGACAAGGCGAATCTAGTATTAATTTGAGGGGTCACAAACATTATTATTTTAGACGTACGGACACCCAGTGGTGATTGAATCTTCCTGATCTGCTATGTACGTATATCTAATTGCTAATTCACTTGATCTTTCATATATATTTTAATTTACTTAGTGGGCATTGATGAATGGTGAAATAACAGTTGGCGATGTCATTCAATCTCTCGGCCGTCGGTAGAGGTGAGCACGGTTTGGTTTGGTTTGGTTTGAAGAAAATTTTTCTCAAATTAAATCGAACCGAATTAAGGTTTCAACCCGAACCAAACCAAATCAAACTACTTTGAAACCAAACCAAATCAAACCGAATTAATTCCGTTTGAACCATGTTCATCTCCCATTTTAGAAATTAGATTGGATTCAAACAAGAGTAGAGAAAGTTAGGGTAAAAAATTTTCTACCAAATAAAGTAAATATTAAAAATATAACATAAAAGGCTGTAACTGGTAAGAACAAGCTCCATAATATTTTTACAAAAAAAATTAAGAACTTCAGTTATAGTAAAATAGAAGGTGATTTAAAACATATTTCATAGAGTCAGAAACCCCATCAGGATGGCGGGGATTGGACTTTTTAAATTAAGATTTATAGTTTCATATACACTTATATTAACTTGACAAAATATCTTTAAATTCGGGTTATTCAGTTTGATTTGATTTTCTAAACTTCAAAACTAAACCAAACCAAAATTTTTAATACGATTTGATTTGAACTCAAACTAAAAATTTTAAATTTCAACCCAAATTAAACCGAACCAAATCTATCAGTAATACTTATCACAACTAGTCGTCAGTCACTTTCAGACCCACATCTCATCCACAGTTTCTTTTTAATATATAAATTGACCTCAACCGTAGCGTACAACGTAATTTAATGGAGAAGCCACCGGCAAACAACCCCACTGTGAAGCTGACAGAGAGTTAACAGCGGCGCTCTGAAATAAAATAAAATAAGAGACACAGGATCTCGATCGCGATGCACTGAAATGGTTAATGACCGCGTTCAACACGCGCTCGCATAAAAACAAAACAAAATAAAACATAGAAGCTCGCGATACAGTGAAATAGCAAATGACCATGTCAAACACACGTTTGAATAAATAAAATAAAATAAGATAAAACATAGAAACTCGCGATCTAAGTGCGCCATAAAACGTTTAGACTTCATTGAACATATATTGTTATCATTATTGAAGTCGAGCTATCATGGATAGATAGAAGATAAATGGAGAGAAGATGGGTCACAAAACATTATTAACTATTTGAGAAGGACACACGATCGATCGAATCCTCCTCTCAAATCAACATATATCTAATTGGTCCACTTCTCTTGTTGGGCAAGCTAGCTTAGGTGCCCGATCTCTTGATCTGATGGCCATGGGGGAACGGTGCCAACAGAAAGTACGGATGTTGATAGGTAAGAGTAATATTAAGCGTTCATCCTTATCAAGAGCACGACTCAACGCCGAAGTTGGGTTAACTCGGGCATATCGCATCATATATGGGGAAATCTAGTACGTGATTTGTTTGAGATCGGCCGAGTCAGGATGGGTCGTTACCCGATAGAGTTGATTTATGATGTTTTTGCACGGTTGGAAAGTAGATACATTGTTGAAGAAACTTGAGAAGGTACATCTCGCCAAATCCCAGATGATTCAAGGTAATTCTGACTGAGGTGGGGGCAGCGCCATGGTGGGGGAACGACTGCAAGGTAGAAGAATAGGAAAGCCTAGTTGTGAGAAACCTGTCGTTAAATGCTGCGACGGAATAGAAAAATTGGTCAAAGATTCCGTCGTAAAATGCGGCGACACAATATTATGTTCGTCGCAGTATTTGTCACAGGTATGTCAACGACCGATACGCATTTGGTCAGAAATCTATCAGAATATTTATGACGGACACAAATCCGTCGCGAAAGTCGTCGCATTGTTTTGATTTTTTAAATAACTAATATCAAAATATCAAAAATTATTTATTTAAATAAAAATAATACACAACACTCACGTCATAATGACAAATAAAATAACAATTATATTCCATCGTTAAATTCTTTAAATATAATGTTTTAAAAGTATCATGTTTTTACAATATCATAGAAAAATCAAGAAAGGTCCCCGATGTGTTCATCCTCGTCTCCTCAGTTGCCACACGCCAGCGAATCCTACATTAGAAAAATAACATTAGACATATATAAATAAAACACTTTAATTAAAAATTAAATTAAATAAATTATTTTTTTTATAAATTTGAACAATATGATATGTGCATGGATTCTTTAGTTTTAAACTAAGTTATTTTGGATAATGTTATTTTGAGTGTCAAGTCCAAACTAGACATCTGATATGGAATCTGGCAACTTCTACGAGTCACTCTCATCTCTATGATCGTGTTTGAACAATCGGCATGCCGATCGAACTAGTATTTTAGATTTCAGACATCTCGAACCCGAGTTCTTTGATTTTAGACTAAGTTATTTTGGAGAATGTTATTTTGAGCATTGAACCCAAACCGAATATCCGATTTAGATTCCGTCAGCTCTTCCAAGTCACTCTTACCACCCAGATCGTGTTGGAACAATCGACACGTTGATCCGAAAGGTATTTCAGATTTTGGACGTCGTGAACCTGAGTTCTTTGATTTAAATTTAGTTTTAAAATTATAGTTTTGAGCACCGAGCTCAAACCAGATATCCGATTTAAATTTCGTCAGCTCTCCTAGGTCACTCTCACCACTCAAGTCATGTTAGAATAATCGACACGTCAATCAGATCGGTATTTCAAACTTTGGACCCCCCAGCCTGAGCTCTTTAGTTTTAAACTAAGTTTGAAAATTGATAGTTTGAGTGCCGATCTCAAATCGGGTAACTGATTTAGATTCTGTTAGCTCTCACTGGTCACTCTCACCACCCTGGCTGTGTTGGAATAATCATCATCCTGATCAGATAGATATTTCAAATTTTGGATGTCAAGAACCCGAGTTCTTTGATTTTAAACTAAGTTTGAAAAATGATAGTTTGAGTATCGAACCTAAACCTAGTATCCGATTTAGATTTCGTCAGCTCTCCGAGTACACTCTTAGTATGTAGGTCACGTTAGAATAATCGACATGTTGATCCGATTGGTATTTTAGATTTTGGACCCCCAACTTGTGCTCTTTGATTTTAAATTAATTTGATTTTGAAAATGATAGTTTGAACGTCAAGCCAAAATTGGGTATCCAATTTGAATTTCGTCATCTCTCCCTGGTCACTCTCACCATCCCGACCATGTTGAAACAATCGACACGTCGATCAGACCAATATTTTAGATTTCAGACGTTGTAAACTCGAGTTTTTTGATTTTAAACTAAGTTAGTTTGAAAAATGATAGTTTGAGCGTTGAACCCAAACCGAGCATCTGTTTTGGATTCTTTCAGCTCTCCCAGGTCACTCTCACCACTTAGGTGTTGTTGATTCTTTTGAAGTAAGTTAATTTTCATGGTAGTTCCTTTGAACTAAATAAGAGTATAAAAATCTAAGAAATTAAAATTTTCATCAAACACTCACATGAGGGGGTTGTGTTGCAGTCGATGGTGCTTCATGAGGTAAAATACCCCCCTGGGAGAGGAGGGCGGCGACAGCTTGAGTAATGCACGACTCAAAAGTCGAGATCTCCTTTTAGACGATGCATCTGATGTTGCTCAAAGTACTGGGGGGCGTAGTGAAGGCACTGGTCCCGACATAGCCTGATCTCGCACAATATGATATCACATTGCTGGTGTCCAAGCTCTGCCCAAAACTGTACAACCGGCCTTTCTTCAGTGCACCAGTTGCCGCCATCCATGCATGCCTCAAGATCTAACTTCAACTACTGCATGCGCTCCTCCTCGTACTTCTCACTTATCTATCTATCATATGACTGCTGCAAATTAAATATAAAATTTCATAAATTTCATATGAATCATTCATATTTGAAATGAAAAAAAAACTTGTATAACTTACCATTATCGAGCAGGCTCTCTCGTTGATGTACTCATCCGTCCCCTTCTTCTAATGGGTTCTCTCGAATAGCACCCAGAATGATGGAGGATGTTTGAGCTCCACAGTCTATTTTACAAATCACATAAAATTAATTAGAACATATATGAATAAAATATAGGAAAAATTAGAAATATTACTTACCATTTTATATTTGTGGGTGGCGAAAAAGACGGACCTACTCGTATGCATATTAGCATCTATCTATCTAGCCCAATCTCCTGCATCTTTCTGGGGCTTCTCTTGCCACCCCTCCCAGGGCCATTCGTCACACAACGGCCCCCATGCTCCCTCCAAATCCAACTAGGGTCATGCTCCTTCCAACAATTTCTGTCTGAGCTCCCAGAATCACTAATCGCCTTTTTGTGAGCCTGGTACATTATCTTTTTGTAAGTAGTTTTTGTGGTAGCCTCCTAGATAGACCGAGCTCGCCCCTCGTTCAAGAGTCTCATGAACCGATATTTCCGCTATAAAAAATTAAGTTATATAAGTTAGTATACTAAAATTAAGAGTTGAGAAATACATTATTTAAAAGATTAAATTATATACTATGAACATGTCAAACAATAAATCCCAGACGTCGATCAAAAATTTCACTGAAATAAAATAAAATAAAATAAAAGGCATACAATTAATCTCGCAATGCACTGACATAGTTATTGACCACGCTAAACACGCATTCTCATAAAAATAAAATAAAATAAAACATAGAAGCTCGCGATACACTAATATAGCTAATGACCACGTCAAACACCCGTTTGAATAAAAAAATAAAATAAAATAAAACATAGAAGCTCGCGATCTTAGCGCATAAAACATTTAGACTTCATTGAATATATATTGTTATCATTATTGAAGTCGATCATGCAGAGAGAGAATAGAAATGGAGAGAAGATGGGCCACAAACATTATTAGTTGAGATGGACACCTTGTGGCGATCGATCGAATCCTCCTCTCCAATGAACATATATCTAATTGGTCCACTTCTCTTTATGGGCAAGCTTAGGTGCCCTATCTCTTGATCGGATGGCCCCAGGGGAGTGATGCCAACAAAGAGTGGGGATGCTAATAGGTAAGAATAAGAATAATATTAAGTGTTCATCCTTATCAAGAGCACAACTCGGCCCAAGTTGGGTCAACTCGGACGTATCACATTGTATCTGGGGAAATCTGATATGTGATTTGTTTTTGATAGGTCGAGTCAGGACGGGTCGTCACCCTATCGACATGTTGGCATCAATCAAATCAATTTCTGACATATTTGCATGGTTGTTGGGAGGCATATCCATTGTTGAAGAAGCTTGAGGAGGTGCATCGCGCCTGATTCGAAACGATTCAAGACAGATTTGAGGCAATTTTGACTAAGGTGGGGGCAACACCACGGTGGGGGACAATTGGAAGGTGGAAGCATGAGGGAGGCTATGGCTATTGATTCAGCTGCCTGGGACTCTTGTATGATCAAACCACCCCTCCTCCACCCAAGAACAAAGAAAGAGTAAGGAGAAGGAAGAAGAGAGGAGGATTTTGTAGAGGAGCTGGAAAATGACTCGAGCCGAGTCGGGCAAAGTTGCACGTGACTCGGGCATACCATATATATTGGATCAAGGCGATCCCGATCCAGTATGCATCATCGAGAGTGATCGGCTTCAGAATGGAGGACTTCCCGGACAGATCACCCATCCCAGTACTACTCTCCATTAAGCACGCTTAATTTCGGAGTTCTTTTCAAGAACTGAGCCGATACTTCAAAAGGCACCTCGATGATATAGACTACAACTTAGCTATATTTGAGGATGTTATATTAATCAAGAGTATTATTATAGAACTCATGAAGATACAAATTTAAGGATAATCTGAAATATCCATCCCAACATTTCAGGTCAAAGAAGTCTACAATCCTCCTAATCTCTTATTTCCTAAAAATGTTGCTTCCTCTTGGAATTCCAAACAGAGGAAGAATGTGTACAATTGTAATCTTATTCAGTTGTCTAATTATATATATTTCCAACAGTTAATTTTGAGGAATAAAGATAAGGATGCAGACACACATGAGAACATGGATAAAGTTAGTAACATATATAGGTTTAATTTTCAAGACAAAAATAAAGGCAGAGTTATTATCCTCGCCCTAATTGAGCAAATATTTTGTATGACTACATGCATGTGCAGAGGATCTAAATACGCGCAGGCTTCACTTCAGTGGCTTCAAGCTAAGCCGTGTTGTTCTTTTTTAAGCATGTCTCCGTAACTACTTTAAACTCTTTAAATTTCCATAACCTGAGTCTGCCCAGGACTTACCTCATATTTCTCCCGTGATCATAACCAAGGAAAAACTCCTGGAAGTGCACATCTTTGGACTTCAGGGCCTACAAAAGGTATAGTACATCTATGGACTTCGCCCTCCAAGTCACCACTTGGCTCCTTTCACCTCCTCCACACATCTGAAGGCGAATCGTCACTCGATGCTCAATTCAACATTCAGCTCATCTGTTGGGAACTCTGCTGGTCATCATCCAAGCTCTCTTGCTTAGTCCCGACTATAAGTTTAAGCATTACACAACATGCTCATTACCTTCTCACTGATCTACACAATTGCACTCCACCATCCATAGAACGTTTTAAGTAATAATATAAAATTGCACTCCACCATCAATAGAACGTTTAAGGATGTAAAGAAAAGAAAGTTGCTTCTCCATCATCTTGGGCATCCCACATCTTGACCTAGTCCAGGTGGGTCATTTACTTTGAGCAAAGTATTAAGAAAATTTTAAATTGAAATATAAAGCCTCTTAAGAAATATTTGTAATTTGAAGATGATGACTAATTTCTCTCATAAACTTTAGGATTTCAATTCATAAGTTATTTTTTGGATAACATTAAATATGAAAACAAATAGGGTTTTTTGCATGAAAATCATTATTAGAGGTGAATTTGTAAAAAATCAATTCTAAAAATATATTAAGCAGATATATCACTGGGTTAATTCAAATAGTGCATAAATACTTTTTAAGTGTAGTTTTTTTATAAGTTTTGGCAAAAAGAAGTGATATATATGCAAATAAATAATATTTTTTTCACAATTTAGATTTACACAATGATATACTTTTTGATACATTTACAGAAATATTTTTTTTACAAATTTCCATTTAACAATAGTTTTCATGAAAAAACCCAAGCAAATATGATATTTTCATATTTATAATGCCACCTACTATGCACAAGATTTGACAAATTAGTACGGTACGTCCTATACCGCACGTATTAGATCATACTAATTAGTGACTGATATGACCAATGCATGGTACGTAACTAGTACACTAATTATATATTTTTAAATATTATATATTTTATTTTATAACAAGGTAGACTCAATAGATTAGTTCGTCATAAACGTTATTTTGACACATGAGGTCTTGTGTTCGAAGCACACAAGACGTAGTCTTTTTTAATTTTAGTTCATCATAAATGTTATTTTGACACATGAGGTCCCGCGTTCGAACCACACGAGATAGTCTTTTTAAATTTTTTTTTATTTAGATATTTAAACCAAAAACATTTTAAAAATTAAGTGACATTTGTAAGATTCTAACGCGAGACCTCTTTTTTCAACTAAACACCAACTAACAAACTGAGCTAAAAAATTGTTTATATAATTTTTCTTATAATATATATATCAAAGTACTCTTTCACATCGGTATGCAACGGCACCAACCCATCCCATCTCGTACTGATAAAAGATCAGTACTACCGTTCTATCAAACCACATGAAATGGCAAAAATATTCCCCCTCTTTACGTCTTAATTTGAATCTACCATATCGAGACTTGAAGAGAGAGAGAGAGAGAGAGATGGGATTCATTGCATCGGCTATCTTGAGTCCACTGTGCAAGCGGCTGATCAACACTGCTTGGCAAGAGTACGAACTGGTCAGGGATGTCAAAGAGGAAGTGGGGAAGCTGAGATTCACAGTGTCCCTCATCCAGGAGGTTCTTCAAGATGCTGAGCAGAAGCATGTGAAAGATGATGTGCGTTATTGGCTTAGATCACTCAAACAACTCCTCTATGATGCTGAAGACATCCTCGACGAGGCTGCTACCGACTCCGCCCTTGAAACGATTAGACGAGCTGAAAATGGCGCCAGCTGGTCAGTAAATTCCATATTTAGTTTTGGTAGCATAGACGAGATCTTGAGTAGGCGTGACTTGGCACATCAAATAAAACATATCCGGATGAAATTAGATGATATATGTAAAGAGAAAGATGCCCTTGGGCTCCAAGAGTTGTTGACCACTGGTGATGAAAATACTTGGCCAGCTGTAAACACCAAACGTAGACGACTATTTACTAGCTCCCTCCTGATGGCCGATAAGCCTTGCATAGTTGGGAGAGATGATGAAAAGAGGAAGATAATGCAGATGTTGATGGGATCTGAATTAGAATTTTGGACTAGTGAACCAACAAGCAGTACCATGAGTAATGTCCATGTCCTTTCCCTTGTTGGCATGGGAGGTGTTGGTAAGACAACCCTGGCAAAGCTGGTTTTTAGTGATCCAACAGTGAAGCAGCATTTCCATAATGTAATGATATGGGTATGTGTTTCAGAAAACTTTGATGTACAGAGAATCACTAAAGAAATCTTGGAAGTTATCTCTAGTTCTCCAGTTCAACAAAAGGAATCATTTGAAAACTTGATGAATTGGGATTCCGCTCAACAGAGGCTTAAAGCTAAAATAGAAGGGAAGAAGTTTCTGTTGGTACTAGATGATGTGTGGGAGGAAGATCCTTCTAACTGGGAAAGTCTTTGTGAGCCTCTTACATATGGAGGCAAAGGGAGCAGAATAATAGTTACCACACGAAACCAGAAAGTGTCAAATATGGTAAAAGCATCTTGTGTTCCCTTGAAAAGCTTGTCAGATGAGGATCTGTGGCCGATTCTCAAGAGCTATGCCTTTGATGGTGGTTCTGGGAATGTGCAGCTAGAGAGTATTGGCAGACGGATGGTTAAGAAACTCAAGGGTTCGCCATTAGCAGCAAAGACAATTGGCCGACTTTTAAGCCGAAGCTTAGATGTGAGGCATTGGAAAGACATCCTCGACAGTGAGATATTCATGTTGCCACAGCAACCAAATGATATTTCGCCCGTCCTTAAATTGAGTTACGATCACTTGCCAGGACACTTGAAGCAGTGTTTTGCATATTGCTCTCTATTCCCCAAAGATCACGTGTTTTCAAGATCTGAATTAGCCCAACATTGGGTGGCCCAAAATTTTATTCCAACCACTAGGGGTGACCAGCACTTCGATGATTTACTAGACATGTCATTCTTTGAAGAAAGCACGTACAAAGGATATGTGATGCATGATCTGATTCACGACTTGGCCGAATCCATTTCTGAGGGTGATTGCTTCAGGTTGGGAGATGGCGTCTGACCTACTGAATTCCCTGAAGCAACACATCATGTGTCAATAGATACTGAACATCTTGATCCAATGAAGTTGGAGGAATTGTGCAAATATGGGAAGCTGCGGACCTTGCATTTCTTGAGCCAACGTGGATTTGATTTGAGCCCTCTTCTTCTCGATAACCTATTTACGAAGTTAAAACGGCTACGTGTATTGGGACTAGGACATTGTAAAGTCTCATAGTTGCCCACATCAATTGGAAAATTAAAGCATCTTCGCTTCGTCGACCTTTCAGATACCAACATTAGCGAGCTACCGGAATCATTCTGTGGTCTACACAATCTGCAGGTACGGATTTAAATCATAACGAGTTACCCCTTTTAATCAATTATTTTTTGAAGTGCATATATATGAGATACAAGGCAATAGTGGGATCTAGGCCATATATACTTGATCTTGTATATATGCCACTTCATAAAGTTAAGGTAAAAAAGGAAATTTTATGGGGATTAATAAACCAAATACGTACATATATATATAATAGTCTCATTGGTACATACATGCCCCAATTATTTGATTAATAAACCAAATACATAATAGTCGCATTTTCCCCTCCTCACTCCTTAATTAGAGCTATTTGTTTTGACGTAGAACTTTGGAAAATATTATATTTTCATGTTGTACATCGAAGTGTGAAAATGAGTTGTCTATCCTTTTTACGTACCTTAAACTAATTAACAGAGCAATCATTTTGTTCTCACCCTTCATTGATTAATGCTTGAGAGCATGTTTTTTAAGTGTTCTACCTCAAACTAAATATATAACTTAACTATCCCCTTCTCCTTGCAGGGGGGAAAGGAGTGTGCTTTTCTATTCTTAACGTCTAATGGCTTAAGTAACATGGTTGTGTTACAGTTCCGATCGAGCATGTACAATTGCAAATTAATAGAGCATGTATAATTACATATAAATTGCATTTTGTGTAGTAGTAATTGGGTAGTTTAGTAGGCATGCAACAATGGTGTTTTCTTTAAAAGCAACGTCATCCCGTATAAGAAGCCTAAAAAATGTAAAGAAAATTAAAAGGAACTTTTACATGAAAATCATTGTTAGAGGTGAATTTGAAAAAAAAATATCCTTGAAAATATATTAGCAGACATATCATTACATTAATTCAAATAGTGTATACATGTCATTTTAGCATGATTTTTTTGCAAGTTTTTGACAAAAGGAAGTGATGTGTCTGAAAATAAAAAAAAAGTATTTTTGCACAATTCAAATTTACACAGTGTCATATCTGCTAATATATTTCAGGAATAATTTTTTATACGTTTTCGTTTAACAATGATTTTCATGTAAAAAACTTAAATTAAAATTGTACTTGTCTTTTAGAATTTTATAAAGTCATGATAGAGTGATAAACTTACTGCATATATACATTGGTAACCACTTAGAGTGGTGCAAGTTAATTTGTAAGTCAAAACAGTATTACATTAACGTACTTTAATTTTAAAAGTTTTTAAATATAGCGGCAGCTTTATATATTTATGATGTTATAAAGTAGTTATTATTAGGAGGGTAAACAAAATAATATATGTACGTTTTTGCAAGACAATTTGAGGACACAATTCTTGCCTGGTTGACGAGTTAACTTTCTGCAACCACCCTCCCCACCCCCGGTCTGCGCGCAGGTGTTGAAACTACAAGGTTGCTGGGGGCTGATAACTTTGCCAGGTAATATGAGTGTGTTGGTGAACTTGATGCATCTGGAGCCGAGTTATGAGGATATGGCTGACAGCATTCAAGACCTTGGGAAGTTGACTGCCCTTCAGGAACTAAACGTCAGGGGAGTGAAGGCGAAGGAGTTGGGGGGTATGAGCATGCTCCGCCACCTTCGGATACGGAACCTGGAGCAGGTCACCGGCAAGGAAGAGGCCGCGCAAGCCAGGCTGGATGCCAAAAAGTATCTGGAAATGTTGACCTTGGAATGGGAGTATGGAAGGGCTGACCACCCATCGGTGGATGATCATGGGACCTTGGAGGAAGAAGAAGAAGAAGAAGAAGAGGGGGTACTGGAAGGCCTGCAACCAGTGGACAGCATCAGAGAATTGGATATCAGAAATTATGGAGGTGTCAGATCTCCGAGCTGGTTGGAGGACCTGTCGTGGGTCTCCTCCTCCTTTCTAGAAAGGGTTGAATTAACAGATTGCAAAAACTGGGAGGTACTGCCACCTCTCGGTCAGCTGCGCGGCCTCAAAGAATTGAAAATATCTGGAATGAGCAACGTGAGACGGATAGATCTTCTCTTCTTCCTGGGCTGCTACTCTCCGGGTAAAGGAGGAGGGGGAGGGCTCGAAATGATGGGGTTCCCATCATTGGAGAGTCTGTACTTTAGTCGGATGCGGGAGTGGGAGGAGTGGGAGGCACCACATCATGGGGACGACGACGATGATGAAGGGCAGCAACAACAGATCTCGTTTCTTCCTCGCCTTCTCACACTTCAAATTTGGGACTGCCCCAAGCTGAAAGAGTTGCCGCCTCTCCCTCGCTCGCTAAAGAGTCTGAATATGCATCACGTGGGGCTGACTCGTTTGCCCAGACTGGGGGGACGCTGTGGTGATGGTGGTCCTGGCCGGGATGCTGACCACATGTCTTCGTCGTCGGCATCCTCGCCCTCCTTGTCTCTGTTGTCTATTCAGGGCTGCCCAAACTTGAGGTCCCTCGATGATGGGGACGATAACGAGGAGGGGCAGCAACAACAGATCTTGTTTCTTCCTCGCCTTCGCATTCTTAAAATTTCTTACTGCCCCAAGCTGAAAGAGTTGCCACCTCTCCCTCGCTCGCTAAAGAGTCTGGAGATATGGCACGTGGGGCTGACTCGTTTGCCGAGACTGGTGGGATGCTGTGGTGATGGTGGTGCTGGCCGGGATGCTGACCACATGTCTTCATCGTCGTCGTCAAGGCTAAATGATGATGATGGCTTGTCTGAGTTGTGTATTCACGACTGCCCAAACTTGAGGTCCCTCGATGATGGGCTGCTACAACACCCTCTCCCAAGGCTCTCAATCCTGTCAATTGGAGGTTGCAGGGAGCTCACGTCCTTGCCGGGCACAGCATTCGCGCACTTCACCTCCCTCAAACGACTGGGGATAAGAGATTGTCCCAAGCTCTCCTTCTCCTCCTCCTTGCCGGGCACAACATTCGCACACTTCACCTCCCTCAAACGACTGGGGATAAGAGATTGTCCCAAGCTCTCCTTCTCCTCCTTCCTGCCTTCAGTGAGTACTGCGGATGAAGCCAACATGCCTTGCTCGCTGGAAGAAGTAGACATCGTTGGCGGTGGTGATATGATGGAGTACCTTTTAGTGGCAAGCATAATACCTAAGCTCACTCGTCTCTCCGAACTCCATGTGAGTGTTGGGTCTTCAAGCACAGTACAACTACTTATGAACAGCATCTTGCAATACCAACCTGTGACAGCTACGCTTAGGACCTTGGAAATCACACGAGATCACCATCATCATCAACAACATCAGGCTTGCTCCTCCTCTTCTAATATTCCATCATTAATAGTACCACCCGCTCCTCCTCCTCCTCTTCCTCTGGAGATGGAGAAGGTGGTGGTGGGGCGAACCAATAATATTCGAGACCACCTCACCTCTCTGACATCTCTGGAAATTCGAGACTGCTCCGACCTACTGCAACTGAGCGGTCTGCCGTCTCCACTTGAAAGACTGTCCATCTCCCATGACACCCACATCGACGATAGGATTCTTGCAACATACCTGCAGGACCTGTGCCGTCTCACATCTCTCGACATTGTCGGTTGTCCGCATATAACGAGCCTCCCAACAGCGGAGGTGCTCTGTCATCTTACTGCACTGCAAAAATTGACCATTGCAGACTGCCCGAAGCTCCAGTGCTTGCCTTCGGTGGGCCTGCCCAAGTCTCTATGGAGCGTGAACATCGATGGATCATTCATTCCAACACGAGATTAATCACGAGTAAGTAATTAATTATCTGTTACTTCCATTCAGCATGATTAATTGTAATTACTACAAGATGCGGGCCAGTCTCTAAATTAAGCTGCACCCCCTTGATATATAATAATTACAAATAAATACTTATTCTCCTTCAATTTTCGTGGGATTATTACAATTTAAGCCACAATTATAAAGTTTTGAATTTTTGTTTTTTTTTTTTGCTTTTTGATAAGATGGTTGAGTTAATTTGCCAAATATTTTCATACATAGCCTTTCAATTCCCAACTATGGGGAATAAAAAAGTCGATTAATTAAGGCAAACACATCGATCGATTTTTCCTGTCTTATTTTCTTGTACCTGAATGAGTGTTCACAATCTCACATATAATTTTTCCCAGCCGTCAAAGTTCATTTCTAAATATGAGATTCTGACATTGGGTGACGAAGAAATATTCATACGGTCTCTAATCATTTTATTTAATGGGTATTATTCGCGCATTCCCTAGTTCTAGTACTCATCCACCGATATGGCCAATTACATACGTGCCCCAGAGCCACCCTCCTTTCTTTAATTTCTTAAACCCATATTTATATATACATATAAATATATAGATATGATCCTTCCTCATCTTCCCTCACTAGCAAACAGCCAAGTATTTTGTTATCCGATCGATGTGGGCTTCCTTCCTTCCTCTACTATGTAATTTGTAATTTTAGTACACTAATCAATCATCTCTTCGTGAATGTGTGGTTGACCTTCTTACTCACTGCTTAATCCTTGCTTCCCATTAGCTATGATCTCCTCTGCAAACTGCAATGCAGGCCGCTACCTGGCAATTCCAAATTGTTCAATACATACATTCAGGTGCACAGGGGGGCAATCTTCAGTACATAAAGGAGCAGAGAGCCCTGAACATTAATCTTCATGTTTTGGCTAAGAAGCATCTATACTTGTCAGAGCACACAAATCCAAGACCTCAACAACCTGGAACCCTTGTCCTGAAGGCGTAGCATCAATAGATGAGGATCAAGAAGGGTTGAATCAGCCCTATATATATATATATATATATATATATATATATATATATATATATATGACTGTCGAGGTATCAAAAGTGACTGTCTCTCAAGTGAAGGTACGTAAAGGACAAAGGGTAATGATGTCCATCTATATCTAGTAAAATTATTGATATTCATTTGAACTATGGAATTTGTTAGTAATCACAGCACTTAATTAGATTAATCCATATCATCTACACTGATCTCAACTCAAACTCATTCACCCAGTTATTTTCTGATTGAAGCTTGGACAGTCACCTCCTCTCCTTTGAGTCCGGTTTCATGCCCCAGGCTAGACATTTTGAATTGATTCATCACTTGGTTAATGTATGGTCGACTTCTCTCCTTTGCTCACTGCTTACGCCTTAATTATCAACAGGTATATATGGCTGGAAATATGCAAGATCACGGGAAGCAATCTTCATGCATCTTGGCTGGAAATATTTATGCTTGTTGGAATAGACACATCAAGGCCTGATATTAGTACCCTCAGAAGAATGTTGGGCTTCCTCAATTGTTGAGTGAAGGATATATCATAATGTCAACAATGAATGTTGTCTTTTTTAAATGGGATACAATTGTAAAGTAGCTTGAAGTAGACAAGACACCAGCTTCATGTGATGGATCTTGTCTCTAGCGTGCTTGAGGTCATTTCACCAGTGGTACGTTGATGCCGAGTTGAAGGGTATGTCTTGAGTTGAAGGATATGTCTTGATTTCTATTGTGGCACCAGAAATCAATCCCACGCCCTACTTTGACGAGCACAATCTTGTCAAGTTCATGTGAGAACAAGCCCATCTTTTCAGATCTTTCCATGATCTCACAACAAAAATCCATCTGTTTGACTGGCAATTTTGGTCTCCTTTGTTGGTTTGGAAGTACAATATTTGCTTATTTTTAAAATTGTCACTCATGTATTGCATATATGATAGTGATTCAATTGTTATGGTCACTAGTCGGTTCTTTTCTCCAAGTAGGTCCATAATTTAATTGCTTAGAGCACAACTCCTTAATTGTCTTAGCATTGAGCAGAGAACCTACAAGATACCATTGCATTATGCAATCAGATCAATAGATGAATCCAGGAAAGTCCTGCCTACTTAGATATTGAAGCTAGGCCAAAATTATGCAACCCTAACTAACATGCTACTTGGGGAAAGGGAATGCGAGAGGCCCCATTTTGGCCATGGATTGTCTATATATGTTAGATTCCAGTCGCTGGTGTTGAGTAGATTTTAGACTATCCAAAACTCCTAGCTAGCTCACCCCGAAAGTGAGAGAAACAATATGGGTGCTTTGTTTTTCTCTCTTTAGAAAAGGAATGATGACTTTCGATCCAGATCCAAAATTTTCTTTGAATTTGGATCAGGCTACAACCCAGAATGTCTTTACTTTGCAGATTCGGGGCCCATTCTTATTTTCCATCAAATATGTAGAACATTGATCGAAACTTGTGATATTCTTGTAACCATCTACGGTGATCATGATAAAAATACTTTTCATTTGCCGGTAGCCGGTAGCCAGGATGAGAATGTGTACTTATTACAGACAGGACAAGTCAATCGACTTTTGCTACTCCATCCAGACAGACATGCATATGTTGAGAAATCATTGATAGTCCACAATATTACAACACTCATCTGGAACATTTGACCGGTCGAAACATCATAAGTATCTACTCCATGCCACAATACCTACAATTTCTTTATTAGTATCATTCTATGGATATCTGTTGAATTAGTTTTGGTTCTGGTCAGTAAGTCTCTGTTTCAATTCCGTGCATTTTCTGCTATTTTGAGCTGTGTGATTTTATTGGGTGGGAAATGTATTGAAATTTATTTGCTGTATGCTTGTATACTGAACCTAATTATGTTATGGTGTATGACTTATAATTTTCATGCCTTCCAAATAGTGAAGTAGTTAAACGGCTGAAGCATGCCACTGAATATATATATATATAGTTATTACTCTTGAATAGTTACAAAGATCCTGATTAAGGAGGCTGCTCTAATTTATTATTAAGTTATGGATTCTCTTGGTTGTTACAAAGGGTACCTTCAGGATGCTGGAAATTCCAGAGTACACTACAAAGTCATCTTTTTGTCACGAGTTTAAAGCCAGTTTTTTCTTCAATATATCTCTCTGTGTGCTCAAACTTCAACACTAGTTTCTTGAAGAATTATACATCTTTCACATTGCCATTGCTATAGTTTGAATAGCAGTCTTTCACATTGTGTGATCTAATTTTTTATTTATTTCATTTCCAATTTAACATAGTTGTGTTTAAGTTTAAAGTGAAATTACTCATAATCATTTTTTCTATTTTGCAGTTAATTCCCAATGTGCCGAGAAGCCAATCTCTTTCCTTTCACTCGTGATTTTATTGCTTCCTCGGGGATATGTTAGACTCCCTCACATTTTGGCATGCATATTAATGACAAAATATTTACACTAATTTTGATTGTGTATTAGGACGAAATTATATCTACATGTTTTTTTATATGTGAGGATGTGCCCACGATACATTGTCACACAATGTGGTTACAGATGGAAATATTTTGCATAGAATATCAATGTGTTTAATTTCTTGATCTATGATTAATGTGTGAATGACGTGAATTTACAGATTATGAATGTACATGATTTGTGAATGTGTGTATGTTACGACTTACCTACGGATGTATGTTATAAGTACCTACGGTTCACATAAATTACTTACAATGAATACATGTTATCTATATGTTACAGGTTTCATAGCTACGGTTATTAGACATTAAGTACGGTTGTAAGTGTCTACAGTTCAAACACGTTACTTATGATTTTACGAGAAATACCTATGGTTAAATGCACAATATCTACGATTCGTACAAGTTGCCTATGATTTTACGAGAAATATCACAGTCGTAGGAAAAAATACATAGATAATGTTAACAAAAAACCTGAAGTGTTGACATCCCTGTTCCTACGGTTTTATGTCGCACAGGTAAAAGTTTACCTACATAGTTTTTAATGATGACACACGCAGCAAGGAAACTTGTAGGTAAAGACTATACCTATGGTTTTTTGGAGTCATAGGTATGGACTCTTCTTGGTGTAGTGTTGCCTTCTTTAGAGAGAAATCAAATGAGAAAAACAATGAGATATTCTATGTGCGTAGCCTCCCGACAGCTTAGAAAATTAAACCTAGATTTATCCTGATCTAACATTAGTAATATCTTAATACAAGTGAAAATATTAATTAATTAATAACTTTTCTTAATAAACATTTGTACAAATAATAACCTTGTTTGAGACATTATTATTTTTATTCATATGATTAAAATTGATTAACTCTAATAATGATGAAATGATTATCCTTCACTATGTTAATTAGTCATAATTAATTAGGCTATTTCACAAACAATATTTTCATTCATATGATTAAAATAATATTAATTTCATGTTCTTTTTAATTTTATTTTTCATTTACATTCATCATTAGCAATAATTCGATTCCTAATTTAGGAGACTTACGCAAAATCTTGCATAGTCAAATGAATTAATTTCAATTTCAAATTAATCTTGTAGGTTCTCCAGTTAATTAAGGAGTTGTTCTCTAAGAAATTAAATTATGGACCTACTTGGCTATTCAAGTACTAGCCATGGAGAAAATTAAGAACCGACTAGTGTCCATAACAATTGAACCACTATCATATACGCAATACATGAGTGACAGTCTTAACAACAAGCAAATATTGTACGTCCAAACCAACAAAGGAGACCAAAATTATTGCCAGTCAAACAGATGGATTTTGGTTGTGCGATCATGGAAAGATCTGAAAAAGATGGGTTTGTTCTCACACCAACTTGACAAGATCATACATGCTCATCAAAAGTAGGGCGTGGGAATATTGCTTTGTGGTGGCACAATAGAAATCAAGACGTACCCTTCAACAAGCATAAATATTGTTGAAGGCTCACAAAGACATGTCTGACACTCTTTGGTTTCGTGTAGTAATTATTATCCTGCTCCCTTCGCCTCCATATGTAAGAGGCTCACAGAGACTTTCCCAGTTAGAAGGACCTTCCTCCCACACATCATCTGGTACTCAACAATGGAGGAAAGCCCAACGTTCTTCTGAGGTTACTCATATCAGGCCTTGATGCGTCTGTTCCAATTACAAGCATAAACATTTCCAGCCACATATACGCATGAAGATTGCTTCCCGTGACCCTGAATCCCATCTCCATCTCTCTCTCTCTCTCTTCAAGTCTCCAGTTGCTTGAAACGAAGAAAGAGGAGTAGGGAGCCGATCTTAAGAAAGACATATGCAGCTAGCGTGCATCACGAGCAATTGACTTCAAGTCTTTGCTCGTTGGCTGCTATGCGAGGATAAGCTCTAAGATAATAATAATAATAATAATAATAATAAGAAATAACGCATGTCCCTTTTCTTTCGGCTTAAAAAGTTGTCACCGGTGTCTTGCAATTGACAATCAATAATCACGATTCGGATGTCTTATCTTTGTCAAATAATAAATTGTAAAAAAAATTAATAATTTAAAATTTTTAAAAATATTTTAAATAAATAAATTAATTAAATCAAAATGTTAATTAATTTAGTGGAAATAAAAAGTTTATATTATTAAACATATTGTTATATTTAATTTTATAATTTTTATTTAAGTTTTTAGGTCATGTCAGGACTTAGTCGAGATTTACATTTTTATAATAGTGTCGAACCAAACTCGACCCGATCGATTATACTTTAATATTGATAAGTCGGGTCCGGACAGAGCCGACCTAAGTCTAACTCATTGACAACCCTAGTTTCGAGAAGAGGGGATAGGAGAAGCCGTGAAAGAGATTTGGGGGCATCCCAAAATGGGGGTGAGGGAACGTCGGGGCGCTCCAAAATCAGATCCGAAACAATTGATTTCGGATTGGTCCCCAAATCCACAAAATAAAGACATTCTGGGTCGTAGCCTGATCCAAATTCAAAGAAAATTTTAGATCCGGATGGAAAGTCATCGTTACGTTTCTAAAGAGAGAAAAACAAAGCACCCATAATATTGTTTCTCTCACTTCCGGGATGAGTTAGTCAGGAGTTTTGGATAGAGTCTAAAATCTACTACTCAACACCAGTGACAGGAATCTAAACATAAATATATAGACAATCCATGGCCAAAATGGGGCCTCTCGCATGCCCTTTTCCCAAACAGCAAAATTTTGGCCCAAACGTCAATATCCAACTCTTTCCCAACGAGGATATAGGAATTGATGATGCCATTGTGGAACAGGAGCAAGAGTTAGCAGAATTAAATATGATCGGTCCAGTTATTATGTCTCGGACTACACTACAACAAAAAAGATAATATAACAAAACTAAAGCAAAAATAATAATAACATCATATCAAAACAAAAATGTAATAAAATTAAAACAATAAAAATAATGATGTAACAAAATCAAAATAACGAAAAATATAATAATAACAAACATTGAAATAATAAAAGAATCACGATAAAATCTAAATAACAAAACACAATAAGATCAAAATAATTAAGAATAAAAAATTGATAATGAAAGGATAATGATAATGATCATAATGAAATGACTATGTGCAGCACACAATTTCTTCCTCGTCCAATTAAAAGGGTCTTCTTAGGAACAAAAAGGTATTATGTATTTTCATGCACGCATTAATACAAATTACAGGTCATCGGGCTCTTTCTCCCGGCGATTAATTGAGGGTTTTCTATCTCTTGAGAGATCGAATTAACGTCGTGACCTTCATGGTGCGGCGGGTCTTGGGTCCTTAATTACTCGATGTCCCTCATCGTCTGGTCAGTCAGACAGCGCGCATATATCAGCAACTCTAAGCCTTTCGATCTTTGGAGTCCGAATAAACTGTCACCTCATAACTGACACGTCTGCGTACAAAATAAAATAATAATAAATAAATAAAAATATGTCTCACAATTTGTTAATATCAATAAACTTCAAATAACTAGAAAATATGCTAAGAGTTAACTTTTTGATAATGGTACAAACTCTATACTTTGTTTTTGTGCAACATTGTTTGTTTGCAAGCAATTTTATATATTTCTTAATTATAAATAGTCATGGATAATTAAATAGCAGTATCTATCTCCCTTCAAAATGCATGTTTATCAAAATAGTAAAGTTAACGAAGATTGTGAAAAAAAAATCAGTTCAAATACCTTCATTTTTATCACTCATGATTATTAAGAAAAAGCATCAATGATAATTTTCATTATTACTTATCAAATTTTTAATAATAAATTAATTGCAGCTTTCATTAGTGATAAAGATGATAGTTAAGTAAAAATAATTAATTTATTTGACAAAAATAATTAATTTATTTGACTATGCAAGATTTTACGTAAGTCTTCTTAATTGAGAATCAAATCATTACTAATGATGAATGTAAATAAAAAAGAACATAATTATTAATATTATTGTAATTATATGAATAAAAATATTATTTATGTATTTGACCGGTGCCCACGGTTGCCCTCGTCAAATCAACGTCATAATTATCAAATCAAAGGCTTAACTATATATACCCTCGTCAAATCAAAGGCGCAATGGAACCAGGCCAAGATATGAACAGTCCCTGAGGCAGCCCTTATCAAATCAAAGACGTAATGGAAGGAAGGAAGGAAAAAATAGGGACACACGTACGAATGGGATCATGTCACATGGTGTGGGAGGCCAAATGTCCAAAAGTTGATCTATCAGTTTGCTACTTTACGTCAACTAGACTACAAAAAAAAATAAAAAATGAGGAGGGTAAACTAAGGTGGGCATTTTCCTCATTGTATGGGTATGATAACTTTATTTCTTGGGTTCTCGTTAGTACTATCAGATGTTTCTTCATCTATCACTTAGTTCCATATCCTATTTGCCATGTTTTATGTTTTAGATTTTTAAATCATGCTTCGAGCTATTTCAGAAATGATAATGTGACTTTATATGAATTTATGGGTGTAAAGATGTCTTTTACTCCCATGAACAAAAGGAAACAAAGAAATCTTGTGTTATTGCTAGCGATTTTTTCTTCCCAGTTGTATAACACTTTTTTGACATTCATGTGTTGTAAGGTTTCCGTGGATATGAGCTCTCCTCCATGATGCTTTTATTTCAATTCCATGGTCTGCTTTCTCCTTTTCCTTAGTACACAAAGTGGATGAGCTAGTAATCTTTCTCTATTAATTTGACTTCATTGTTCCTGTCTGATTGAAGTGTGGAACACGGAGACCTTAGAGTTGCAATTGAGGAGGTACTTGGAATGAGTCTGTGTAACAAAATTGATACCCATGTACTCATCTTCCTCTGGTAAAAGTGATCTTTAGTATATTGTCATCTACAGCAGGGAAAAAACAAATCCATCTACTTGAAGCTTGAAGCATCATCGTTTCCACCATCGTTTCCCCCGTCCCACGAACCTCACCACCTCGCCCCCGTCCCGCTCCGTCGGCCGCCGGAGAAGAGAGGGAGAGAAAGAGAGAGAGTGAGAAGAGAGAGGGTGAGGAAGAGAGAAAATTTTCAGAAAATATAAAAATAGGGAAAAATACTCCCCACGATCATCGGAAAATGCACAATACACTGGTAGCGTCCCGGAGTCAGAGAACGTAATTGTTCATCCTACACGGGGTTCCGAAGGTTCGCTAGATGAAAACACGCGTAAACCACAAAACTCAATCCGGGACCTACGAAAACGATCAAAAACCCACAGATCCTGATCCGAAGAATATCCGAAAAATCCGAAACATTACAAACAACTTCTTTGATATTGGAGTTTAGATGGAGTTTTTTGTTGATATTGTTGTGTTGAATGTGAGTGCATGAATGTAGAAACATTACACGAATATATGTAGGTGCAATTTGAGAACACGATGAGTATTTTAAAAAATAACAAATTACATATGTTTTCTTTTAATTGACATGAGTTCTTTTTTCTATATTTATAAAAAGTGACGCTAATACTTTTTTTTACATTTCTTCCACTACGTGATAAAAAGTAATACTTATGTTTCTTCCACTACGTGGCAAAAAGTAATACATATGTTTCCTTTACTATGTGACAAAAAGTAATACCTACGTTTCTAGACTGTAGGTATATCCTCTTACATGTGTGTGTATAGATGAGTTTTACCTACGATATTTTAGGGTTGCTCCTACGCTTCTAAAATGTAAGTATAGGTACTCCTACGCTTTAGAACATAGGTATAGGTTGATCTATATATACCTACGTAAGTATAACTTATAGTCACAGGGGCAAGCACCTCATTTTCCAAGAGTGGCAAAAAAACATAGGAAAATGCTTTACCTACATTTCATGGACCTATACCTACGTTTTAGGAATGTAGGTAAAAGTCTGATTTGTTGATGTGACTTTTGTCGGCCTATCAGACTTCTGAGTGGTAGTTTGATCTCATCCTTAATTGTACACCATGTACTTCAAACAATTCCCTCCAAAAGTGGCTTGTGAAAACATCATCTCTATTTGACACAATTGACTTAGGCACACCATGTAATTTCACACCATTTGCTACAAATTCTGTTGCCACCATGGATGCAGTATATGGGTGTTTCAATGTTATGAAGTGTGCATACTTGGATGGTTGATCCCCAATCACCAAAATGACACATTTGGATCCAGATTGTGGAAGCCCTTCAATAAAATCCATTGATATATTTGTCCAGACTGTTTTAGGTATTGGAAGGGGTTGTAGTAACCCAGTTGGGGATTGCCTCAAGTGTTTGCACCTTTGTCAAATATCACAAGTGTGGATATAATGTTTAAGATCTCTACTCATTCCCTTCCAATAAAAGTTGGTCTTAAGTTTATGCAAGGTCTTGTGGAAGTCGAAATGCCCACCAATTGGTGTGTCATGGTGTGTTGCAATGATTTTTGCGTTAAGAGTTTATAATTCCCCTATAATATAATCCTTTCTTTATAATGTAGCATGCCAGCCCAGTAATTATAAAACGTGGGGTCTAGTATACCAGAATTCCACTGTCTGAACAGGGATTTCAATGATGGATCCTCCTGATAATCTTTCTGGAGGTCCGTGAACCAGGTTGGTGTCACCATAGAAATTGCAGTCAAGTGGGCATCTTCATGCATCCTAGATAGTGCATATGCAGCTTGATTATGGTGTCCTGATTTATACTCAAGTTTGAAATCAAAACCCATCAATTTGACTGACCACCTACGTTGTGCAGTAGTGTGGGCTGGTGTTGTAGGAGCTATCTCAAACTCTGGTGGTCTGTGGGGATTATGAACTGTTGTCCTACCAGCTAAGATTTCCATCTGTGGACTGCAAATATTATGGCTTCCATTTCCTTCTCATAAGTGGAAAGCCCCAACTATCCAAGAGTGAATTGTTTACTAAGATAGGCAATGGGTCTACCCGATTACATTAATACTGCCCACATGCCTGGCATCACATTCTATAACAAATTTGTCATTGAAATTTGGTAAAGCCAGAACCGGTGCCAACACCATGCATTCCTTCGGATGAAAAAATGCTCTCTCTGGTGAATCACCCCTCTTTGCATCGGTACGCAAAAAATCATTGCTTACATAATTTTTCTTATAATATATATATATATATCAAAGGTACTCTTTCACATCGGTACGCAACGACATCGACTCATGCCATCTCATACCGATAAAAGATCGGTACTACCGTTCTGTCAAATCACATGAAATGGCAAAAATGTTCCCCCACCTTACGCCTTAATTTGAATCTACGATACAAAGAATGAAATTAACTCAAATTAAAATGTAACTCGAGTTATAAAATGTCAGATCAGAATACATTTTTTAATCTGTGCAAGGAGCCCCCCCATTTGAACATAAAGCATAAGAGTCTCTCCCAGACCACAAGTAATTGCGGAGTCATTCTTACCCTTATGCTTATGTAGCAAGTCATATTATTTAATGTACATGTGACAATAGTATTTCTGTAATTAATTATGCACTTCACAAAATTATATGTGTGATTCCCCTCTATTATTTTTTCCCAAGTTAGAATCTATTAAAATGTATGAACGCCGACTCCTCAAGAGGGAAATACAAATTTCTATGACATTATATTATTTTCATACTACTTGATGAAACAAAAAAGGGGGGAAAAACGTTCATTGTTTGTTCCATTGGATTGCATAAGTTCTAATTATGCGGATGCCCATGCTTGCAGACCTAAAGCTAGTTGATCTCTACAATTAGTTTTGATTTTACAAGTGGACCCGTATATCATCAGAAACTAACTGGAGCCCACAATTAAATTTGTACGGGAGTTCATTCCCATTAATTTGATACGTAAATATGTTATTTTTTTGTAGATAAACTTGAAATAACTCCGTTCCACTTTGGGGGTGAAGTAATTTATCCGAATTAGGCGAGAGTTATTTCTCAATCCAATCAGGTTAACTTTTTTTTGACGTGTCAAAATAAAAATGAAATAAATTAATTTATTATTTGACAAACTGATTTTTTCGATCCAATCAAAACAGGGCGAATAGTCTTCACAAACTCATTTATTATTTTGATAGAGACAGGACACCCGACACGTCATTATTGATTGCAAGTTGCATGGTTTGTATACACGTTGCCTAGCTACGTACGTGGTTGTGTACACATGGGCCGCCCTGCTGATGGCTGCCAACAATAGGAGTCAAAATCTTTTATCACATGATCTTAGCTTTCACCGTACTGTGCATTCTTTTACATGTACATTTTTTAATTTTTTTTCCTTTGACATATATACAGCATGTCGCACAGCGAATAACACGATACAGCACAATCAAGCAGCGAAAACCAACTTTGTCTTTATCTAATCTTTTTTTTACATTAGAATAAACTCATGATTGTGAGGATCTCATGCCCATAAATAATGATCATTTTTTTTCTATATTGCTGTTCTCAAAGTTCCATTTTTCTGTTTTCTTTTTCTTTTATTTGCAGAACCTTGACTTTAATCCTAGACTTGTTCTCCCCATGTTCAACTAGCCACTCGTAGCCTTGTTGTTTGGTATCATATCATGTGTAAAAACAACACATACTGTAGTCATACCAAAGCAGGATCTCCGGGACATTAATGAGAACATTGATGCAGCTCAATCAATACCGTAACCTCTTCAATCTCCGAAGGAGCTGTCATTGCACTAATGCTTGGCCTTTTGTACATCTTTAATGCTAATATAAGGTATCCCATGACACAAATACTCTTTGTGCTTGGAGCTTTAAGTGGCTTCAATTTGACTGTTCTGTGTCTATCCCAAGGGGTTGTGTACTCCCAGTAGTACCCAATTAGTCCTAGAAATCCTCGTAGGGTTTTGATAGTTCTAGGACGATGCCAGTCAAGAATGACTTACCCCCCTCTGGATGTTTCCATGGATGCCCCATTAGCAGATATAACAAAACCCTAGGTAATCAATTTGTTGCACCCCAAACTTGCATTTTGAAATTTTGGCAAATAAAGGATTTGGTTTTCAGTAGTGACAAGATTGTGTCTAAACGCTATAAGTGGTCTATCCACGCTTTATTACATACTAATATATCATCAAAGAATACAAATACAAAATGCCTGAGATGTGGTTGAAAAATGCTATTCATAAGCCCTTGAAATGTAGATGGGGTGTTTGGTAGTACAAATGATAACACTAAAAATTCATAATGACCTTCGTGAGTTGAAAATGTTGTTTTATGGATGTCATTCTCGTGCATATGGATTTGATGATACTCTGGTCTCAAATCCAATTTTGAAAAATAATGTGAGTAGTGTAACTCACTCAACAAGTCATCTACCACAGGTATTGGGCACTTGTTCTTTATGGTCTGATCATTCAGTGCCCTATAGTCAATGAAAAAGAATAATAATAATAATAATAATATATTTAATAATATAAATTTTAAATTTCACTAAATTAATTAGAGTTTTGATATAATTAATTAATTTATTTTTTAATTTTTTAATCCAAACAATCACTTTTCTGTAATTTATTATTTTGACAAAGACAGAGCACCCGAATCGTCGTTATTGACTGCAAGTTGTAAGAACAAGGGACCCAAAAGAAAAGTGACGATTGTTATTTCTATTTATATATTATTGTTATTATGCTCATCCTCGGGCTTATCGATGTAAGGACAGGACATCCGAATGGCCAAAGAAAATTTGCACTGTGAACGACTTTTCAAGTCCAAAGAAAAGTGACAAGTGTTATTTCTATTTATATATGATTATTATTATGCTGTCCTTAGATTTGTCCTCGCAAATCAGCCAACAAGCAAAAACTTGGGAGTCAAAATATGCTCGTGTGATCTACCTACCATGTGGTGGTACATGGACTGGTTTTGACTCATCCGCCAATTGTTTATTGTATGATCACAGTCCCTGCAGCAGGGTGGCAGACCTTTTGGCAGACCTTTTGGTTCAGGTCTTTGGATTGTACCTCTCTTCAAAGGTTCTGCAGGACACAGTTGGATGCAATCGTATTTTATGATCACGGTCCCTACTGGGTTGGTTCAGCAAAGACAGATGCTTATGCCTTAACTTGAATATTCTGAGAGGTCAGATGGATATTCTGAGAGACAGAATAACTGGGCTGATCATATTTAATTCTGCTGACTCTTGCTCCCGTTCCACAATGGCATCATCAATTCACAATGCCACCTACTACGCAAACATGAAACGGCAAGAATGTTTCCCTCCTTACGCCTTTAACTTGAATCTACCATGGAAATAATGAAATTAACTCGGATTATGCACTTAAAAAAATTATATTTGTGATTGCCTCTATTATTTTTTCCCAAGTTAGAATCTATTAAAATGAACGCCGATTCCTCAAGACTTACCCTTTAATTATTGGATTGTTGAAGTTCTAATTATGCAGATGCCCATGCTTGCAGAACCAAAGCTAGTTGATCTCTGCAATTCGTTTTGATTTTACAAGTGAACCCGTAGATCATCAGAGATTGCTGCAGCCCACAATTAAATTTGTCCTGGAGTTCATTCTCATTTATTTTGGTAGGTGAGGAGGGTAAAATTGGCTCGACCCATGGAGGGCCCATCTACCTCAAGTCCAACTCGGCTGGCGTCGCACCCAGCGGGCATCGACTGACGCGGCTCATTACATGTGGCCCAGGACGACGGTCCTTGGATTCGACAGCAAGAAGGGCCTTAGCTCAGGCGGAATGACCGCCGGATAAGTCTCTAACGACCGACCGTTACCCCCCACGCGAGCAAGAATTTAGACATATGAGCATGATTGTGAAGTCTTATGATTATATTTATTTTAAGTAGATATTGTATTGGAAATTTCTATTTCTAAACTTTCAGTTATTCGTATGAGTGGGAATAGATTTTTCATGATCCCTTTAACTCTCTTTCAAAGTTATTTTACACTGGAAGAGTCTCTTTCAGTCTTCACGGTCTATTATTTTTGAAATATATAATACATATTATCGATTTATATCGAGCAATTAACTGCCTGATGCTGTTAGTATTAACGTATAAGATTACAGTGTTAGATAGAGTGTCTGATGGCTCACATTTCTGGCGCCAAATCAGTGGCAAAAAATATTCTCAAATTAATCTTCTCGCATTTCGGTGCACACTAAAAACATACTGCTTCTAGAACAATAACTTTAGAATTTCATAAGTTATTTTTGGGATAGTAGCAAATATGAAAACAAATAAGGATGTTTACATAAAAATTATTGTTAGAGGTGAATTTCTAAAATAATTATTCTTAGAAATATATTAGCAGGTATAGTACTATTGGGTTTATTCAAATAGTGCATAAATTTCTTTTAAGCATATTTTTTATAAATTTTTGATGAATAAATAATATCTGTAAATAAATATGATATTTTTACATAATTCAGATTTATACAGTGATATGATTGCTGATATATTTACAAGAATGATTTTTTGTAACATATTGGTTCTATAACAATAACTTTAGGCTTTCATAAGTTAATTTTGGGATAGTAGCAAATATGAAAATAAATAAAGATTTTTGTATAAAAATTATTGGTGAATTTGTAAAAAAATTATTCCTAGAAATATATTAGCAGGTATAGCATTGGGTTAATTCAAATAGTCCATAAATTTCTTTTAAGCGTATTTTTTTTTGTAAATTTTTAGTAAAAAAATTATATGTATGTAAATAAATATGATATTTTTACAGAATTCAGATTTACACAGTGATATGTTTGTCGATATATTAATAGGAATATTTTTATAAATTTTTATTTAACAATAATTTTCATAAAAAAACCCGAACAAATATGATACTTTCTATTCACAATGTCACCTACTACGCAAACATAAAATGACAAAAATGTTTCCCCTCCTTACGCTGTAACTTGAATCTACCATGAAAAGAATGAAATTAACTCGGATTATGCACTTCAAAAAATTATATTTGTGATTGCCTCTATTGTTTTTTCCCAAGTTAGAATCTATTAAAATGAACGCCGATTCCTCAAGAGGGAAATGTAAATTTCTATGACATTATATTATTTTCATACTACTTGAAACAAGAAAGAAAAAAAAACTGTCGTTGTCTGTTCCACTGGTTTGCAGAAGTTCTAATTATGCAGATGCCCATGCTTGCAATACGAAAGCTAGTCGATCTCTGCAATTCGTTTTGATTTTATATCGATCATCAGAGACTGATGCAGCCCACAAATTTGTACTGGAGTTCATTCTCATTTATTTTGATTGGTAATATATATGTTATTCTCATTATTATTATGTTGTCCTTGGGCTTATCCTCGCAAGCAGCCAACAAACAAAGACTTGGGAGTCAATATATGCTCGTGTGATCTACCTACCATGTGGTGGTACATGGACTGGTTTTGACCCATATATCCGGCAATTGTATTTTATGATCACAGTCCCTAATTAATGGGTGGCAGACCTTTTGGTTCAGCAAAAGACAGATGCATACTTAGAAAGTTAAGTCTGAGAGGTCAGATGGATATTCAGGTCCTTGGAATTTTGTACCTTCCTTCAAAGGTTCTGCACTGCAGGACACAATTGGATGGCATACAGATTTTTATGTCCCTGTAGGGCCTTGTGCATTTGCTGTCCAGAAATAAGTTGAACCTGTGGCTCAGTTAAACCTGTAAAACAGTGCTCCTGACCGTGCCAAGAAAATCGCATGGTCGACATGGTATCTATAAGTTCCAAACAACTTCACCCAATTAAGTCTTCAATCAACTAGATCACAATACAACATCAAAATCTTGTAAGGGAAGGATGAGTAAATCTAATAATATAACATGCATGCCATTTTGATCAATATATGTGGCCTTGCTTGCAAACGCCACTGCATTTTAGTTCAACACCAGATGCCAACTTGATAGGAACAATGTCTAGTGTACAGTATTTCGGATGCAGTCTCTTGACCACAAGTGGGCTGATCATATTTAATTCTGCTGACTCTTGCTCCGGTTCCACAATGGCATCATAAATTCCTATGTCCTCATCAGGAAGGAGTTGGATATTGAAGTTATGCTGCTTGGGGAAAGGGAATGCGAGAGGGCCCATGTGTTATTTCAATTTATATATTATTATTATTATTATTATTATTATTATTATTATTATTATTATTATTATTATTATTATTATTATTATTATTATTATTATTATTATGCCCGTCCTTAGGCTTATCCTTTCAAGCTGCCAACATGCTAAGACTTGGGAGTCAATGCTTGTGATCCACACCATATGTGACTTCTTATGATCGGCTCTCTGCTGCTCCTCTTTCTTCGTTTCAAGCAACCAGAGACTTGAAGAGAGAGAGAGAGAGAGAGAGATGGGATTCATTGCATCAGCTATCTTGAGTCCACTGTGCAAGAGGCTGATCAACACTGCTTGGCAAGAGTATGAACTGGTCAGGGATGTCAAAGAGGAAGTGGGGAAGCTGAGATTCACAGTGTTCCTCATCCAGGAGGTTCTTCAAGATGCTGAGCAGAAGCAGGTGAAAGAGGAGTTTGTGCGTCATTGGCTTAGATCACTCAAACAACTCCTCTATGATGCTGAAGACATCCTCGACGAGGCTGCTACTGACTCCAGGTCAGTACACTTAAATTCCATAGACGAGATCTTGAGTAGGCGTGACTTGGCACATCAAATAAAACATATCAGGATGAAATTAGATGAGATATGTAAAGAGAAAGATGCCCTTGGGCTTCAAGAGTTGTTGATCACTAGTGATGAAGATATTTTCCCAGCTGCTGTAAACACCAAACGTAGACGACTAGATACTAGCTCCCTCCTGACCACATGTCCTCGCCCTCCTTGTCTCTGTTGTCTATTCACGAATGCCCAAACTTGAGGTCCCTCGATGATGGGCTGCTACAACACCCTCTCCCAAGGCTCTCAAGCCTGTCAATTACAGGTTGCCGGAAGACAGAAGAAGTAGACATCATTGACGGTGGTGATATGATGGAGTGCCTTTTAGTGCCAAGCATGATACCTAAGCTCACTTGTCTCTCCAAACTCCGTGTGAGTGTTGGGTCTTCAAGCACGGCACAACTACTTCTGAACAGCATATTGCAATGCCAATATGTGACGGCTACGCTTAGGACCTTGGAAATCAGACGACATCGTCGTCAACAACATCAGGCTTGCTCCTCCTCTTCTAATATTCCATCATTAATAGTACCACCCGCTCCTCCTCCTCCTCTTCCTCTGGAGATGGAGAAGGTGGCGGTGGGGCCAACCAATAATATTCGGGACCACCTCACCTCTCTGACATATCTGGAAATTCAAGACTGCTCCGACCTACTGCAACTGAGCGGTCTGCCGTCTTCCCTCGAAAGCCTGCTCATCTACAATGACACCCACTTGGACGATAGGATTCTTGCAACATACCTGCAGGGCCTGTCCTGTCTCAGATATCTCTACATTAGGAATTGTCCACATATAACGAGCCTCCCAACAGCGGAGGTGCTCTGTCATCTTACTGCACTGGAAGCTTTGAGGATCAGGCATTGCCGGGAACTGATGTCGTGGGGGGGGTGGCGTCCACAATCTCATCGCCCTTCAAAAATTGAGGATTGAAGGCTGCCCGAACATCCCGTGCTTGCCTTCGGTTGGCCTGCCCAAGTCTCTACGGATCGTGAGCATCAACGGATCAATCATTCCAACACGACATTACTTACGAGTAAGCAATTGATTATCCGTTGCTTCCCATTCAGCATGAATATTAATTGTAATTACTGCAAGATGCGGGCCAGTCTCTAAATTAAGCTGCACCCCCCTTGAGATATAATAATCACAAATAGATACTTATTCTCCTTAAATTTTCGTGGGATTATTACAAGTTAAGCCACAATTACAAAGTTTTGAATTTTCGTTTTGTTTTTTTTGTTTTTGCTTTTTGATAAGATAGTTGAGTTAATTTGCCAAATATTTTCATACATAGCCTTTCAATTCTGAACTATGGGGAATAAAAAAGTAGATTAATTCAGGTGAACACATCGATCTATTTTTCCTGTCTTATTTTCTTGTACCTGAATGAGTGTTCACAAGCTCACATATAATCGGCTGAAGTTCTAATTCAACGAAGTATGTAAGCCGTCAAAGTTCATTTCTAAATATGATATTCTGATATTGGGCGACGAAGAAATAGTCATATGGTCTCTAATCATTTTATTTAACGGGTATCATTCGCACATTCCCTAGTTCAAACTCATCCACGTACGTGTCCCAGAGCAACGCTCCTATCTTTAATTTCTTAAACCCATATTAATATATATATATATATATCCCTGTGCTGGATTTGTTGCTAATTAAAGATTTGTTACTAATTAAAGTCATGATGAAAGAAATTTTGAGTTGTTCTTTAATGTAGTATATATATATATATATATCCCTTGTTTTTTTGGCACAATTATGCATAGTTTAGTAGAGTCAAAAGTCCAGTAGTTTGGTCACACTGAAATTTGATCCTTCCTCATCTTCCCTCACCAGCTAACAGCCAAGTATTTTGTCATGCGATCGATGTGGGCTTCCTTCCTTCCTCATACTATGTATTTGTAATTTTAGTACACTAATCAATCATCTCTTCGTGAATGTGTGGTTGACCACCTTACTCACTGCTTAATCCTTGCTTCCCATTAGCCATGATCTCCTCTGCAGACTGCACTGCAGGCCGCTACCTGACAATTCCAAATTGTTCAATACATACATTCAGCTGCACAGGGGGGGGGGGGGGGGGCAATCTTCAATAAGTTCAGGAGCAGAGAGCCCTGAACATTAATCTTCATGTTTGGGCTAAGGAGCATGTATACTTGTCAGAGCACACAAATCCAAGGCCTCAACAACCCGGAACCCTTGTCCTGAAGGCGTAGCAACAACAGATCAGGATCAACAAAGTGACTGTCGAGGTATCAAAAGTGACTCTCTCTCAAGTGAAGGTACGTAAAGGACAAAGGGTAATGAAGTCCATCTATCTCACATAATTATTGATATTCATTTGAACTATGGAATTTGTTAGTAATCACAACACTTAAATTAGATGAATCCATATCATCTACACTCTCATTAATCAATCATTAGATTAATTATTGTTTATTCTCATGTCTGCTTAAGCCTAATCATAGTTAAGTTGATGGGTGATTACGGGAGATTTCGGCGACTATATATTTGCAAGTTTTTCAAAACAGGAGTGATATATATGTTAATATGTGTGTAGCATGAGATTGTGTGTAGCATGTCCTAGTCATGTATAATTTTGTCAAATTAATTATAAACCATGTCTCATGTAAATCCCTGTATTATGGAACTCCAAATATTGAGCATTGTGCTAGAAATTACTATTGATATTGGCTATGAAATGTCAGATATCTAACTTTCTGTATGTTGTCATTGACATATGTCAAGAATGTGTTATTTATCTTATTCCTAAGGCACAAGTTACCAAGTGTATATGTACATATGGAGCATTGCTCCCCAAAAAATGAATGCTTTTTGAACCTTGTTTTTTCCTCCGACATGGTATCAGAGCGGGGCGGGTAACAACCCGCGCTCCGTTCGTCTTCCTCCCGCAGCCGCCGCCCCTCTTCCCCACCGTACCGCGGCCACCCACTGCCCCCTCCCTTCCTCTTCCTCCCTCTGCCGCTGCCTTTCCTTCCCGGTAGCCGAAGCACCTCCTGCACCATTCCACCGACAGCTCCTCTGCATCGTCGTGGGAGCCCCCCCCTTCGGCCGGCCTCGCCAGAGGGAGCGCAAAGGAGGAGCTATGGCGGACGAGACGGCTGCGGCGGAGGCCTTCCCCATTCCCGTCGCCGGCGGCCCCCTTCGATCTCTTCCTTCCCGGTCTCCGAGCACCGTCTAGGGCCGCCCGGGGCAGGGACAGCGCTTACCGCTGGCTGCCCCTCCCTCTGACGTGGTGCACATCCGTCTCTCACCGTGGGGTTCACCTCAGCTGCTGCGATGGCTTCCACTTCCTCCACCTCGGATGCACGGACGACCCCTTCGGCTATTGGAACGACCGTCAAGTTGAACGGCTCCAACTATCTTCTATGGTCGCGTGCATTCCGATTTTTATGTGGCTCTCAACGGAAGCTTTCTCATCTGGATTCTCCTCCGATCGACAAGACGGATGAAGCCAAGTTTGCATCGTGGCAGTCCGATGATTATTTTGTCATGACTCTACTCCTCAATAGCATGGAGCCTCATGTGAGTTCTAATGTCGTCTTCCTTAGTACTGCAAAGGAAATGTGGGATGCTCTGCAGGAAATGTATTCTGATGCAAAGAATGTCTCCCGGGTGTATTCTCTGTATGAAGAAATTTTTTCCCTCAAGCAAGACAGTCGCTCTATTCATGATTATTTTACTACTCTGAAGGGTAAGTGGGATGAGTTACAGGTGTATCATCCCCTCACTGCTGATGTGACCACTCTGAAGAAGCAACGCGAGGAGTTCTTAGTCGCCAAATTTCTATCCGGGTTGGATGACTCCCTCAGCCACATTCGTTCTCATCTCCTCTCGGACGACGCGGTTCCCTCTCTGGCGAATGCTATGTCTCGTGTGCTTCGAGTCAGTTCCTCCACCTCTGCTGTTGAGACTAATCTTGTTGAGCACTCGGCCAATGTTGTTGGTCGTAGTCGCGGTCGAGGGCGTGGTGTGGCCGAAACTCCTATCCCCCGTGTATTCACTGTGGCCGCCAAAATCATATCCCTGAGCGTTGCTGGGCGAAGTTTGGTCGTCCGGACACAGCTAAACTTGCGGCTACTCCACCTCCACCGACTTCGGATACTATGGTGACTCCATCTACTCCACTGCAGGACCTCCCGACGGATGCTACCGTTACTCTGCCCAAGGCCGACTATGAGCGCCTTCTCCAGCAGCACTCGTTCCATGCCATTCCTTCCACTTCAGGTAGTGCGTTTGCCGTCTCTCATGGTTTGCCCTGGATCATTGATTCTGGGGCCTCTAGCCACATGTCAGGTAATCGTTTATCTTTTTCATCTTTACGCCTTACATCCTCCTTTCCACCGGTATCTCTTGCCGATGGGTCTCCATCTCCTGTCCTTGGTGTTGGCACTGTTCGTATATCTCCCACTCTTACCCTTTCTAATGTGTTATATGTTCCTAAGTTCCCTGTCAATCTTCTTTCTACCAATTGTCTTACTCGTGATTCTCACTGTTTTGTTACCTTCTTTCCCTCCTATTGTGTCTTTCAGGATCTTCGAACGAAGGCGACGATTGGTGGCGGGCGTGAGTCTAGTGGCTTGTACTACTTCACCGACCGACCGTCTGCTTCTTGTTCTTCGGCTCTTGTTGCAGATTCTCCATACCATTGGCATTGTCGTCTCGGTCATCCAGCTCCCTCGAAGCTTCGTCCGTTTGTTTCAATTCCTTCCACCTTTTCTCACTTTCAATGTGATGCTTGTGAGCTTGGAAAGCATCATCGGGTGGTTTTCCCTCCTAGTGAAAGTAAACGGAGTGTCTCTCCTTTTGACTTAGTTCATAGTGATATATGGGGTCCAAGTCCTGTTGTCACTACTATGGGTTTTCGGTATTTTGTCACTTTTATTGATGACCACTCTCGGATGACTTGGGTGTTTCTTTTGAAGAGTCGGTCACAGATATTGCATGTATTTCAACAGTTTTTTCAAGAAATCAAGAATCAATTTTCTACTTCCATTAAAATTCTTCGTTCTGATAATGCTCAAGAATATTTGTCTTCACAGTTTAATGAGTTCTGCTCGGCTCATGGAATTCTTCATCAAACTTCTTGTGCTTACACCTCTCAGCAGAATGGGGTTGCTGAACGTAAAAATCGCCACCTTCTCGATGTTGCTCGGACCCTCATGTTTCACATGGCTGTTCCGAAGCAATTTTGGGGAGACGCTATTCTCACGGCGTGCTACCTCATTAATCGTGTTCCCTCGTCTATTCTCTCGGGGTAAGCCCCTTCTCATGCCTCTATCCTTCTACCGACCCATTCCCTGTTCCTCCTCGGGTCTTTGGCTGCCTCTGTTTTGTTCATGCCCTTGGACCGGGTCATGATAAGCTGTCTCCCCACGCGATTCGTGGCATCTTCCTTGGTTATTCACGCACTCAAAAAGGCTATCGTTGTTTTGACCCGGTCTCTCGGCGGTTTTTGTTACCGCTGACGTCACGTTCTTTGAAACTATACCATATTTTTCATCGTCTACCGTGTCGTCTGCGCCTTCACTGCCTCTCCCCCCGTTGCTCCCTTCTCCGGATGATTCGACTCACACGGGTGATTCTGCTCCTGGTATGGCAGAAATTGTTCCAGCACCGTTGCAAGTCTATCAACGACGGAAAGTCTCGGTGCCACCACCTCAGCCCGCACCATTGCCGCCTTTGGGTGAAGATCCCCCACCTTCTCCTCCGGATAACTCGTTGGATCTCCTATTGCTCTCAGGAAAGGTAAACGTACTGTGCCATCACCCTCTATATTTGCTGATGATTTTGCTTGGCCATCACTTCACAAAGGTGCTAATCATCACAGTTCTCATCCTATTGCTCGTTTCGTCTCTTACGATCATCTCAGCCCGTCTTTTCGGGAATTTGCTTTCTCTGTCTCGTCGACCTGCATCCCTGCTTCTTATCGGGATGCTCTTGCGCACCCTCAGTGGAAGGCTGCTATGGATGAGGAGATGTCTGTGCTCCTGTCTCGTGGTACTTGGGATCTTGTCGCTCCTCCTCCAGGAGTTGTCCCTGTGGCATGTAAATGGGTATTCACTTTGAAATATCTTTTGGATGGCACTATTGATAGGTACAAAGCTCGGTTGGTGGCAAAAGGTTTTACACAAACGTACGGGGTTGATTATTTTGAAACATTCTCTCCTGTTGCCCGTATATCCTCTGTTCGTGTACTTTTTTCTGTGGCTGCCAATCTAGGTTGGCGCATGTTTCAGATGGATGTCAAAAATGCCTTCCTCTATGGTGATCTGCACGAGGAAGTTTACATGGAGCAACCTCCGGGGTATGTTGCTCAGGGGGAGACACAAGTATGTAGACTTCGGAAGGCGATTTATGGCCTCAAGCAAAGTCCACGGCCTGGTTTGAAAAATTCAGCAAGATAGCCTCAGCCATTGGTCTTGTTCGTAGTCAAGCCGACCATTCGGTGTTCATCCGGAAAAGCTCTACAGGGATTGTTGTCCTTGCTGTTTATGTTGATGATATGATTTTGACTGGCAGTGATGAAGAAGGTATTACAGCTGTAAAGGAATACCTACAAAAACAGGTTGTTACGAAAGATCTTGGTCTGGCCACGATATTTCTGGGCATAGAGGTGGCATACAACAAAGATGGAATCTCTCTTTCTCAAAGAAAATATGCATTGGATCTACTTCAAGAAACATGTCTCATTGATTGCAAACCTGTAGATACTCCTATGGTTACTCGACCTGAATTCTGGGACCAATCTGGGATGATTATCCTGATGCTGGCCGCTATAGACGCCTGGTTGGTAAGCTCATTTATTTGACTAACACCAGACCAGACATCACCTTTGCAGTTGGTCTGGTTAGTCAGTTCATGCAGAATCCAAAACAATGTCACTGGGAGGCTATCTTGAGAATTCTAAAATATGTAAAAGGGGCTCCCGGGAAAGGCCTGCTGTACAAAAGACATGGTCACGCACGTGTCAAGGCGTATTCTGATGCAGACTATGCAGGCTCTATTTCTGACAGGAAATCCACCTCTGGATATTGTGCTTATGTTGGTGGTAACCTTGTTTCTTGGCGAAGTAAGAAGCAGGGCGTGGTTGCTCGTTCTAGTGCAGAAGCTGAGTATCGGGCAATGGCTCACACGGCCTGTGAGATGTTGTGGCTCCAGTCTCTTCTTCGAGACCTTGGTCTCTCATATTCTGAGCCAATGTTGATGCACTGTGACAACCAAGCAGCAATATATATTGCTAGTAATCCAGTCTTCCATGAACGAACCAAACATATTGAGGTGGACTGTCATTTTGTTCGGGAAGCGGTAATGTCAAAGAAGATCGCCACTCCATTCACCTCCTCGGAGGAACAATTAGCTGATTTGTTTACTAAAGCCCTTACCTCTCCTAGGTTCTCTACTTTGTGTAACAAGCTAGGCATATTAGATATATATGCTCCAGCTTGAGGGGGAGTGTCAAGAATGTGTTATTTATCTTATTCCTAAGGCACAAGTTACCAAGTGTATATGTACATATGGAGCATTGCTCCCCAAAAAAATGAATGCTTTTTGAACCTTGTTTTTTCCTCTGACAACATATATAGCTATATTAATGTCATCATGGTTATAGGTCTCTTATGGAAAGTTTTGTGAGATAAAAATGTGATTTGTAATGATTATAGAAATCTGAGAGCTTGCTTACATACTATATACTGTGTGAATCGCTGGCTCGTGTCATTGTGATTCAATAGTGTGCCATAGTTGGAATTATTGTGTGATTATAGAGCTTACCCCATGTGATTAGGTTTAATTTGTTATACATACGTCGGCTATAATTACTATTGATATTGGCTATGAAATGTCGGATATCTAACTTTATGTATGTTGTCATTGACATATATAGCTATATTAATGTCATCATAGTTATAGGTCTCTTATGGAAAGTTTTGTGAGATAAAAATGTGATTTGTAATGATTATAGAAACATGAGAGCTTGCTTACATAATATATATTGTGAATCGCTAGCTCGTGTCATTGTGATTCAATAGTGTGCTATGGTTGGAATTAATAATTGTGAGATTATTGAGCTTACCACCCCCATGTGATCAGGTTTAACTTGTTATACATACATAGGCTATAATTAATTGCTTGTATTTTCTTAATTGTGCTGCGATTAATTTGTTGAATTATGATAGAATAAGGACCACTACGCACTGACAGTTTTGTACTAATCCCGTCTTGATCCCTTCCTTTTTGGATGTTGGTAGGCTTGAAGAATTAGTAGGACGCCGTGTATAGGAAGGAGTTTTTATCATTCTGACGAAGGAAGGCACGTAGTTGGAGGATGGGATATTGTGGATTGAACATGTGGCTTTCTGTTCTATTGAAATATTGGGCATGTACTATGTTTGAGCAAAATTGAACTTTGTGACTTGTTTTAGCTATTCATGCTTAATTTAAATCACTCCGTGGCATGTAAATGTATGGTCTTAATTATATTGTAAATAATGGAACCATGTTCACATGCATGGATGGGTGGTAGCATCTTTTTTTTTATAGTTGAGAAAAAAATATTTGATGATGTCGGGCCTTTTGGCCATACGTAGAATATTAAATCTGGATTTAATTTTCTAACCCGCCGCGAGACTACATAAGTAGAATATCCCATTTTTTCTCACTTAATTTCTCTCTAAAGAAGGCAACACTACGTACACCAAGAAGAGTCTATACCTACCACTCCAAAAAACCATAGGTATAGTCTTTACCTTCAACTTTCCTTATGACATTGTGTCGTCGATAAAAAGTATGTAGGTAAACTTTTACCTACGCGACATAAAATCGTAGGAGTAGGGATGCCAACACTTAAGGTTTTATGTTAACATTATCTGCGCAATTTTTACCTACGACTGTGATATTTCTCATAAAATCATAAGCAACCTATTCGAATCGTAGATATTTTGTGGCATATAGCCATAGGTATTCCTCGTAAAACCGTAAGTAACATGTTTGAACTGTAGTCATTTACAACCGTAAGTAATGTGTAATAACTGTAGCTAGGTAACTTGTAACATATAGATAACCTGTATTCATTGTAAGTAATTTACGTGAACGGTAGGTACTTGTAACATACATCCGTAGATAACCCGTAGCATACACACATTCACAAATTATGTGCATTCATAATATGTAAGTTCACGTCATTCACACGTTAATCATAGATCAAGAAATTAAACACATTGTATTCTATGCAAAATATTTCCATATGTAATCACATTGTGTGACAATGTATCATGGTGCAAATCCTCAAAACAAAAAAACATGTAGATATAATTTCGTGGTAATACACAATCAAAATTAGTGTAAATATTTTGTCATTAATATGCATGTCAAAATGTGAGGGAGTCTAACGTTTCACCAAAGAAGTAATAAAATCACGAGTGAAAGGAAAGACATTGGCTTCTCGGCACATTGGAAATTAACTGCAAAATAGAAAAAATGGTCATGAGTAATTTCACTTTGAACTTAAACATGACTATGTTAACTTGGAAATGAAATGAATAAGAAATTAGAGCACACAATGTGAAAGACTGCTATTCAAACTACGGCAATGGCAATGTGAAAGATGTATAATTCTTCAAGAAACTGCTGTTCAAGTTTGAGCACACAAAGAGATATATTGAAGAAAGAACTGGCTTTAAACTCGTGACAAAAAGATGACTTTGTAGTGTACCCTGTAATTTCCAGCATCTTGAAGGTACTCTTTGTAACAACCAAGAGAATCCATAACTTAATAAGAAATTAGAGCAGCCTCCTTAATCAGGATCTTTTGTAACTATTCAAGAGCAATAACTATATATACATATATATATATATATATATATATTTATTCAGTGGCATGCTTCAGCCGTTTAACTACTTCACTACTTAGAAGGCATGAAAAATTATAAGTCATACACCATAACATAATTAGGTTCAGCATACAAGCATACAGCAAATAAGTTTCAATACATCTCCCACCCAATAAAATCACACAGCTCAAAATAGAAGAAAATGCACGGAATTGAAATGGAGACTTACTGACCAGAACCAAAACCAATTCAACAGATATCCATAGAATTGTGTTGAAAGTCCATTGCCTTAATTGTGCCAGGCTCCATAACCTTTGAAGCAACATGAATCCAAAGGCGACCTTCAAAAGAAAGCATGTGATTAATTATTTATTCAGAGTTTAGTATTCTTCAAACATATTCCTAGAAATAAGAGTGACAATAAGATCTTGAAATATTGAGATAAAAAATTATAGGGGAAAGAGACTTGTGCACTCATTAAGAGAAGGGTTCACGGATAGATTGAGCAAGTCAGCAGTAGATCACAGAGCCAGTAACCCAATGATGCAGATAACAAATACCAACCTCATATTGGCCTGGATACAGCTTCAATTACAAGCCAGATGGTGAGACATAATACCAAATGACTGGCCAAGAAGATAAATATGACAAACCTGTCAAAACAGATCGGTGTTTGGAAGGCATTATTAGATGTTGAGCACAATTGGAATAGTGGATAAGGATGCTCGTGTTAAGTCTCCTATTCTTGTTGTCGGGCTCAGTTGCTAGTAGCTCAAAAATAACTATCACTTAGAAACTACATTTGACATGGTCCTGAATAGAGAGCACAAGTAACTTTTCAATTGATGGATATATGTTGGTCAATCTTTTACACTTCCCTTTCAGAAGAAGGGAACGAACGCCATGCTTTCATAAAACTACTCGATAAAAAAAATATCTAATATATGTGCTGAAAAATAGGAGTCTAAAGATCAAGTTTTATTGGAAGAGCTAAGGCGAACAATTGAGAACGAGACATTCTCAACCGATCGGACTGTTCAATTATGTGAAATTTTATTGACAAAATTTCACTAAATTAATTAGAGTTTTGATGTAATTAATTTTTTTAATTTTCTAATTCAATGAACCACTTTTCTACAATTTATTATTTGACAAAGACATGACACCCGAATCGTCATTATTGATTGCCAGTTGTAAAGCATTGGAGATGACTTTTCAAGCCCAAAGAAAAGTGACGGGTGTTATTTCTTTTTATATATTATTATTATTATGCTTATCTTATAGTTTATCTTCGCAAAACATCCAACAAGCAAAGACTTCGGAGTCAATGCCCGTGATCTACTCTGTCTTCTTAAAATCTGCTCCCATCTCCTCTTTCTTCATTTCAAGCACCCTTACGTAAGTTAAATTATGTAATATCTAAAATACTTATTTTATTTTTCAGCCAAGGATTAATTAATTTAGGGAATTTAGAAATATGAGCTCGATTGTGAAGTCTTGTGATTATATTTATTTTAAGTAGATATTATTTTAGAAATTTTTCTTTTTAAACTTTCAAGTATTCGTATGAGTGGGAAGAGGTTTCTTGTGATCCCTTAACTCTCTTTCAAAGTTATTTTACACTTGAAGAGTCTCTTTCAGTCTACACAGTCTATTATTTTTGAAAAATATAATACATATTATCAATTTATATTGAACAATTAACTGTATGATGCCTCGCATTTATTGTGCAAAATCAGTGGCGAAAAATATTCTCAAATTAATCTTCTCGCATTTCTGTGCACACTAAAAACATACTAGATCTAGAACAATAACTTTAGGATTTCAAAAGTTATTTTTGGGATAGTAGAAAATATGAAAATAAATAAGAATTGTGTTACATAAAAATTATTGTTAGAAGTAAATTTGTAAAAAAGTATTCTTAGAAATATATTAGCGGATATAGCACTCAGTTAATTCAAATAGTGAATAAATTTCTTTTAAGCGTAATTTTTTACAAATTTTTGACAAAAAATAATATCTATAAATAAGTATGACATTTTTACATAATTCGAATTTACACAGGAATATGTCTGCTGATATATTTGCAAGAATAATTTTTTATAAATTTTTATCTACCAATAATTTTCATACAAAAAACCCAAACAAATATGATACTTTCATATTCACAATGCCACCTACTACGCAAACATGAAATGACAAAAATGTTTCACCTCCTTACGCCTTAACTTGAATCTACCATAGATAGAATGAAATTAACTCGAATTATGCACTTCAAAAACTTATATTTGTGATTCCCTCTATTAAAATTTCCCAAGTTAGAATCTATTAAAATGAACGCCGACTCCTCAAAAGGGAATGCAAATTTCTATGACATCATATTATATTGTTGGAGGTGAATGAGAGAATCCCTCGAATCCTTTGGGAGTTAAAATATGAGTATAACCTTTACAAATGCGCATACTGTATTGGCACGAGTGACGATGTGCTGCAAAAGGGTTCATCGGAGAATTTACACAGTGCACAATCGACGATGACACTGGGCGAACTCAAAATGAGAAACGTGACATAGTCGACAAGGGTGTTGAATCAAACTCATGCGGTCACATTTTCAACCGACCCAAATGATATTCTCACATTTGAAAAATCCCCAACATCTTGTACACATGTACAGTTTAGTGATTATTTCAAAATCTCACTTAGCAAAAATCCTTAGTCTCAATTTGATACAGAGTTAGGACTTTTGTGGGATAACTCAACTTGCTTAAGTTAATTTTGAGCTAATTTATTTTTGATCTGATGGGAGAATAATTAACTTGAAAATAAAGAGGCGGGTTAACCTACTTTTAATTCAGTGTGCTTTGATAAGTAGTAGGTTAACCCAGTAATGATGACAATCAAAATATTATATTTTTATCTCATTTTAATTTTTAATATATCTCTCATTCTGTCTCTCTACCTCTCTCCCCTCCCCTTCCCTCTCACGTCACTCTCTCTCTCTCTCTATGACACACATTAATTACGAGTTTAAGTTACTATTCAGCTTTCATTTTTATTTTATTTTAATTTTATATTATTTTGAATATATATTATAAATTAAAGTTATTATAAAAATAAAATTATTTTTTAAAAAACAACATAATTAATCTCACTAATTAGAATTTAAAACACAAAAATGTTAGTAATTGTCGCTTAAGTTACGGTTCATCTTTAATTTTTATTTTATTTTAACTTTTGAATTATTTTTAATATATACTACAAACGGACTGTATCATAAAAATAAAATAGTTTTCATAAATAATATAATTAATATCAATAATTAAAGTTCAAAACGTAGAAACATCATTAATTACATATTTAGGCTATGTTGATTTTTTTAAAAAAAATATTTTTTAATTTTTAAATATTTTAATATGTTTTATAAATTAAAAATATGATGAAAAAATTGCTAAAAAATCATTAATCTTACTAATTAAAATTTAAAAGTCAAAAATATCATTATTTACGAGTTTGATTACTATTCACTTTCAAAAATTTATTGTAAAATATTTTATAAATTAAATATATCATAATTTTTTTAATAAATAACATCATTAATCTCACTAATTAAAATTTAAAAGTCACAAATATTTTTAAAAGGTACTATTTACTTAATATCTTTATTTGATAAATTTTATAAATATTTTTAATAGATTCTATATGATAAATATACCATTATAATAACAAAATTTTTGATAAAAACTACCATTAATATTACTAAATAAAAAATTAAAGAAGATAAAAGTGATAATAATTCACTGCTAAACATATTTTAACTGAGAAATAGGAGAGAGGGAGGGAGAAGGAGAGAGAGAGTGCGAAAGAGAGAGAGAGAGAGAGCGCACGCGAGAGAGAGGAGAGAGAGCGAGAGCGAGAGCGAGAATGCATGCGAGAGAGAGGAGAGAGAGCGAGAGACATGGCAAGAGTGAGAGAGAGAGAGAGTGAGAGCGAGAGCGAGAATGCATGCGAGAGAGAGGAGAGAGAGCGAGAGACATGGCAAGAGTGAGAGAGAGAGAGATGAAAAGCCACATTAATGAGTAGGGTAACATTTAAACTCACCTCCATCGATGGGTTTCAAAATCCAGGGATAACCCATAGTTAGCCCAAATGTAAACCCGATTAACCCAAACTCTCAATCAAAGCACAAAAGTTGTTAGCCTTAACCCAAGGCTAACCCAAAATCAAAGAGGGGCTACAAACGAGCCCTTATTACTTTGGGCTCCCATGGAAAGTGAGTAAATGGTATAAATTTTAAATTTATATTATATTTATTTTTTGTTTATCGTACATCAACAAATCTTTTGGTGATGTTGACATGTGGCTTAGGTAAAAAAAATAAAAATTAATAATTAAATAAATTAAATATTTAATTTTATAATTTTGAAACAAAGATGATTCGTACATGACTTTTTTAGTTTTAAACTAAGTTATTTAATTAAATGATATTTTGAGCGTCAAGTGAAAACTAGAAATCTAATTTAGAATCGGTCAACTTCTGCGAGTCACTCTTATCTTCCAATCATGTTATAACAATCTACACATTGATCGGACTAATATTTCAAATTTTGGATCACTAAACCCAAGTTATTTCATTTTAAAATAAATTAGCTCGAAGAAGAGTAGTTTGATCGCGGAGCCCAAATCGAGTATGTGATTTGAATTTCATGTGATTTGAATTTCATCAGTAAATTATGTGACTTTATCTCCACTCCAAATTAAGCGATCTTGAGTCACACTAAAAAATAAAAAAAATTTAAATTTAATCAAAGAGAGACGTTTACACTGTAACTACAATAATAACATCCTTATTTTATCATATTTGATCATATATATATATATATATATATATATAGAGAGAGAGAGAGAGAGAGAGAGAGAGAGAGAGAGAGAGAGAGATGAAAAAGATTAGCATACTATAAAATAAGATAATCAATGGAGAAGATAACACAAGTAGCCAGCTAGCATTTGTTACTATTCTACGCGTGGCCATCTCATTACCCTCCCTCCTTCCATTCTCTTTACTATATTATGTTCAATATTCGATCGTTAACAAATGTTAATAGAAGCACAGTTCGCATCCCTGCCTTCCTCCAATATTCCATCATTGACAACTCCACTTGTTGTCAAGATTCTATACCTATGTCCTTTCACTACAACAAAATCTATCTATAGCTATAGATTTTACCTACGGCTATCGTAAGTATATGCCATTTTTTCCTACATTTTTAAAAGACCGTAGTTATTATAGTCACGTTTTGTTTAAACGTAAGTATATGGCCTGTTAATTCTGACAGTTATACATGAAGCGTCGAAAAATATTATGTGTACCCGCATCTTGTGAGTAAATATGAGAATAGACTTTACATATTGTTACCTTTAAAAAAACATAAGAATAAGTTATTTCATAAAAAATTGAAAGCGTAGGAATTGAGGGTGACTAAGACGGCGGCAAATTTGGCGCTCGATTTTTTTTCATTTTCCCGACTTTTAGCACCCGATTTTTCTCCAAATTCCACCCGTTCTCTCTTTCTCTTCCTCCCCAACCCCTTCCCCTCTCGTCTCCTTGGATCCAGTTGAGACTCTCCGCGTCGCTGTGAAAGAGGAGGTCCTCTTCTTCCTCCTCCTCCTCCCCCTCCGCCGCTGGACCCTTCATTCCTTCTCATCCCCTTCACAGTCGCCACCGCCAAAGGAGGCCCCTCTCCCGTCCAGGAAACGCCGCCGCTGGAAGAAGCTGTTCTTTGACATGGTCCCAACCCACGGCCTCCTCGTGCTCTGCCCCCACACCCCGTGCCACGCCTTCTATAATGAGAAGCTCATGGACGAGCTCATCGGGATGTAGATCGACGACGTTACCCACAAGCCATGCCCTCGCAGCCCCCCTGCGTGGCTCCTCTTCCTTCTCTACATCTGATGAAGCCCGCGACGGCGGTAGCCTCGCCTAGGCTTGTATAGGATTTGGATTTGGATTTGGCATTGTGATCTTTGTTTCTTTCATCGGTAGGTTCCAATGGAACCACCGGCGAGAATGAGCTCGCTAAGGAGCCAGGTGGTGAGGGTTCTGCTCTTTCGGCGTCCTTTTGCTTTCATCTATGTTTCAATGTATGTAGAATATTCCTTGCGCAGTCCTCTTTCTTTCTCCCCACTGAGCCCCTCTTTTCAGTTTTCATAACCCTAGCCACCAAGCCCCTCCCTCCCCTCCTTCCCCTCCAACCCGAACCTCCTCACCTCGAATCCCAGTCGTCTACCACTGCCTTCCACCTCCCCGTGCAACAATTGCACTGAGCCCCTGGGTTTCTCTCTGGTAAGGTTTTTGTGGCATGCCATGGGTGTGAGTATCCTCTGTGCTAGGCTTGTTTGGAGGATGGGATCAGAAAGGGGTGGGAGCTCTGCTTGAGGTGCGGCATGCCTTATTGTGAGTCCCCCTTGCTTGCCACTTGGCCACTTGGGTTTTAGCTCTTGCTCTAGATGCATTGGTATGAAACTTTTGATTTGGGTTCTGGGATTGTGGAATTCCATTAATGCAGAAAACCTGAAACAACCCAAAAAATCGGTGGAGCATGATGAAGCATTGGGCAAAGGATCGGCAATGACTACTCATCTCAACAGTGATAAGGTGCAAGATCTTCATGCATTTCCATCTTTTTCCCTTTTTCTTTCATCTTATATTTCTTTTTTCCGTTCTATAACTTTTTATGACAATGATCACTCATGTTATGGCTATTTATGCATAGGATAGTGGAGGTCATGTAAGGAACTTAAGTAGCCTGTCCACAGTTGAAAGTGGTGAGGAGAGTTCCAGACTTCTATATTTTAAGGATTTATCAAAGGCCTTAAACTAACGATGAAACTTTTTTTCTTCAAGAGGCAACTGGTGAAAACCCACTTTGGAAGAACAGAGTGGCGAGTTGGAAGGAAAGAAGAACAAGAGCAAGAATGCAGCAAGTAAGAATAAAAAGGGAAGTTGAGCCCCATCAGAATAGTAGATGGAGGACAAGTTGTAAGTACATTATTGACACCAGTGATTGAATTTGCCTGCTTTGTTAAAAGTTATAAACTTAGGACAAAAATTCCCTATTGTTATGTAAATCTCAAAAAGATAAGTTATGTCTCAACATTTACATTTGTCCCACTAGATGGATAACTCTCAACCATTCTATTATTTTATTTTTCTCTTTTGTGACTTTAAACACTACTGTCTATTGGTTGTCGAGTACCTGGTTCTTGATGCAGGACAAATACGACTCACCCTATCAATTTAATCTGAGCTCTCATGGGCATTTGATCAAATAGATATCATGCCACCGATAATTAAAATAACTCGTTATCCCCCACCAATAAACAGTAATAATCTACTAATCCCACTGTTCAGAACTATAGATCACTGTGAATCTCATAAATATCGGTCACCAATATTTGTCAAAACTCAAGTTAAACTAAATCAATTCTTCTTTTGATCAAATAATCTGATGCTTGACAATGCAATTGTAACATTAGAAGCACAGAATACATGCTATATAAAGCTTGCAAATACAGGCAGTGACCGGTGACTAAATGAGGGCAAGCCAAATGGGTCAAAGAATTGCTGTGGGGGCAAATAACTGACGTACTATACCCATCTCAGAAGGGAAAGAGAAAATCTCGGGCTTCAAACTGAGAATGTAGTACCTTCACGATCATGTCATGCAGGAGTGAAGTGAGAACAGAGCACACAAATCTTGAGGCCATAAAAGGTTCAGGTGCTCATCTTCTATACACGATTCCTGACAACGTGGGAACCGGGAAGGGGCCAGACCGTGAGCAGCAGCACGATCTCCGGCTATGGCAGTAAGTTGCCGGTGCGGTGACGGTCTGCTGGGCTTGGCAAGGAGGAATATTTAATGGCAGAAGAAGACGAAAAAATTAACTACGGCCGGTTTGAGAACTACTGTAAATGGAAGGGAGAAAGGAATATAGATGGGTTGGGCATTATTATCATAATACAGAAGGTGGGGTTTGTGGCTTGCGGTGGGGAATAGAAAACAACAAAAAGCTCAGGGAATAAATCAAGGAGATGGGAGAGGACGTACATGGAATTGAGGGAAATGAACTCGAATATATGAATATGGATGGCCAGGGAGATGGGGTTAAGATGCTGGAGAAGAACGATGGATTCAACGAAAATTAAGAAGGAAGGTGGGGTTTCGGCGGAGGAACACCGCGAGAGAATATAAGAGATTGGGGATTGGGGAAAATAACAATCGAATCAAACAAAAGAAGTAGGGAAATGGAGGTTCGGCCTCACGCCAGGAAGAATAAAAGATGGGGATTTGGCATCTCACCTAGAGGTGATCACGATTTAGTTTGGTTTGGTTTGAATAGAATTTTTCTCAAACTAAACCGAACCGAATTAAGGTTTCAACCCGAATCAAACCAAACCAAACTAGTTTGAAACCAAACCGAATTAATTCGGTTTGGTTCGATTTAGTTCGGTTTGAACCATATTCATCTCCCATTTTATAAATTAGATTGGATTCAAACAACATTAGAGAAAAGTAGGATAAAAGAATTTCTACCAAATAAAGTAAATATTAAAAAAATAACATACAAAGTTGTAACTTGTAAGAACAAGCTCCATAATATTTTCACATAAAAAAATTAAGAACTTCGGTTACAGTAAAATAGAAGGTGATTTGAAACCTATTTCATAAAGTCGGAAACCCCATTAGAATGGCGGGAATTGGACTTTTTAAATTCGGATTTATAGTTACATATACATTTATATTAATTTGATAAAAATATTCTTAAATGCTGGTTATTCGGTTCGGTTTGGTTTTGTTCGGTTTCTTGAACTTCAAAACCAAACCAAACCAAATTTTTTAATACGGTTCGGTTTGAACTCAAACCAAAATTTTTAAATTTCAACCCAAACCAAACCGAACCAAATCGTTCGGTTCGGTTTGATTTTCTGGTTGAATTCGAATAATACTCACCCCTAATCTCACCAGAGGAAGAAGAAGGGGGTTGGGCATCCCGCCAAAAGGAGAAACAAAGACGTGTTGCACTTTTTTTCATCTAATCATTGCTTAACCCTAATTAGGGCTAGCACAATAGTATCTATAGAGAAACAGATTTACAAATATATCCAATATTGTTCCAACTTTAACACCTACGATATCCAGACTATTAAAATAAACAAAATGATATAACCGACTAAATAAACTCTAAATTAAAAATAGCCTCTAAATTAACTGTGAAAATATAATAAAATAATAAAATAATCTTCAGGTTGGGTGTCTTCGAAGCTTCCGCACAAATTAAGATGATTCTCCGCAAACTCGGCGACTCGCTCCGCATCAGTTCTTATTTTTTTATTTCTCCTTTAATATGCCATTAGTTTTTCTTACGAATCGGTCTTGTTTCACATGCCACTGAATATTTACTGGGAAAGGAAACTTGATTAAGCTTTAGGCACAACAGTTTACAGTGCATAGGTAAACATGACAATGACTTTTGTGGTGATTCTATTGTTTAAAGGTCGCGTAATTATCATGAGATTGCTTGTTCTTGGGCTCTTCTTCCACTACAGAACAAACAACCTTGTTGAGAGTGCTTATGATCTATGGCTTACCTCTGTCATATGTGAGATTTAGGTTGTTGTCTCCTTGGTGCTAGATCAGTTTCCCAAATGGTCTCCTATTAATATAGGGACATACATTGGCAGATTGTCCTCAAGGTATGCATCTAAACCTGCTTATCAACGGGAGATTAATCAAAACCATTTTAGTGATATCTATCTCATTTGTTTGAACATGCATGGCTTCGTTGCATTATTAGCTTTAACTTTATGTTTGAAAGATTTTTTTTATATATTTCATAACATTACTATACATTCAACTGAGAATCAATATTTTCATGCTGACAGAGTTACACTACTGATGAACATTCCCTCGAGGCCTTGACCTGTTTACTAAATATAATGCATGCATTCACAACATGGAGATGTCATAGTGTTGGCATCTGTGATAGAATTGTAATCAAGATATGAGATAAATTTTAGGCTCTGATCATGCAATATAATGGGATTGAGGCTTCCTGTTTGGGGAATTCTTTTATTGTGTACGTTAGACCTGTAAACGGATCGGATATAGAGCGGATAGTGTGATATCCGAATTCGTATCCGATTAATAATTGAATTATCCGTCGAACACTTTATTCGGATAATTATCAGATTAATACGATTTTGAATTCGATTTGAATTTTAAACGGATAATTGATAGACTTACTTACAGGTGAGTTATGTGAGTCGTATAGGAGTGTCGTAGGTTATTTTTAAAAAAAAAAGAGTGGAAGTTATTTTTATTTTGGGAGATATTATCAAAAGATTAGACTTCATCTTAAAAAATAGGAGATAACTTACAAAATGGGTGTAAGTGGAGTTCTTATTTTTAAATTATATTTTGAGACAAAAAAGATAAACAAGAACAATCAAACAACATATTAAGACTTGAATTAATTATATATAGGATATGTGTATCATTAGATATTTATCTAAAGGTTCATATTCGGTCGGATAATATCCGACACGGATATCTCAACATCCGAATTCGTATCCGATTAATAATCAGATATCCGATATCTGATTAAATTATCCATCTGATATTTTTTTCGGATAATTATATGATTAAACGAATACGAATTCGAATTTGGTTGAAATTTTAAACGAATAATTGCGAGGCCTAGTATACATCTTTGTCTAGCTGGCACTAAACTCCGTTACTCTATCTATTTTGCTTGGATCAAGCAATTGAAGAATATCTGTTTTGAACTATTGTGGGGACATTTTAATTTTACACAGTTCTCTATTTAAAATGCTTTCTTTAGTGAAAGGGGGTGCACTCTCATGTCTGCCCCTAGCAGATCCGGCTATAGTTGTGGTTGCCGTAGATCTGTGATGGCATGTGATGATTCTGTTACTACAATTTTTTTTAGTTTGATGATTCTGTTATTTTCTTAGTTTGATGGTCAAGATGGCATGTGATGATTCTGTTACTACAATTTTTTTCTCATCATCGGGCATACATTGGGGTTAATCTTCTCAATTCTTAGATGGAAACATGTGCAATGGTCCATATCCAGGCTTATTAGCTTTATGAAGAAAGAAGAGGAGATTGATCGGTAAGAAGTAGAATTATTTCTTCGTTTGCATGTTGAAGTTGTTACCAAAGTTTAGATGTGCACTGAAATAGTGAGCCCTTTATTTTTTTGGCCTTTTACCAAATTTTTGCATTGCACTTAACTCGCCTGTCAATTCTGCAAGATTTATACCTTTTTGGATTTTTGCCCAATAAAAGGTCTTCTTACCTCATTACCTGATACTTTTTAGTAGCTACAACAAAATAGTACGTAATATCTTCTATGTTAATAAAAGGTTTCAAGATAGTGAGTACCAAGTTTGATCGTACACACCTGTTTCGGTTTGTGTCGCCCCGTGGGTTATAAAACTCAAGGTTTGCTGACTTGCAGATAGGTATTGACTCGGAAAATTGGTTTGATCTGGTAAGAGTCAACCCGACTCGAGTGTCTGGCTCAAACGAGTCCTATGGTTGAGATCTTTTTGTATTTTTTTTACAAAATTAATTTTTTGTAATATTTGAATTGTTTATTCTCTACTTTAACTTGTATAATTATTAATTCGTCAATCTAAAATTCGTATGAATTATTTAGTCTATTTTTAACTACTTTTTAAACATATCATATTAGATAATCGATAAACTCGCTAAAAAAGCTTAATGGTCTTCATCCATAAAATGCAAAATCTATGACGGCTGATATATCATAATTTTTAATTAAAAATTAATTTTGAGATATTATATTATTATTTAAACAATAGAGCTATCGTCGGTGTATCATGACTTGGAACTCTCAAAATATAGTACGAGTGTCCCTACATAGGGCAAGTAGCTTCAAGAAAGCGAGCCATGAAATAACTTTGGCATTAACCCTAGGAGAAAAAAAGTGCGAAAGGGGTTGGAAAAAAGTGAAAGGAACCATCTTTGAAGGTATGGCTTGGCAGTTGTTAGATTAATTAATCTCCCTTTCAAAGCACTAGACATATTTGAAGTAAATTATGCTCTTTAATTGGGAAAATGTTGTGGTGCTACTCTTTTGCCCACTATATACATTTGCTACGTTCTTTTGTGATCACTCAATTTGAAAAAAAAAAAAAGAAAAGGAAAGCACTTCGACAACTTGATCAGGATACCCCAGAGGAAAATTTGGAAAATGCTAAGCTCGAGGACATCTCTCTATTGCTCGGCATGCATTCGAGCAAAGCAAATGTCCACTCTACTCCAGAACGAAGATCGGTGCTGATGATGAAAGTTTGAACAACAAACAGTTGGGACAGCCTAAATACGATTCAAAATATAATGACAGAACCATTGTTTATTCTATATACAGTCCCTAACATAAGAAAACAATTCCGAGTCCAAAGATCTCACCACACTACACTACGGGGAGCAAATTCTCCCTACAGAACCTACTACTTGCAAAATAGCGTTCTCAACGAGGCTCTGTGCCAAAAAAGTGTTGGATGATTCTTAGAGATGATCTGTGTCGACCATCTGGTGGGCACGGCGGTCGTGCCTCCAACCGCGCACCACCAGTCGAGTCTGGCCTTTCGTCAAGTGCCAGAACTGCCGACTCAGACCCCCCGAGCCTCTCTATTCCGCAGCTTCTCCCCGCCGTCCCCCGGCGCGGCGAGTACGAGAGTCACCGTCGACTCCGACACCGGATTCTTGCACATGGGGCACTTCCGGCGGCGGCCCTCCAGCCACTGGAACAAGCAGGGGCAGCAATAAACGTGGCCGCAGGGCGTGGCCACCGGCTCCTCGGCGTCATCCAGGCATATGTGGCATTCTAACTGGGCCACCTCCTTCTTCGTTGCCGCCTTCTCGGGGCCGCCCCCAGCTCCCTTCCCCTCCATGGCGTTGTCACCGCCGCCGTCGACCTCCATTGGGTCCACACCCGCCTCCGTACTGCCCCAGTCCACGTCCATCATGACCACGTCGGCCTGATGGGGGCTGCCGGTGGCCGCGGGTCCGTCGACGTCCATCATGTCAACGTTGGCCCAGCCATCAGCTGGGCAGCCGCCGTCTAGCCCGCACGCGGTTCTGCTGTCGTCATCGCCAGGCTCCGAGGATGTCTGTTGGCCGTAGATCGGTCTGATGCGCGAGGGGGACACCCGCCGCCCGCATGCAGGGCACGTGCACGCCCCATGGCGGTGGCGGCGGAATTCGTCGCGTAGGCACGGCCCGCAGAAGAGGTGGCCGCAGCGGTTGAGGACGGGGTCGACGGCGGCGCCCCTGCAGAGGTTGCATTCCAGATAGACGACCATCGGGGCGACAAAGGTGATCGCCCGCACGTGAGATGAGAGGGGGGGGGAGGAAACAGAGACAAAGACCTCGTCAATAACGAAGAAGGAACGAGATGAATAGATTATATATATATATATATATATATATATATATATATATTAAAAATATAATTTTTTTAAAGTTTTTTATTTTTGATGTATATTGAGGTGATTTGATGAAAACATAATATAATATAATTTGATTAGACTCATGATTGTCCCTAAAAGACAATTTTTGAACTAACTCAAATATGATGCAGTCGAGGGGGAGAGTCGTGTCAACATGACAGATGTATACAGTGGGCAAAAGAGTAGCATGCATGCCACAAATGTGCCTATATAATCTCATGCGCGCAATTTTAATGTATATTGTTAAGAGAAGGGTCCTCTGGATCCTATTAGGACTGCTCTTCCCTTGTATATATTTCCCCTCTTTCTCCTCTCTTTCTTCTCTCTCTATTGCTATACTTTGTACCTATTAGGAATAGAACATTGGCCTTTGGCCTTGCCCTCTTTTAGGGTCTTGTACTTGTATATATATTGCACGTATATGTCATGGGAGAGATCAAGCTCTCCAAATGTCCCACATCGTAGCATATATTAATAAGCGTCTTCACTACGGCACTTCCGTTATATGGGTTACGTGAATAGTGCGTAGACCCTATGTCAGAAGCTTGCGATAAAGAGAGATGATTATATAAAAGACCACCTTGGCATATGCTGGAGTTCTAATGACTCTAATGCTATAACAAAGTGACTTCCGTGGATTAACTCTCTCATAGCCAACATTTAGAAGTGCTGATTTATATATCATTGCATCAATTTGTGTATCTCTTCTGCAGCTGAAATATTGTTCTACATACTTACACGAGTCTTGCTCAACATTGAGATACTCATGCTTAATGAGAGGGGAAAGGCTGGAAGTGTCAGGCGTGCTATCAGCATTCTAGCAGCTTACGTTTCTTCGATGAAGAATCTGCATGTTTGTCGGCTTACCCTACTTGAGATTTGACTTTTGACCTTTCATTACCCCCTCTTGCATTTATGCTGGAATGAAGAAAAAAAAGATATGCTGATATTTAGCACTTGTGTCTTACAGAAGTCATCTGTCTGTTTCTGTTTTTCCATGCTGTGTCCCCTGAACTATTGAAAAGTTTACAATGCCATTTTCTGGTTAATTTTTTCTGATGCTTTCTCTACAACCATCTGACTGACACTTGTTTATGTGTAGATTCTAGCAGATGCCATGGGACTTGGGAAGACTGTTATGACAATTGCTCTGATTCTTAGTACGGTGGGGAGAGATAATCATGATATGAATAGTAGCTATAGAAATCATAGAAGTCATGAAAAGAGAGCCTCTAAAGCCAAGTCTGGGCCCACAATTACAGGTGGAACTCTTGTAGTGTGTCCTATATATGGCACGACTGGGTCAATGGAAGGTAAAATCATGTTAGCTACTGTTGTAGTTAATCTTGGTGTTTTTTATTGTACACAATATTTACTCAGTGAAAGTACACGAACACAATAGCTTAAATTCTTTGCATAGCCAGCGGTGTTCCTCTTACAGATGACAGGCAGGTGTTCAGCAAACTAAGATGACATCAGAACATCATTTTTTATTACGACTAGTTCTTTTTCCTACGTTTTTAAAATAATGACGTTAATATTTTTTCCCATGTTTCTTTTACCACGTGGCCAAAGGTAATACCTACGTTTTCTCAGACGTGGGTATATCCTCTTTACATGTGTGTGTAGATGACTTGTACTTGCATTTTTGTTGGACTATTGCTACTCTTTGAAAGCGTTGGTATAGGTTGATCTATACTTACGTTCCATTGAAATGTAGGTATAGCTTATAGTCACGTAATCAAACGCCGTATTTAGAAAGTGTAATAAGGAAACATAGGTAAAGACTTTACCTATGTTTCTTGTGCTTATACTTACGTTTGTCAAATGTAGGTAAAGGTCTATTTTGTTGTAGTGCTTAGCTGGACAACCCCCTTAGTTTAGCCTCCTCATTTTTATTTTCAACTTTTACATGTTTGGCCTCCGACCCCATGTGACAGGATCCCATTCCTATGTGCATCTACATTTTTTCCTTCCTTCCATTACATCTTTGATTTGATAATGGGAGCAAACACCGTTCATATCTTGGCCTGACTCTATTACGCCTTTGATTTGACGAGGACAATCACGTCGACTTTGATTTGATGAGGGCAGCCATGGGGCACCGTTCATATGCGGGCCCAATGACTAGCAAGTGCGGTGGGTGGGTCATCTCAATTAATGTTGTCGCTGACATGCTCTCTAATTCTTTACGAGTTAGGTTTAATGTACATAAATAATATTTTTATTCATATAATTAAAATAATACTAATAATTATATTTTTAATTATATTTTTTATTTACATTCGTCATTAGTAAAAATTCGATTCCTAATTAAGAAGACTTAACGCAAAATATTGCATAGTCAAATGAATTAATTATTTTTACTTAACTATCATTTTTATCACTAATGATATCTCTAATTAACCTATTGTTAAAATTTTTGATAAGTACTAATGAAAATTAGCGTTGATAATTTTTCTTAATAATCATGAGTGGTTCAAATGAAGGTATTTGAACTGGTTTTTTTTCACAATATTCATTAACTTTACTATTTTGATAAACATGCATTTTGAAGGGAGATAGATAGATGTGATCATGTCGTGTTATTTAATTATCCATGATTATTCATAGTTATAAAAGTGAATAAGCTTACTTGCAAACAAATAACGATGCATAAAAATAAAGTATAGAGTTTGTACCATTATCAAAAAGTTACTTCATATCATATTTTCAAGTTATTTGAAGTTTATTAATATTAACAAATTGTGGGACACATTTTTATTTATGTATTTTGTTAAAATTTAAAACATAAAAATGTCAGTAATTACAGATTTAGGTTATTGTTCATCTTAAAAAATTATTGTTAATTTTTAAATATTTTCATATATTCTATAAATTACATATATAATGAAAAAATTGATAAATAAAATTATTAATTTTACTAATTAAAATTTAAAAGTCAAAAACATCATTATTTACAAGTTTGATTACCATTCAATTTTAAAAAATTATTTTAAATTATTATAAAAATATTATTAATTATTTTATAAATTAAATATACCATAAAAATGATTTTTTGATAAATAACACCATTAATCTCACTAATTAAAATTTAAAAGTCACAAATATTTTTAAAAGGTACTATTTATCTTAATAATTTTATTGGATAGCTTTTATAAATATTTTTAATAGATTCTATATGAAAATATACCGTTATAATAATAAAATTCTGATAAAAACTATCATTAATATTACTAAATAAAATTTTAAAGAAGGTAAAAGTGATAATAATTCACTGTTAAATATATTTTAAATGAGACATAGGAGAGAGAGAGAGAGCGAGAGAGAGGAGAGAGAGTGCACGAGAGAGAGAGAGAGGAGAGAGAACGTGTGAGAGAGAGAGAGAGAGAGAGAGAGAGAGAGAGAGAGAGAGAGAGAGAGAGAGAGAGAGAGGAAAAGCTGCATTAATGAGTGGGGTATGTGGACGCACTTTTTATTAATTAGTATTCTGTTCGTTTATTGGCCTTCGTTAATTAGTTTATTTAGTGTGAGGGCGTGCCAGTCACAAAGTGACAGCTTATTCGGACTTCGTGGAAGCCCTTGGTGCGCGCCGTCTGACTGATCAGACAATTGTGTAGTTCGGGTCGGGACCAAAATCCGCCGCGCCATAAAAGTCACGACGTTAATTACATCGTCTCGGAGAGGGAAAACCCTTGATTAGTCGCCAGGAAAAGGGGCCCTACGGTCATAAAATTACATTAATAAAACGAAGCATTGAAATTTGCGAGTTGCCCGAAAATGCCCCTTGATGGGGTGAAAAGGCTTAAATCATGTCGATCGCTTACCGACCATTTCGTGTTCGGACGGAAGTCCACATTGGAAACATGACGAAGGCGGATATAAAACCTGTGAAAATATATGCGAGGTATACGGTAAATTTGTTGTTCAAGAACCGAGGGAACGCGGTTGAGATCCGATCGGAACAAATCAAATTCAGTGGGTTATCAGCCCGTGACAAAGTCGTGCTTTGGCTACAGTAGGGGGAAATCCCAAGATCCAGGTACGACTTGTGGGAGCGTCATTAATATCCCGTATTCGGGGTCTAGGGAAGGTGAGGGCTCCAGAGTAAGCACAGTCATGCTCATTATTCTTTATTTATTCTTGTTATTATTTTAGATGCATGAATATTTTTGTTCTCATTTTTATTTATGTTCTCCCCTTTTTATTACTATTTTATTATTTATTTACCATTTATTCATTTATTTTATATTTTCTTATATTGGATGGCATGCACTTTTTAATTTCTTTTATTGTTATTATCATTTTGTCATTTTTTTAATTCAGCCATCATTTGTTTATTATATATTCTTTTCTTAAATTCTGTCTTCTTATTTTATTTATTTACATCTTTATCTTTTTATTGCTTATTTATTATTTATTCATCTATTATTTGTTTATTTTATTTTGTTTTAGTCATTTCTATTTCTCCATTTTTAGATGAGAGTGTTATGTTTATTTTATTGTTTGTTTATTATTGTTATTATTATTATTATTATTAATAATATGGATATGAATGCATGGGATGGCAGAGGTTGTACGCATGTGTTGTATTTTGTCTTTAATGAATGCCCATAATATAAGGTGGGTATATGAGTATTACGTATTAGGTTTAAGTGATTTGTTAGGTGAAGACACATGGTGTATGCATGGGTTAATAGTATTTAATTTAAATGGGTGTGTATGCATATGAATGGACATGTGATTGTTTTGTTAGTTTAAGAAATACACGGTTTAACGTTTAGTGGGTGTGTAGCGTGTTTGTGCATGCGTTTGTTTTAGTTGTTTTAGTGGGGGAAAAGGCAGCGGCGCCGATGGATGCACATCTCGGCGTGACTTTTTCTACAACAGTTAACGGCGCCGAGAGTTTGTGTTATTATTTGCATGGCTTGGTTGTTCAGCGTCTCGACGTGGCTTTCAACTCGGCGTGACTATCTCTCGGCGTGATTTTGGTGCCGAGAGGTAATGGCATCGAGGGGAGCCCCCCCGGCCGATTCTCGATTTATATTTTATTTAGTATTTTTATTTACTTGTTGTTATTATTATATATTTATTTGTTTATTTCATTTTATTTGTTTGCTTATTTGTTTGCTTTCATTTTATTATTATTATTTATTTTATTTATATCTATTCTATTTATTTATGTTTGTTTATTATTATTATTATTATTATTTTATTTTTTTTATTAACAGTTCGACAGTTAGTCTGCATGTCTGGCAAAAATCCGGCAGCATCTCCCCTGTACTCGGAGGGTTGCTGGGGTATATAGGAAACCGTCCACGGAGAGCCGAGACGGAATCTGTAATAGAGATGGGCGTAACCCGAGATCTAAAAGGATTATAATCTGACGGGACGGTGTCCACTCATCGTGGTATTTATTAATATCCCCTTTGAAGAGGCTATGGGAGAACATGCAGTGGCAGAACTCCGTGGCCCAGCGGGGTGATCGAAAAATCCAAAAGAATAGAGTAAATGTAGGGGTAAAACCCCGTTGATATAGCTCATCCGATTCTCACGGAATTGAGTATGAATGGACCAACAGAGTAGATTCATAAAACGCATGTGTTTATTCTAACATTCATATGTGTATATATGTATGTACAGACATGCATACTTATATGACAATTGGCTTAGTTTGGAAATTGGCTACATATGGGTGGGCTCCATGCGCTCATACATGCTCGGATATAATAACACGTGAACAATGGAACATGTGCACAGGGTTTGAATAGCCAATGGGTGGAGTGAGTTTCATGCATGCTTTATTCAGTTTATATATACCCACGTTAGACTTCATGCGTGCTGGTTCATTCAATTAAATGCATCCTTTATTCAGTTTATATTTTTGGTGTCCACGGGGTAACATTTTGTGACGACCCGGATTCCGGATACCAGATATACCCGGTAGGACTACCGAATACACCTGATATCACTTGGAACCCGCGAGGCCTCCCAAGAGCGGTAAAGCTCCGAAGGGAAAAAGGACTGTCGTGTAGTACATTGAACTGACAGATATAACAGCAAGCAATTAAATTTCATTAGATCGGTTTGCTAAAGTAGCAGAAATAAAAGTACATTTTAATTAACAGATTTTAAACAATTCTATACCAGAGTCAAGTCCAAAGCTAAAGACAGCAGTCTAACAGTACAGTCGACAGAAAGAAAAGATGTACCGAGGAGTCGGGGGAAGCCCGACGGAGGTACCAGCTGGCAGCTACTACTCGAACTCCAGGACCCGCGGAAGCAGAACGAACACGTCACCCCACCTGAAAAGCAGAGGTGAGCCTCGTGTCACTGGCTCAGTAGGGGTCACGCGGATCCCCACTGGAAGCAACGCAGTAACACGCAACACGAAAACAGCAGTAGTAGCAAAGCAGGAAAACTACTACTAGAAAGCTGTAAAAGAAAGCCGTCAACGGAAAGAGCAGCTATTGCTAAAAGAAGATAAAAGCCGCATTCACCAAAATACAACCGCCGACAAACCACGGCGCTCAAAGCCACTCGAACCACGACACAGAGAGACTCGGGCGCACGCACGCCCCAATTGCCGTGTACGCTCACCAAAGCACAGCCACGTACACGACCGGAGCGTCGTGTACCACACCAAGCTGGTCCAGGCCCAGCCCAGAACAGACCAACTCAGAAGGGAAACACAGACTCCGAGAAAACACGAGAGTCACGCGTCATGTGACGGAAGCACCTCCTCATTAGAAGAACAGCCAGCTGCGTCCACTGACGCCTTATGCTGCGCCGACAAGTGTCTCGTCTACACTGTCGTCACAACGGCCCGACAGAGACTACGACCACCTCACAAGTAGAACGGCCAACTGCGTCCGCGACGTCTTATGCTGCGCCGACAAGTGTCTCGTATACGCTGTCGTCACAACGGCCCGACAGAGACTACGACACAACCACAGCACCAGAACAGGAGCTACAGTAACAAGTGACTAGTCAGGGTCACGCCCGTCGGCGCATGTCCTCAACCCCTGACCACGTGTGCACACACTGGCTCTTGCCTGAGCCAGGCCCTCTAGCTAGTTTTTCCCCCTCCGTAGGACGCTACGGCCAAGCCGGGGGCCCACGGAACAGCTTAGGAACCGTTAATCGGGATACCCTACCACCTCTCCCTGGTGGGTCGACCGCGTCGTAGGGCTACAACCAGTGGAGGCTCACAAGACACGGAGACTCTGAAACACGAGTGCTGGAGTACTGATAGGCCAGGCCGCGCTGTCGCCCGTACTACAAAGCACAAAGGCAGGACACCAACTGCCAACAGACTCAAGATAAGACAACTAGACCTGCAAACACCACGATCCTTGAGTTACGCAACTCAGGGTCAAGATCGTCGTGCAAAGCGGTAACACACCGCCAATTGAGCTAATCCTAAGCCGGGAAACGACTTACACAGAGGAAACAACTCACGAAAACCTGAGGGAACACCAAGACCCTCAGCACACCTGGACACGCGAACCGAGGTAAGACGATACCTCGAGTCATCTAGAACAACCGTCTCGAGTTGGACAGAACCGTCGAGACACACACACCGGGTCACATGTCAACCACTGGGTCACACCGGGTTGACCCGAACCGGCCAACGACACACCAAACGACTCAACAGGATGGGCGGTCGCACGGGAACCACACAACGGGATAAATGGTCTCAAAAGGACCACACAACGAAACACAATCCCTAGAGGCTAAAAACACCACATGCACGCGCCGGATCGCGAGATCAAGGCGATTTCCTCAAATCGACCCAAAACGAGTCACCGAGGTTCCCGGACTCCTACCGGCCCCGAATGACGACCAATCGACACGAAACCTACGTGAATGGGATCCAGACATCCCAGCGGTCATTTTAACACTAACTGGACCGAGAATGGTTGCCGTTCTCCGGCGAACCCTGAAAACCCCAAAAACATCAGTTTTTCCCAAACCAGCCCGATCTAACCCGTTCTAGCGCCAAACCACGCACAGAAACAGGGAAAACGTAGAGGACGAAGTGGTGATCCATCTCCCTACCTCCACCGAAGAAACCGCGCCCCAAGGGGACTAAACCACGCCGAAAACCACCGAATCATGAACGACGCCCTCTCGGAATCCACCGAGGGATCGCGCCCGCCACACGCTCAAACCGCCGCCCCATCCCGCGTCCCGATCACTTCATCGCGTCCTCGCCTCGGCCAACTCCGCAACGGTGTGCACCCCGCGCCGAGAGACCCTGAAACGAGAGAGAACGAAGAGAGATGGTGAACGGTTAAAAATGAGGCATCCGAAAAACCTAATAAATATCCAATAGAGATCCAGGGCATTACACATTTAAACCCACCTCTATCGATGGGTTTCAAAATCTAGAGATAACCCATGATTAGTCAAGATGTAAACCAGATTAACCCAAACTCTCAATCAAAGCACAAAAGTGATTAGCATTAACCTAGGGCTCACCCAAACCAAAGATGGGCTTATAAACGGGCCCTTATTACTTTGGGCTCCCCTCTAAAGTGAGTAAATGGTATATATTTTAAATTTATATTGTTTTTATTTTTTGTTTGTCATACATCGGCAAATCTTTTGGTGACGTTGACATGTGGCTTAGGTAAAAAAATTAAAAGTAAAAAAGTAATATTTAATTAATACTCGTGATCTACTATCATAGAGCTTATCCTCGCAAAGCATCCAACAAGCAAATACTTCAGAGTCAATGCTCGTGACTTAAAATCTGCTCCCTTCTCTTTCTTCGTTTCAAACACCCTTACGTAAGTTAAATTATGTAATATCTAAAAGACTTTTTATATTTTTCAGCTAAAGATTAAGTAATCTAGGGAATTTAGAAATATGAGCTCGATTGTGAAGTCTTGTGATTATATTTATTTTAAGTAGATATTGTTTGAAAATTTTTATTTTTAAACTTTTAGATATTTGTATGAGTGGAAAGAGATTTTTCATGATCTCTTAACTCTCTTTCAAAGTTATTTTACACTTGAAGAGTCTTTCAGTCTTCATAGTCTATTATTTTTGAAATATATAATGCATATTATCGATTTATATATATCGAGTAATTAGCTGCCTGATGTTGTTAGTATTAACGGATAAGATTAGAGTGGTAGATAGGGTGTCTGATGCCTCGCGTTTCTTGCGCCAAATCAGTGGCAAAAAATATTCTCAAATTAATCTTCTTGCATTTCGGTGCACACTAAAAACATACTAGTTCTAGAACAATAACTTTAGGATTTCATAAGTTATTTTTGGGATAGTAGCAAATATGAAAATAAATAAGGATTGTTTATAAAAAAATCATTATTAGAGGTGAATTTCTATAAAAATATTCTTTGAAATATATTAGCAGGTATAGAATTGGGTTTATTCAAATAGTGCATAAATTACTTTTAAGCATATTTTTGTAATTCTTTAGTAAAAAATGATATGTTATTAAATAAATATGATATATTTACACAATTCAGATTTACACAGTGATTTGTCTATCGATATATTTACATGAAATGTTTTTTTAAAATTATTTACAATAATTTTCATAAAAAACTCAAACAAATATGATACTTTCATATTCAAAAGCTGGCTCATAATTGTTAGCTTGCCAGCACGAAGGGCGTACTCGGTGATAGAGTATGTTTCTTTCCCTGCAGATTGTACTTTGTGGACTGGACTCTACAGTTAATTTGTTAATAGAAAATATAATTTATTTCCTATTATTTAAACAATAATTATGTATTTTTTATGCCACTTTATATTTCAATATACATCCACACACCTAAATAACCCTTCCGAGCCTTCCAACTCGTGGATGGCAGGCCAAGATTCGAATGGTATTAGGTAGTTCCCAATATCCGGATCTTGAGTCATTACACTAGCAAATTGAATAAAAAAATATTATAAATTTTATATTAATCATTTATAATTGAAATGATTAAAAAACTTGTATAACTTACAATTATTGAGCGGGCTCTCTGGTTGATGTACTCATCTGTCCCCTTCTTTTTATGAGTTCTCTCCAATAGCTCCTAGAACAATGGAGGACGTTTGGGCTCCACTGTCTATTTTACAAATCATAGAAAATTAGTTAGAACATATATGAATAAAATATAGGAAAATTAGAAATATTATTTACTATTTTATATTTGTGGGTCACGAAAAAGATGGTCCTAATCGTATGCACATTAGCATCTGGTTGTCCAACCCCGATCTCCTACAGCTTTCTGGGACTTTTCTTGCCACCCCTCCCAAGCCCATTTGTCACACAGCACCCCCCCATGCTCCCTCAAAATCCAACTAGCGTCATGGTCCTTCCAGCGGTTTATGTTTCAACTCCCAGAATCACTAATCACCTTTTTGCGAGCCTGGTACAATGTCTTATGTAAGTAGGTTTGCAGTAACCTCCCAGACAGATCGAGCTCGCCCCTCATCCAAGAGTCTCATGAACTGATATTTTCACTATAAAAAATTAAGTTATATAAGTTAGTATACTAAAATTAAGGGTTGAAAAGATTAAATTATATACCATGAACATGTCGAACAATAAAACCTATACGTTGATTTGAAATTGCACTAAAATAAAATAAAATAAAAGGCATAGGATCTCGCGATGCACTAACATAGTTATTGACCGCGTTACACATGCATTCTCATAAAAATAAAATAAAATAAAATAAAATGTAGAAGCTCGCGATCTTAGTGCATAAAACATTTGGACTTCATTGAATATATAATGTTATAATTATTGAAGTTGATTATGCATAGAGAGAATAGAAATGGAGAGAAGATGGGCCACAAACATTATTATTTAAGACAGACACCTTGTGGCGAATCCTCTCCTCCAATGAACATATATCTTATTAGTCCACTTCTCTTTATGGGCAAGCTTAGGTGCCCGATCTCTTGATCGGTTGGCCCTGGGGGAGCGATGCCAACAGAGAGTGGGGATGCTGATAGGTAAGAATAATATTAAGCGTTCATCCTTATCAAGAGCACAACTCGGCCCGAGTTGGGTCAACTCAAACGTATAGCATCGTTTCTGGGGAAATTTGATACGTGATTTGTTTTGGATAAGTCGAGTCAGGATGAGTCGTCACCGTATCGACCTGTTGGCGACGATCAAATCGATTTCTGACGTATTCGCATGGTTGTTGGGAGGCAGATCCATTGTTGAAGAAGCTTGAGGAGATGCATCTCGCTTGATTCGAGATGATTCAAGACAGATTTGAGGCAATAGGTGGGGGCAACACCATGATGGGGGACAACTAGAAGGCGGAAGCATGGGGGGAGGCTACAGCTATTGATTCAGCTGTCTGGGACTCTTGTATGATCGAACCACCCCTCCCCCACCCAAGAACAAAGAAAGAGTAAGGAGAAGGAAGAAGAGAGGAGGGTTTTCCAAAGGAGCTAGGAAATGACTCAGGTCGAGTCGGACAAAGTCAAACATAACTCAGGCATACCGTATCGGATCAAGGTGATCCCGATCCCGTATGCATCATCGAGTATGTGAACCTTAATCAAGAGTATTATTATAGAACTCATGAAGATACACATTTAAGGATAATCGGAAATATGCATCCCAACATTTCAGGTCAACTAAATCTACCATCGTCCTAATCTCTTATTTCCTAAAAATGTAGCTTCCTCTAGGAATTCCAGATAGAGGAAGAATGTGTACAATTGTAATATTATTCAATTGTCTAATTATATATTTTTCCAACAGTTTTGAGGAATAAAAGGATGTAGACACACATGAGAACATGGATAAAGTTAGTAACATATATAGGTTTAACTTTTAGGACAAAAATAAAGATGGAGTTATTATCCTTGCCCTAATTGAGCAAATATTTTGTATGACTACATGCATGCATGTGCAAAGGATCTAAATGCACGCATGCTTCACTTCAGCGTCTTCAAGCTAAGCCGTGTTGTTATTTTTAAGGATGTCTCCATAACTACTTTAAACTCTCTAAATTTCCATAACTACACCAGAGTCTGTGCAGGACTTATCTCATATTTCTCCCGTGATCATAACCCGGGCAAAACTCTTGGAAGTGCACATCTTTGGACTTCAGGGCCTACAAAAGGTATAGTACATCTCTATACTTCAACCTCCAAGTCACTACTTGGCTCTTTTCACCTCCTCCACACATCTGAAGAAGAATTGTCACTCAATGCTCAGTTCAACATTCAGCTTGTCTCCTGGGAACTCTGCTCGTCATCATCTAAGCTCTCTTATTCGGTGCCGTCTATAAGTTTAAGTGTTACACAACATGCGCATTATTTTTTCATTGATCTACACAATTGCACTCCACCACCCATAGAACATTTTAAGTAAGAGTATAAAATTGCACTCCACCATCAATAGAACATTTTAAGGATGTAAAGCAAGTTGCTTCTCCATCAATCTTGGGTGTCTTACATCTTGACCTAGTCAAGGTGTGTCATTTACTTTGAGCAAAGTATTAAGAAATTTTAAATTGAAATATAAAGCCTCTTAAGAAATGTCTATAATTTGAAGATGATGACTAATTGCTCTCATAAACTTTAGGATTTCAATTCATAAGTTATTTTTGGGATAATAGTAAATATGAAAATAAATAGAACTTTTTACATGAAAAGTATTGTTAGAGGTAAATTTGTAAAAAAATCATTCCTACAAATACATTAGCAGACATATCACTGGGTTAATTCAAATAGTGCATAAATATCTTTTAAGCATAATTTTTTTCCAAGTTTTTAGCGAAAATAAGTGATATGTATACAAATAAATATGACATTTTTATACAATTCAGATTTACACAGTGATATACTTGCTGATACATTTACAGGAATATTTTTTTTACAAATTTTCGTTTAACAATGATTTTCATGAAAAAATCCAAGCAAATATGATACTTTCATATTTACAATGCCTCCTACTATGCACAATGTTTGACAAACCGGTACGATACGTCCCATACCGCACGTAGAAGATCGTACCAACTAGTGACCAATACGACTGGTGCAAGGTACGTAATTGGTAAACTAATTATGTAATTTTAAATATTATATATTTTATTTTATAACAAAGTAGACTTGATAGGTTAGTTCTTCATAAATGTTATTTTGACACATGAGGTCCCGTGTTCGAAGCACACGAGACGTAGTCTTTCTTAATTTTAGTTCGTCATAAATGTTATTTTGACACACGAGGTCCCATGTTCGAACCACACAATACATAGTCTTTTTAAATGTTTTCTTTCTTTAGAGATTTAAATCAAAAACATTCTAAAAATTAAGTGACATTTGTAAGATTCGAACCCAAGACCTCTTATTTCAACTAAGCACCAACTAACAAACTGAGCTAAAAAATTGCTTATATAATTTTTCTTATAATATATATATCAAAGGTACTCTTTCACATTGGTACGCAACGGCACCAACCCATACTATCTCGTACTGATAAAAGATCGATACTACTGTTCTGTCAAATCACATGAAATGACAAAAATGTTCCCCCTCTTTACGCCTTAATTTGAATCTGCGATTGAAAGAATGAAATTAACTAGAATTAAAAAGTAACTCAAGTTATAAAATGTCAGATCATCAAAATATTTTTTTAAATCTGTGCAAGGAGCCCCCCATTTGAACTTAAAGCATAAGAGTCTCTCCCGGACCACAAGTAATTGCAGAGTCATTCTTACCCTTATGCTTCCATAGCAAGCCGTATTATTTAATGTACATGTGACAATAATATTTCTGTAATTAATTATGCACTTCACAAAATTATATGTGTGATTCCCCTCTATTATTTTTTCCCTAAGTTAGAATCTATTAAAATGAAAGCCAACTCCTCAAGAGGGAAAATGCAAATTTCTATGACATCATATTATTTTCATACTACTTGAAGCAAGAAAGAAAATAAAAAACTGTCATTGTTTGTTCCACTGGATTGCAGAAGTTCTAATTATGCAGATGCCCATGGTTGCAGAACTAAAGCTATAGTGGATCTCTGCAATTCGTTTTGATCTTACAGGTGAACCCATATATCATCGGAGACTGCTGGAGCCCACAATTAAATTTGTACCGGAGTTCATTCTCATTAATTATGATAGGTAATATGTTATTTTTTTGAGATAAACTAGAATTAACTATGTTCCGCTTTGGGGGTGAGGTAGACGAGAGTTATTTTTTTTGAGATAAACCAATTTATTATTTGGACAGAGACATGACACTCGAATCGTCATGATTGATTGCGAGTTGTAAGGACCGGGGAGATGTCCTTTTCAAAGCCCCAAAGAAAAGTGACAGGTGTTGTTTCTATTTATATATTATTATTATTATTATTATGATGTACATGGACTGGTTTTGACTTTTGAGGAACCCACATATCAGGAAATTGTTTATTTTATGATCACAGTCCCTACTGGGTTGGTTCATCAAAGACACAAATTGCATATTTAGAAAGTTTGAGTCCGATGAGAGGTCTGATGGATACATACATTCAGGTCCTTGTCTAGTAGGGGGGCCCTGTTGTGCATTATTTGCTCTCCAGAAATAATAAGTTGAACCTGTGGCTCACTCAGTACTAAAGCTGTAAAAACAGTGCTCCTGACCGTGCCAAGAAAATCGCATGCATGGTCGAGTAATATAACATGCATGCCATTAAGTAATTAGATCAATATATATATATATATATATATATAAATGTGGGCCTGCTTGCAAACGCCACTGCATTTTTTAGTGTCTTGTCCTCTGGTGAGCTTAACGACGACTAAAAATTCCATGGCCCCATGATTAATGCAACCAGACGATATCCCCATCACCGGACAAGAAAGATGCCGAGGAAAATGGGTCTCTTCTCAAAACCCACCGCCATCTTAATCGCGTGGCCTTGGGGTTTGTCCACCCTCCCCAGAGGCTCCCTTCTCCTTTTTTTAAGACAGGCCTCCAGCTGGTCCATGTTATATCATACATTAATGTTTAAATATGTGGGGGATATGTACAGGCTTTTAGATATTAAAAGGGACACATACACACATACATAAGAAGATAAAAAGTAACACAAAAATAAGGAAATACGATATGCTTGTGAAACAATGGACGCAAAATAGGGACACCCAGCTTAATTGTGGAAAAGTTCACAGTGACATGCAGTTCAATAGGTTGAATGAGCATCCATTAGTTCAAATATAAGTGGGAAAATTATCCCTATATATATATATACCCTCTTAATCTTTCAAATACCCCTACATCTATCGCAGCATTTACCTTAATACACCTGAAATATTTAAGACGAAGTCGTCGTGTCCCTGCCGTGATTGTGCCGTTATCTTGACTAACTGAAGGTGGGTGAGTGTCACATCCCACTAAAATGGAAACACGGAATATGACAACGAACGTACAGATAGATACCCCAGAGTAGTAGCACTATGAGTATTTTACGGCATAAAATCGTGCATCATGAACCACGTATTATGAATAGAAATTAAGCGAGGACTATTTCACACATTCATAATCCATAGTTATAAGGACAACAAAATAGGATAAACAGCATCATGCACAGCCAGTCACCATATACAAAGAAACTCAAGCAAATATGATACTTTCATATTCACAATGTCACCTACTACGCAAACTTGAAATTAACTCGGATTATGCACTGCACAAAATTATATTTGTGATTGCCTCTATTATTTTTTTTCTCAAGTTAGAATATATTAAAGTGAACGTCGACTCATCGGGGCATACCCTTTGATCTCTGCAATTCGTTTTGATTTTACATGTGAACCCGTATATCATCAGAGACTACTAGAGCCCACAAATTTGTACTGGAGTTCATTCTCATTAATTTCGATAGGTAATATGTTATTTTTTTGAGATAAACGAGAATAAACTCTGTTCATAGTTATTTCTCAATCCAATCAGATTAACTTTTTTGGCATGTCAAAAAAATGAGATAAACTAATATATTATTTTGACATAGACAGGACACCCGAATCGTCATTATTGATTGTAAGTTGAAAGCACAAGACACCCAAATCGCCATTATTGATGCACTGGGGACGGATGTTCAAGCCCCAAAGAAAAGTGACAAGTGTTATTTCTATTTATATATTATTAGTAGTAGTATTATGCTTCCCGTTGACTTATCCTCGCAAGCAGCTAACAAGCAAAGACTTGGGAGTCAATGCCCGTGATCCACGCTAGCTGCATATTATGTCTTCTTAAGATCGGCTCCCTGCTCCTCCTCTTTCTTCGTTTCAAGCACCATTGACACCAGATCGAAGAGAGAGAGAGAGAGAGAGAGAGAGAGAGAGAGAGAGAGAGAGAGAGAGATGGCATCCATTGCATGGGCTATCTTGAGTCCACTGTGCAAGAGGCTGATCAACACTGCTTTGCAGGAGTATGAACTGTTCAGGGATGTCAAAGAGGAAATGGAGAAGCTGAGAGTCAGAGTGTCCCTCGTCCAGGAGGTTCTTGAAGATGCTGAGCAGAAGCAGGTGAAAGAGGGGGTTGTGCGTCATTGGCTTAGATCACTCAAACAACTCCTCTATGATGCTGAAGACATCCTCGACGAGGCAGCTACTGACTCCGCCCTTAAAACAAGACTAGTTGAAGATGGCACCTGGTCAGTAAATTCCATATTTGGTTTTGGTAGCATAAAGGAGTTCTTGAGTAGGGGTGACTTGGCACATCAAATAAAACATATCAGGATGGAATTAGATGATATATGTAAAGAGAAAGATGACCTTGGGCTTCAAGAGTTGATCACTAGTGAACATATTTGGCCAGCTGTAAACACCAAACGTAGACGAGTAGATACTGGATCCCTCCTGATGGCCGATAAGCCCCGCATAGTTGGGAGAGATGATGAAAATAGGAAGATAATACAGATGTTGATGGGATCTGAACCAGCAAGTAGTAGCAATAATAATGTCCATGTCCTTTCCCTTGTTGGCATGGGAGGTGTTGGTAAGACAACCCTGGCAAAGCTGGTTTTTAGTGATCCAACAGTGAAGCAGCATTTCCATGTAATGATATGGGTATGTGTTTCAGAAAACTTTGATGTAAATAGAATCACTAAAGAAATCTTGGAAGTTATCTCTACAGATCAACAAAAGGAATCATTTGAAATCTTGATGAATTTGGATTCCGCTCAAAGGAGGCTTAAAGCTAAAATAGAAGGGAAAAAGTTTATGTTGGTACTAGATGATGTGTGGGAGAAGGATCCTTCTAACTGGGAAAGTCTTTGTGAGCCTCTTACCTACGGAGGCAAAGGGAGCAGAATAATAGTTACCACACGAAACCAAAAAGTGTCAAATGTGGTAAAAGCATCTTGTGTTCCCTTGAAAAGCTTGTCAGATGAGGATCTGTGGCCGATTCTCAAGAGCTATGCCTTTGATGGTGGTTCTGGGAATGTGCAGCTAGAGAGTATTGGCAGACAGATGGTTAAGAAACTCAAGGGTTCACCATTAGCAGCAAAGACAATTGGCCGACTTTTGAACCAAAGGTTAGATGTGAGGCATTGGAAAAACATCCTAGACAGTGAGATATCCACGCTGGAGCAGCAACCAAATGACATTTTGCCGGTCCTTAAATTGAGTTACAATCACTTGCCAGGACACTTGAAGCAGTGTTTTGCATATTGCTCTCTATTCCCCAAAGATTACAAGTTTTCAAGATCGGAATTAGCCCAACATTGGATGGCCCAAAATTTTATTCCAACCACTAGGGCTGATCAGCACATTGATGATTTACTAGGCATGTCATTCTTTGAAGAAAGCACGTACGGCTTTGGATATGTGATGCATGATCTGATTCACGACTTGGCCGAATCCATTTCTGAGGGTGATTGCCTTAGGTTGGGAGATGGCGTCCAAACTAATGAATTCTCTGAAACAATACGTCATGTGTCGATAGTTACTGAACATCTTGATCCAATGAAGTTGGAGGAATTGTGCAAATATGGGAAGCTGCGGACCTTGTATTTCTTGAGCAGACATAGAGTTGATGTGAGCCCTCTTCTTCTTGATAACCTATTTACGAAGTTAAAACGGCTACGTGTATTGGGGCTACAAAATTGTGGAATTTCAGAGTTGCCCACATCAATTGGAAAATTAAAGCATCTTCGCTTGGTCGACCTTTCGTATACCGACATCAACGAGCTACCGGAATCATTCTGTGGTCTACACAATCTGCAGGTATGGATTTAAATCGTAATGACTTACGCCTTTTAATCGATTACTTTTCGAAGTGCATATACAGGAGATACAAGGTAATTAATGATGGGATCTAGGCAATACCTGATCTTGTATATATGCCAGTTCATAAAGTTAAGGTAAAAAAAGGAAATTTTAAGGGGATTAATAAACCAAATACGTACATATAGAATAGTCTCATTGGTATATACATGCCCCAATTGTGATGTAGGACTTTGGAATTTTTTTTTGATGTAGGACTTTGGAAAATATTATATTTTCATGTTTTACGTCATAAGTGTGTGAAAATGAGTTGTCTATCCTTTTTACGTGCCTTAAACTAATTAACAGAGCAATCATTTTGTTCTCAACCTTCATTAATGGTAGAGAGCATGTATTTAAATATAGCGGCAGCTTTATATATTTTGTGATGTTATAAAGTAGTTAGTATTAATTAGGAGGGTAAACAAAATAATATATGTACGTTTCTGCATGACAATTTGAGGACACAATTCTTACCCGGTCGACGAGTTAACTAACTTTTCTGCGCGCAGGTGTTGAAACTAGAAGCTTGCTTCCGGCTGAGAGCTTTGCCAGTTAATATGAGTGCGTTGGTGAACTTGATGCATCTGGAGCCGAGTGATCACGATCTAGTTTCCAGCATTCAAGACCTTGGGAAGTTGACTGCTCTCCAGGAACTAAACATCAGGGGAGTGAAGGCGAAGGAGTTGGGGGATATGAGCATGCTCCGCCGCCTTCGAATACGGAACCTGGAGCAGGTCACCGGCAAGGAAGAGGCCGCGCAAGCCAGGCTGGACACCAAAGAGGATCTGGAAACGTTGACCTTGGCATGGTATGATCATGGGACCTCGGAAGAAGAAGAGGGGGTACTGGAAGGCCTGCAACCAGCAGACAGCATCACAGAACTGAATATCTATAGTTATGGAGGTGTCAGATCTCCGAGGTGGTTGGAGGATCCGGCGTGGGTCTCCTCCTCCTTTCTAGAAAGTGTTGAATTAACAGATTGTAAAAAGTGGGAGGTCCTGCCACCTCTCGGTCAGCTGCGCGGCCTCAAGAAATTGAACATCTCTGGAATGAGCAGCGTGAGACGGATAGATCTTTTCCTGGGCGGCTTCTACTCTCCGGGTCAAGGAGGAGGGGGAGGGTTCGAAATGCTGGGGTTCCCATCATTGGAGAGTCTGTACTTTACTGACATGCCAGAGTGGGAGGAGTGGGAGGCACCACATCATCATGGGGAGGATGGTGATGAGGAGGGGCAGCAACAACAGATCTCGTTTCTACCCCGCCTTCGCATTCTTCAACTTCGTGACTGCCCCAAGCTGAAAGAGTTGCCACCTCTCCCTCGCTCGCTAAAGAGTCTGAAGATACGGAACGTGGGGCTGACTCGTTTGCCGAGACTGGTGGGATGCTGTGGTGGTGGTGGTGGCCGCGATGCTGACCACATGTCCTCGCCCGCCTTGTCTGAGTTATCTATTCACGGCTGCCCAAACTTGAGGTCCCTTGATGATGGGGACGATGATGAGGAGGAGGGGCAGCAACAACAGATCTCGTTTCTTCCTCGCCTTCACAAACTTACAATTTCTTACTGCTCCAAGCTGAAAGAGTTGCCACCTCTCCCTCGCTCGCTAGAGAGTCTGAAGATACAAAACGTGGGGCTGACTCATTTGCCGCGATCCTGTGGTGGTGGTGCTGGCCGGGATGCTGACCACATGTCCTCGCCCTCCTTGTCTCTGTTGTATATTCACGAATGCCCAAACTTGAGGTCCCTCGATGATGGGGACGATGATGATGAGGAGGGGCAGCAACAACAGATCCCGTTTCTTCCTCGCCTTCACACACTTGAAATCAGTCGCTGCCCCAAGCTGAAAGAGTTGCCGCCTCTCCCTCGCTCGCTAAAGAGTCTGAGTACATGGAAGGTGGGGCTGACTCGTTTGCCGAGACTGGTGGGATGTTGTGGTGGTGCTGGCCGGGATGCTGACCACCTGTCCTTGTCTGAGTTGTATATTGCCGACTGCCCAAACTTGAGGTCCCTCAATGATGATGATGATGGGCTGCTACAACACCCTCTCCCAAGGCTCTCAATCCTGTCAATTAGAGATTGCAGTGAGCTCACATCCTTGCCGTATAGAGCATTCGCACACTTCACCTCCCTCAAACGACTGGAGATAAGAGATTGTCCCAAACTCTCCTCCTCCTCCCCGCCTTCAGTGAGTACGGCGGATGAAGCCAACATGCCTTGCTCGCTGGAAGAAGTAGACATCATTGACGGTGGTGATATGGTGGAGTACCTTTTAGTGGCAAGCATATTACCTAAGCTCACTTGTCTCTCCAAACTCCGTGTGAGTGTTGGGTCTTCAAGCACGGCACAACTACTTCTGAATGCCATCTTGCAATGCCAACCGCTGACAGCCACGCTTAGGACCTTGGAAATCAGACGACATCACCATCATCATCAACAACATCAGGCTGGCTCCTCCTCTTCTAATTATATTCCATCATTAATAGTGCCACCGGCTCCTCCTCCTCTGGAGATGGAGAAGGTGGCGGTGGGGCCAGCCAATAATATTCGAGACCACCTCGCCTCTCTGACATCTCTGACAATTGGAAACTGCTCCGACCTACTGCAACTGAGCGGTCTGCCGTCTTCACTCGAAAGCCTGCGCATCTACTATGACACCCACCTGGACGATGGGATTCTTGCAACATACCTGCAGGGCCTGTGCCGTCTCACATCTCTCTCCATTGACGGATGTCCGCATACAACGAGCCTCCCAACAGTGGAGGTGCTCTGTCATCTTACTGCACTGCAACATTTGAGGATTGAAGGCTGCCCGAAGCTCCAGTGCTTGCCTTCGGTTGGTCTGCCCAAGTCTCTATGGAATGTGAGCATCAACGGATCATTCATTCCAACACGTCATTAATTACGAGTAAGTAATTAATTATCCGTTGCTTCCCATTCAGCATGATTAATTGTAATTACTACAAGATGCGGGCCAGTCTCTAAATTAAGCTCCACCCCCTTGATATATAATAATCACAAATAGATACTTATTCTCAAATTTTCGTGGGATTATTACAGGTTAAGCCACAATTATAAAGTTTTGAATTTTCGTTTTGTTTTTGTTTTTTTGCTTTTTGATAAGATGGTTGAGTTCATTTGCCAAATATTTTCATACATAGCCTTTCAATTCCCAATTAAGGGAAATAAAAAAGTCGATTAATTCAGGCGAACACATCCATTGATTTTTCCAGTCTTAATTTCTTGTACCTGAATGAGTGTTCACAAGCTCATATATAATTGGCTGAACTTTTAATTCAACGAAATATGTATTATGTAAGCCATCAAAGTTCATTTCTAAATATGATATTCTGATATTGGGTGACGAAGAAATAGTCATATGGTCTCTAATCATTTTATTTAACGGGTATCATTCGCACATTCCCTAGTTCTAATATATACTCATCCACCGATATGGCCAATTACGTACGTGTCCCAGAGCCACCCTCCTATCTTAAATTTCTTAAACTCATATTTATATATGTATCCCTGTGCCGGATTTGTTACTAATTAAAGATTTGTTACTAATTAAAGTCATGATGAAAGAAATTTTAAGTTGTTCTTTAATGTAATATATATATCCCTTGTTTTTTCAGCACAATTATGCATATTTTAGTAGAGTCAAGTCCAGTAGTTTGGTCACACTGAAATTTGATCCTTCCTCATCTTCCCTCACTAGCTAACAGCCAAGTATTTTGTCATGCGATGTGGCTTTCTTCCTCATACTCACTGCTTAATCCTTGCTTCCCATTAGCCATGATCTCCTCTGCAGACTGCACAGGCCGCTACCTGACAATTCCAAATTGTTCAATACATACATTCAGGTGCACAGGGGGCCAATCTTCGGTAGATTCAGGAGCAGAGAGCCCTGAACATTAATCTTCATGTTTGGGCTAAGAAGCATCTATACTTGTCAGAGCACACAAATCCAAGACCTCAACAACCTGGAATCCTTGTCCTGAAGGCGTAGCATCAACAGATGAGGATCAACAAAGGTTGAATCAGCCCTATATATATATATATATATATGACTGTCGAGGTATCAGAAGTGACTGTCTCTCAAGTGAAGGTACGTAAAGGACAAAGGGTAATGATGTCCATCTATATCTAGTAAAATTATTGATATTCATTTGAACTATGGAATTATTTGTAATCACAGCACTTAATTAGATGAATCCATATCATCTACACTGATCTCAACTCAAACTCATTCACCCAGTTATTATCTGATTGAAGCTTGGACAGTCACCTCCTCTCCTTTGAGTCCGGTTTCATGCCCCAGGCTAGACATTTTTAATTGATTCATCACTTGGTTAATTAATGTATGGTCGACTTCTCTCCTTTGCTCACTGCTTACGCCTTAATTATCAACAGGTATATATGGCTGGAAATATTCAAGATCACGGGAAGCAATCTTCATGCATCTTGGCTGGAAATATTTATGCTTGTTGGAATAGACACATCAAGGCCTGATATTAGTACCCTCAGAAGAATGTTGGGCTTCCTCAATTGTTGAGTGAAGGATATATCATAATGTCAACAATGAATGTTGTCTTTTTTAAATGGGATACAATTGTAAAGTAGCTTGAAGTAGACAAGACACCAGCTTCATGTGATGGATCTTGTCTCTAGCGTGCTTGAGGTCATTTCACCAGTGGTACGTTGATGCCGAGTTGAAGGGTATGTCTTGAGTTGAAGGATATGTCTTGATTTCTATTGTGGCACCAGAAAGCAATCCCACTGCCCTACTTTGATGAGCATAATCTTGTCAAGTTCGTGTGAGAACAAACCCATCTTTTCAGATCTTTCCATGATCTCACAACCAAAATCCATCTGTTTGACCGGCAATTTTGGTCTCCTTTGTTGGTTTGGAAGTACAATATTTGCTTATTTTTAAAATTGTCACTCATGTATTGCATATATGATAGTGATTCAATTGTTATGGACACTAGTCAGTTCTTAATTTTCTCCATGACTAGTACTTGAATAGCCAAGTAGGTCCATAATTTAATTTCTTAGAGAACAACTCCTTAATTGTCTTACCATTGATTGGAGAACCTACAAGATACAATTGCATTACACAATCACATCGATAGATGAATCCAGGAAAGCCCAGCCCACTTAGATATTGAGGTTAGGCCAAAATTATGCAACCCTGACTGACATGCTGTTTGGGGAAAGGGTATGCGAGAGGCCCCATTTTGGCCATGGATTGTCCATGTTAGATTCCAGTCATTGGTGTTGAGTAGATTTTAGACCATCCAAAACTCCAAGCTAGCTCATCCTGAAAGTGAGAGAAACAATATGGGTGCTTTGTTTTTCTCTCTTTAGAAAACGAATGATGACTTTCGATCCAGATCCGAAATTTTCTTTGAATTCGGATCAGACTATGACCCAGAATGTTTTTATTTTGTAGATTTGGGACCCATTCTTTGTTTCCATCAAATATGCAGAACATTGATCGAAACTTGTGATCTTCTTGTAACCATCTACGGTGATCATGATAAAAATGCTTTCCATTTGCCGGTAGCCGGAAGTCAGGATAAAAATGTGTGCTTATTACAGACAGGACGAGCCAATCGACTTTTGGTACTCCATCTAGACAGACATACATATGCTGGGAAATCATTGATAGTCTACAATATTACAGCACTCATCTGGAACATTTGACTGGTCGAAGCATCACAAGTATCGACTCTATGCCACAATATTTACAATTCTTTTATTAGTGACTGCAAATATACATCTATATCATTGTCTTACCCGTCAATCAGATTCGAACTACTCTAACAAACCCAACTACCACCAACGGTCATAACAGATTTGGATTTCTGTTCCAACCGTTGTAACAGTACTCTATGAAGGAAATGGAAAATTGCAGAGAAAATGGAAAGTACCAAGAAATCTTGAAGTACATAGAAGTTCTGTAACAAATCTCCCCCCCCCCTCCCCTTAAAATTGGGCCTTGTCCTCAAGGTTCAAGGTAGGGAATTGTGTGACAAAGTCATGGTAGTCGATCCATGTGGCATCTTCTGTACTTTCATCTTACCATTGTATCAATAGCTGCGGAACTGGCTTGTTATTCCTTTTGCCTAGTCTTCTACCCAGTAGCATGTGTGGTTGTTTTGTTTGCTCAGTGGTGAATACGGGTTGCAGTTGGGACTGACCGGCTATTTCCCATGGTCCTTCTTCAATTAAGAAACATGGAATACAAGATGTAGCTTGCTGGAATTAGGTAATGCAAGATGATATGCAACTTTCCCAATTTTTTCAGTGATTTGGTAGGGACAAACGTATCTCGTACTAAGCTTATAATTGAACCTGTAGACTTGTGACTATTGTCGATAGGGTTGTAGTTTGAGATACACCCAATCTCCAACTGCATATTCTACATCAGTGCGATGTGTGTCAGCTTGCTTTTTCATCCTTTCTTGAGCTCTGATCAGATGAAGCTTCAACTGCGCCAAAATCTGATCTCTACTGAGTAGAGTCATCTGAGCAACTTTTTGAACCTTGGCAGTGCCCTGTACATAGGATGATATTGATGGAGGTGGAACACCATAAACTATCCGATAGGGAGAAAATTAATCCCGTTGCAGCAGTACAGAAGTATTATAGCTAAATTCCGCCCATGGTAACCACTGTAGCCATTGCTTTTGCTACTCATTGCAGAAACATCTCAAATATGTTTCCAGGCACTTGTTCATGACTCAGTACAACAAATGAGATTTATAGCCACGATTTTTACCTATGTTTCACTAAAATATAGGTATATACAACTTATTCCTATGTTTCTAAAGTTTCGTAGGTAAATTTTCAACGTTTTGTTATAGCTTAGGTGTATGTCCATCTTAGTCCTACGCTTCTTTATAGAGCATCGGAAAACATGGGGTATTCTTGTGATTTTTTAGTGAGCGTGGCAATAGACGTTAGAAGTTGCTGCGCGTTTTAATAACCATAGGGATAGGTTTCATTAAAAAAAAAGTAAAATCGTATGGATTGGTTATCCAAGGGCGCGGAAATTACAACTCGATATTTTTCATTTTTCCAGTTTTAATCAAAGTTTGCCGGCTCGGTCGTACCGGCCGTCCCGATTTACTACCGAGACGGTACGTTATTGTCCCGCTCTATCCCTCTCTATAAACCGGGACGGTACGGTATGTTATTGTCCCGCTCCGTCCCTCTCTATGTAAGATATATATATAATATGTAAAATAATATAACAAAATTTTTAGTTCAGTTGGTTAAGTGATTTGTGCGCTCCTCTTAGAGTGGTCTTGTGAATGCCGTTGTGATTTTAGTTTTTTTTTAAATCTTAAAAAAACTCAAAACATGCATGTGATCACCATGCGTCGAACTCAAATCACCTCAAAACAAATAAAATCACTTAACCAACTCATCTATTAAACTTTTTATATATAAAATAAAATATCTAATATATAAAGTGACCCGGTTGCATCCCACAGACCCGTCTTCCCGGCCTGTGACTGAGATGGGACGGGACGAGACGAGACGGGCAGTTCGCCCCGTCCCATCTCGGTTTGTAAAACCCTGATTTTAACGCCCGAATTTTCCTCGAATCTCACTCACCCTCTCCTTCCTTCTCTTCCACCCCCATCCCTTCCCCTCTCTTCTCCCTAGATACGATCGGTCACACCGCAATCTTCTCCTACTTCTTCCTCACCTGGTGGCCGCCCATTAGCTTCCTCCTCTTCTTCTTCCTCACCCGACGGTTGGAATCCCGCCCCGCCAAGTCTGTCTTGTTGTCTCGCTACAAGAAAGTAGGGATCTAATCCTTCATCTTTTAGAAAAGGCATGCACTGCCACGTATATATGTTACCGTAAAATAAAACCTATCATATCCTAATATAAAACCTTCCCCACTATTCACTTCTGTCGATTGCCTCTTCTTCTCAAATGGACGAATGCGTACGTTGAAGAATCAATGGAAGCATCTATCACGGATGGACTTCCTCTTTCGAATCGTGCTTCTTTGTTTTGAACGAGCTTCTTCAACACTATAAATAGATCACTATAGATAGTCATTTCACATATACATGCACGATTCTGCAATTGATCTATTGCAATCTTGCTTCCTCATTATTTCTTCTTCTTCCTTTTTATTGAGTACTTGAGAGTAAGGTCGGGGTTCGTAAAGCACTCCTTGAGGATGTGCTGCCGGGAGAGAGGGGTTCACTTACCCGAGAGTCGTCGTATCTCTAGAGGACATTGTCAAGTGAACCACACATCGAGAGACAATAGAACTCTTAGTTCTAGCGACTACGTCCTTCAACCCAACAGACTATGTTTCTAACTTCATTTGTTTATTTGTATTGATTAACTATGTTAGCATGTTTTAATTCTTCAGCAGCAAATCCCAACAATCTAAGAGTTCTAAATCTTTATAGGGTGTTTGGTTACACTTTTTTCTCTCAAAATTAAAATTAAGGAAGCGAGGACAATTAAACACGTTTGGTAAGACCTATCTTATTTTTTAGGGAGGAATCTTATCCTGTGTAAATCTTCCTCAAAACAAAAAAGTCTAGAACAATTTTTTTTGAAAAGTGCCCACGAAGTCTCCGGACTCCCCCTCCCTCCCGTGCGCGACCCGCCTTCCCCTCCCCCGCGGCTGGCCCCCCTCCCCCCTCCCCTGCGGCCCCCTCCCCCGTGGCTGGCTCCCGTCCCCGGCGGCCGGGCCCCCTCCCCCGCGGCTCCTCCCCCCTGCAGCTCCCCTCCCCTGCGGCCGGCCCCCCTCCCCCGCGGCTCCTCCCCCCTGCAGCTCCCCTCCCCTGCGGCCGGCCCCCCTCACCCCCCTGCGGCCCCCCTCCCCGTCGTTCCTTTTTCGCCGGCACCTCCGTAGGTCTGGTTCTGATTCTACACAGTGGTTTGTGTAATGCCTTTGGTTTTGCTAATTTCTGAATCCCGCATGCTTGAAGGACGATGGATAACGTAGATAGTGGAGGAAATGATGCCGAGGACGATATTGCAACCAAAGATGATGCAGATAAACTCATACAATCTCACATGTTTAAGCGGCCAAACATGTCTACATATATTTTAAAAATTATGACACTTTTGCTAAATAAAAAATATCAATTTTATCAATTTTAAAATTTAAGTTAAAAATTGACGTAACATAATTTTTTAAGTAAAAAGACTTTTATAAAAAAATTGTTCTCAAACACCCTATTATTCTGTTGCTTAAAAAAAAAATCTTTTGAACCACGTCAAAACTCTGTTAACGTGAATTTAAAAAATATTAATATATCCTTTTCAACCACGTCAAAGACTTTTGACGTGATTCAACAAAAAAAAAGTAAAGGAGGTTGAAAACATCAACAGATATTGACGCTTTTAAACATAATATTAGAATTGATACGTGCAACCATGGCCGACTATTTGAAAGCGAGCATATGAGATAACCCAGCTATCTCATCTGTTAGCCACAGCTATTCACATCTGTTAGCTGCAACTATATATTTTTCAGGAGATATAAAAATCTGTTAGCGATTTGTATTTATCAGAAAATCCTTAAAATTGTTTCTTCCTAAATAAATTATTTCTATTTTCAGAAATTTAGATTCTAAAAAATATTTCTATTTACAGAAAAAATATTTCTATTTTTGGGTAATACAATTCTACAAATTGGTACTTGTGTTCAGTTTACATACACTAATTAATATTCTTGATTACTGAAAATAAAACTCCTAAAATTTCTATCTTGCTGGGTCTAGCTAGTCTTGGTGACATTGTGAGTCGATAGTAACTGAGAGGGAGCCAAAAGGGTGTATTATTATTATGTAAGGACTCAACACCACACTAAATTCGTTTGTCTTTAACTTAAGGAGTCGGACGAGATTGTGTGAAGTGTCTTGTGTGGCCAGCCAGGACACTGGCTATTTTGAAAAGAGAAAAGAACAGGAAAGAAAAGAAAGTTATATCTGTTCCTGATGATCTTTGTCTTAGTTTTACTGAAAATATAATTAGATCTAGTTTCTAATAATTATTAACGATCTATTTTCATATGATTAAACTTGCTGAAATAATATATATATATATTTCTATTACTAAAATAAAAGGCCTGATTAATGAAAAACAGATTTTGCTAAAAATAAGATCCTAATTATTATTTCTGTCTAAATTTTTGAAAATTAATCGTGTTCATTGAAATTAATTATTTCTGCTTACTGAATATTAAATCTTGAAAATTACTATGGTTTACAGGAAATAGTTATTTATGTTCGCAAAAATTAAAATCTTGATAATTATTTCTGTTTTGAAATGCTGAAATTGTTTATGTTCTTTTGAAAAAAAATATATTTAAACTTATGTTCTAATCTCTATTCTCATGCTATAAACATCAAAGTGTGCTTTTATTATTGTTGTTGAAATTGACTAGTTGAGTTGTGCTAGTCTTAAAAATAAAAAAAATAAAACAAAAATCAATTATATAATTATTGAACTCTTCCCGATCGACCACTGTAATTTGACACAAGGTGTCCTGATAAAAAAACCAATTACATAATTATTGAAATTGACACAAGGATAGTTTTGCCGAGTTACAATGGAGAAGTTTGTCCAGAACTTTAAAAGGAGGGATTTCAGATTAACAGCTCGTTCCCATTGTCACACCACAAATATATGTTTATGATGTGGTGTTGGTTACGTCATACTGGGGATGTCAAGTGCTTAGATATGCACTTTAATGAATCAATGAAAAATATATATATATATATATATATATACATACATATAAAAGAAATATTTCTAGTTTGCTGGAATCAAATCTCAGCCCATGGTCTATCACGTTATCAAAATACTCATCTCTGCAGAATTAGGCCCGGGGACTTCCCAAAGGCCCTAATTAACGGCATTTTCCGGACTTGCTACCGATTCAAAAGAATCTTGTCCGGTTCATGTGATATAAAATTATAAATGTGAGAGGGTGGACTTCCTCTTTAGAACTGGGCTTCCTTGTTTTGAACGAGCTTCTCCAACACTATAAATAGACCACCATAGGTGCCAATTTATTCCGTATTCTTCTTCTTTTGCCCCTTACATTGCTTTATTTTAGATGGTTAAGTGCCAATTTTATCGTCTATAGGGGGTTCATACCTTGCCGGCTTTATGGAGTTTTTGTAGGATTAGACGTCCTTGGATGCGGGAAATGTTCATTTCCTTTTTTGTTGCTTTCAGTCTTCATGTGGCTTGATATTCTTGACTCTTTTTTTTTTTCGTGTTTTGGGTTTCTTTCATTTTGGATGCCCACCAATACTATCAGAATCGGATCGGTGCCTGAACCAGACAATGAGCTAGTTCGCTTTGAACCGGTTTGATCGTTCAATCGAACCAGTTTGAACCGTGATGTTTAATGCATGCATATGACGTCCTCTTCGGGCAAATATCTTACCTTTTTTTTTATTTTATTCATTTATACTTTTTATAGCTTGAGATCTTTAGTGCATGCAATATTCTAGAGGGAAGTGTCTTGTATTCCCAATTTCAACTATTGATGCATATGGAGATCATTAAATCAGGTTCGAAATAGGGGGAAATGGAACACTGCTGTGAATGATTTCATTTGATGGGTATTAGCTCTCAGTTTGAAGCCAATGTATTTTGCTACTATTTCGGAGTTCTGAATAAATGCTACACACTTTTTGATGCAAACCTTTGTTTCAAGTTTCATTAAATCCTTCTCTGTATAGTTAATTAATTAGAATAATAAAAAATAAATTCCATGCTTTGTTTAGCTTTCATTTATTGAATAATCTTGTTGATTTCTGCATTTTTTGAAGGATATGGGTATCATGGAAACACATTCCAGTAGTCATATCATGTTTATCTTGTAAGTTTCATTGATAAGGTAAAATACCTTAAATATTGTCTTACAAAAAATTCTTATCTTCACATTTTTCCTGGAATTGGAGACAAAGCTATGGATTTGTTTCTATCTCGGTAATATAGCCTTTGTTCAACTACTTTTACTACTTTCTAAATTTTAGTTCTTTGGAGATGGGGTACCCTTATACATTTTGTGTGGGGTCTGGATCAGCCGTGTTGCTCCATACCCCCATTTAGCATATATTGGTATAGAGTACTTGGAAGCTCCTGTCATTTACATCAGAAGCTAAAGGCATAATGCGAAGGAAAAATAAAGAAAAAGTAGTATGTCACTAAACTAGAACTGTAACAGTCACCAAAGGGTAAAATGAGATAGAGAAGAGGCCCAATAGTTCATAAAGGTTGTTACTGTGATTTGCCTTTTGTTAGGATTGATCCTTTAGTTTGATCAAGATGCATGTAGCTCAAGTAAATGTTTATAGGGTGTTTGGTTACGTTTTTTTTCCCTCTTTCTCTCTTAAATTTTAAAAAAAGAGAGATAACTCACTTAACGATGTTTGGTAAGTATTCTTTAATTTTTAAAAGAGAAATAAACTCTATTCAAATCTATTTCTAAAACAAAACACCTCTTGAGTTGTTTTTTTTTTGAAAACGTATCGTGACTTGTGAGACCCTTCTCCCTCTTCTGCTCTCTCTCTCTCCCACTCCGTCCTCTCTCCCCCCCTCTCTCTCTCTCTCTGCAACTGCCGAAGGTCCGGCGCCCCGCAGGGGAAGTACCCCTCCCCTCCCCCTGCGCAGCCCCCTCCCCTCCCCCGGCGGCTCCCCCGTCTCCCTGCGGCGCCCCCCCTCTTCTGCTCTCTCTCTCTCCCTCTCTCTCTCTCTCTTTCTCTCTCTCTCTCTCTGTGCAACTACCAGGTGCCGGCGCCGGAGGGGAAGACCCCCCTCCCCAGCCCTCCGGCGGCCCCCTCCCCTCCCCCGGCGGCTCTGGCAGTCCCCCTGCGGCGCCCCCCCCTCTTCTGCTCTCTCTCTCTCTCTCTCTCTCTCTCTCTCTCTCTCTCTCTCTGCAATTACCAGGTACCGGCGCCGGAGGGGAAGACCCCCCTCCCCAGCCCTCCGGCGGCCCCCTCCCCTCCCCCTGCGGCGCCCTCCCCTCCCCCGGCGGCTACCCCCTCCCCCTGCGGCGCCCTCCCCGCCCCCGGCAGCTCCCCCGGCGGCTCCCCCTCCCCCTGCGGTGCGGCGCCCTCCCCCCTCCCCCTGCGGCGCCCTCCCCTCCCCCCGCAGCTCCCCCGGCGGCTCCCCCTCCCCCTGCGGCGCCCTCCCCTCACCCGGCAGCTCCCCCGGCGGCTCCCCCCTCCCCAGCGCAGCCCCCTCCCCCTCCGGCGCCCTCCCCCCGTCTTCTGCTCTCTCTCTCTCCCACTCCGTCCTCTCTCTCGCTCCCCCCTTCTCTCTCTCTCTCTCTCTCTCTCTCTGCAAATGCCGGAGGTGCCGGCGCCCCTGAGGTGACGATTCCTATCATATGAGAGTTATCTACCAAACACATCTACATAAATTTTAAATTTTATAATAATGATGCCAAACAGACAGTGTCAATTTTTATCAGTTTTAAATTTTAAATCAAAAATTATGTTGACACAAATTTTTAGATAGAAATAGATTTTAAAAAAAAATTGCTCCCAAACACCCTATTAGAGTTATTTGTTTCACTTTGAAGCCATATTATTTGAGTTCTCAGTGATTCCCATCGATACGATCTCTACTCAGAATGATTATTTTATTGTGCAGGTTCCATTTGCAGTTCTTTTCGGATGGATAATGGAGTGTCCGATGGATGGACGTAAAATTTTCAAGTATTTGAGACTGCACTATTATTCATTATAGCCTTGGTTGTGGCAGGTTTGTACCAACTTATGCAGCCAGATGCTTAAAAATAGTATCCTGGGGTACCTTTTAAATGCACTTCAATTGTATGACAACCTACAAGTGACCTATAAGCTGCATTTTACAATATGTTATTGACACCAATTAATTGATAGGAATTTTCCTAGAGCACAGAAATGTAGAGTTCTATATGTTAGACATTTCACACATGGATTGCCACATCTCTCCATATCTCTCCCAGATCTCTTTCTCTACTCCTCACTGAGATGCCAAGCAGCTCCACTCATCTAATCTCTTCACACTGATGTCTCACCATGATCTATCCAATGCATCTTCTCTTTTGACTTTCCAAGTTTCCGCCGCGAAGATAGTGGCAAAATCTTGATTCCAAATGAATCTTTTAATCCCTTGCTTGTTAGTCATTTCTTTGAAGTCTCTTCATTTAATCAGTTATCTTGACACGTACTCCATGTAGACAAGCTATTTTGAACATCACATTGAATAAATCTCATATCGCATTATAGTGCCCGAAAGTGACTCCCATGATTGGATTTATTTGCGTGAAAACTTAGTTTTCTTGATTTTTTTTATAATTTTTCATATTTTTAACTGTGAGGTGCCCTTTGGCGGGGACGCCTCTTTGAACTGCGTCCCCAGTAAGGGATGCCTCTTTCTGGTCAAAGTTCGGCACCGAAAATCTCAATTTTCAAACGCACGTGCCGACTATTGTAGCCATTCATGGAGCATTACTGTAGCAATTACTGGAGCATTACTGTAGCAATCATCATGTTTCAACGCGTGAGATGTGAAGGTTGATAATCGTGCATTCGATGTCGTGTTTGGCACTGAGAGGAGAAAGGGGCGTCCCCTCAATAGGACACCTTTCAGAAGGGTGTCTCGTTTAGAGGACGCTACAAATTTGAAGGGACGTCTGGTCAACTGGACACTAGGCCGGGCAATTATCCGTTTAAAATTCGAATCGAATTCGAATTCGTATTCATTTAATCGGATAATTATCCGAATAAATTATCCGACCGAATATGAACCCTTAGATAAAAATCTAATGATACGCATATTCTATATATAATTAACTTAAATCTTAATATATTGTTTGATTACTCTTTTTTATCTTTTTTGTCTCAAAATATAATTTAAAAATAAGAAATTCACTTACACCCACTTGATAAGTTATCTCCTATTTTTTAGGATAAAGTCTAATCTTTTGATAACATCTCCCAAAATAAAAATAACTTTCACTCTCTATACGATGCTCTCGCACGACTAACACAACTCACCCCTAAGTAGGCCTAGTAATTATTCGTTTAAAATTCGAACTGAATTCGAATTCGTATTTATCCGATCATTATCCGAATAAAGTATCCGACACATAGTTCGATTATTAATATGATAATTCGATTACTAATCGGATACGAATTCGGATATCACACTATCTGCTCCATATCCAATCCATTTACAGGTCTACTGGACACGTCCTTTAATAGACATCTCATCATATATAGGGACACCTATTTCGGTGGGTATATATATATATATATATGTGTGTGTGTGTGTGTTTAATAAGTTATATTATTATTTGTAACGTCTATGTGACAATGTTATTAATTTGTGTCATTCTGCACTTCGTAAAATTATTTCTGTAGCTACCTCTTAACACTTTCTGACCTTTTTAATCAGAGAGGTTGGAATCGCTCACAGTGAACGCAGGCTCGTCCAGGGGGGAGACAAATTTCTACAACGTTATATTATTCTTAATAATACTCGGATAAAAAGAAAATTCCATTCGATTGTTTGTAGTTTTCATTTTTTACAAATGAGTTGCTGGACTGGATCCCATCAAAATGATATATAATATCAAGTCGGATCGGAATGGACTCCATCCACCCACGTGACTTTTTAATTAATTCGGATTAGATGATATAATTTTTGGCAAAGACCTAGGGCACCTGATTTCGTCATCATCGTCATCAGAGACCGCCGGAGCCCACAAACAAATAAGATATAACTCCCACTCAAAATAAAAAATGAGATAAATTAATTTATGATTTGGCAAATTAATTTTTCAATCCAATCAAAACAGGACACCGGAATCTTCATTGATTGATGCCAGTTGAAAGGCTCCGGGGATGACTTTTTTAAGCCCCAAAGGAAACCGACAAAAGTGTTATTATTTCTTGAGATCCACGCTAGCTGCATGTTTTTTTAATAAGCCCAAAGAAGCCACTTGGAAGGCTCCTCCGGGGCTCCCTGCTCCTCCTCTTTTCTTCGTTTCAAGCACCATTAAGGACACCAGATCGAGACTTGAAGACAGAGAGAGAGAGATGGGATTCATTGCATCGGCTATCTTGAGTCCACTGTGCAAGAGGCTGATCAACACTGCTTGGCAAGAGTACGAACTGGTCAGGGATGTCAAAGAGGAAGTGGGGAAGCTGAGATTCACGGTGTCCCTCATCCAGGAGGTTCTTGAAGATGCTGAGCAGAAGCAGGTGAAAGAGGGAGTTGTGCGGCATTGGCTTAGATCACTCAAACAACTCCTCTATGATGCTGAAGACATCCTCGACGAGGCTGCTACTGACTCCGCCCTTGAAACGATTAGACGAGCTGAAAATGGCGCCAGCTGGTCAGTAAATTCCATATTTAGTTTTGGTAGCATAGACGAGATCTGGAGTAGGCGTGACTTGGCACAACAAATAAAACATATCAGGATGAAATTAGATGATATCTGTAAAGAGAAAGATGCCCTTGGGCTTCAAGAGTTGTTGATCACTAGTGATGAAGATATTTTCCCAGCTGCTGTAAACACCAAACGTAGGCGACCACATACTAGCTCCCTCCTGATGGCCGATAAGCCCCGCATAGTTGGGAGAGATGATGAAAAGAGGAAGATAATACAGATGCTGATGGGATCTGAATTAGAATATTTGACTTGTGAACCAACAAGCGGTAACAATGATAATGTCCGTGTCCTTTCCCTTGTTGGCATGGGAGGTGTTGGTAAGACAACCCTGGCAAAGCTGGTTTTTAGTGATCCAACAGTGAAGCAGCATTTCCATAATGTAATGATATGGGTATGTGTTTCAGAAAACTTTGATGTACAGAGAATCACCAAAGAAATATTGGAAGTTATCTCTAGTTCTCCAGATCAACAAAAGGAATCATTTGAAAACTTGATGAATTGGGATTCCGCTCAACAGAGGCTTAAAGCTAAAATAGAAGGGAAGAAGTTTCTGTTGGTACTAGATGATGTGTGGGAGGAAGATCCTTCTAACTGGGAAAGTCTTTGTGAGCCTCTTACATATGGAGGCAAAGGGAGCAGAATAATAGTTACCACACGAAACCAGAAAGTGTCAAATGTGGTAAAAGCATCTTGTGTTCCCTTGAAAAGCTTGTCAGATGAGGATCTGTGGCCGATTCTCAAGAGCTATGCCTTTGATGGTGGTTCCGAGTCGTGTGGGCATGTGCAGCTACTAGAGAGTATTGGCAGACAGATGGTTACGAAACTCAAGGGTTCGCCATTAGCAGCAAAGACAATTGGCCGACTTTTGAACCGAAGCTTAGATGTGAGGGATTGGAAAGACATCCTAGACAGTAAGATTAGCACGCTGGAGCAGCACTCAAATGATGTTTTGCCCGTCCTTAAATTGAGTTACGATCACTTGCCAGGACACTTGAAGCAGTGTTTTGCATATTGCTCTCTATTCCCCAAAGATTACGAGTTTTCAAGATCTGAATTAGCCCAACATTGGGTGGCTCAAAATTTTATTCAAACCCCTAGTGGTGATCAGCACTTTGATGATTTACTAGACATGTCATTCTTTGAAAAAAGCATGTACGGCTCAGGATATGTGATGCATGATCTGATTCACGACTTGGCCGAATCCATTTCTGAGGGTGATTGCCTCAGGTTGGGAGATGGCGTCCGACCTAATGGATTCCCTGAAGCAATACGTCATGTGTCGATAGCTACTGAACATCTTGATCCAATGAAGTTGAAGGAATTGTGCAAACATGGGAAGCTGTGGACCTTGCATTTCTTGAGCGAATGGGGATCTGATCTCAGCCCTCTTCTTCTTGATGACCTATTTACAAAGTTAAAACGGCTACGTGTACTGGGGTTACGAAATTGTGGAATTTCAGAGTTGCCCACTTCAATTGGAAAATTGAAGCATCTTCGCTTCGTCGACCTTTCATATACCGACATCAGCGAGCTACCGGAATCATTCTGTGGTCTACACAATCTGCAGGTACGGATTTAAATCGTAATTGGTTACATCTTAAAGTTAAGGTAAAAAAGGAAATATTAAGTGGATTAATAAACCAAATACATACATAATAGTCTCATCGGTACATACATGCCCTCAATTATTTGAATAATAAACCAAATACATAATAGTTGCATTTTCCCCTCCTCACTCCTTAATTAGAGCTATTTGTTTTGATGTCAAACTTTCAAAAATATTATATTTTCATGTTTTACGTCAAAGTGTGAAAACGAGTTGTCTATCCTTTTTACGTATCTTAAACTGATTAACAGAGCAATCATTTTGTTCTCAACCTTCTTTAATGCTTGAGAACATGTTTTAAGTGTGTGCTACCTCAAACTAAATATATAACTTATCTATCGGGAGGTGGGGGGTGGGGGGGGGGGGGGGGGAAGAGTATGCTTTTCTATTCTTAACCTCCATTAATGGTTAAATAACGTGGTTGTGTTACAGTCCCGATCGAGCATGTATAATTGCAAATTAATAGAGCATGTATAATTACATTTAAATTGCATTTTGTGTGGTTGTAATTGGGTAGTTTAGTATGTATGCAACGATGGTGTTTTCTTTAAAAGCGACGTCATCCCATATAAGAAGCCTAAAAAAAGAAAAGAAAATTTTAAAAAATTATATGCAAATTATTGTTAGAAGTAAATTTATAAAAAAATTATTCTTAAAAATATATTAGCAGACATATCATTGTGTTAATTCAAATAGTGTATAAATGTCATTTAAGTATGATTTTTTTTGTAAGTTTTTGGTAAAAAAGTGATGTGTCTGAAAATAAAAATGATATTTTTACACAATTCAAATTTACATAGTGACATATCTGCTAATGTATTTTCAGAAATAATTTTTTGTAAGTTTTTATTTAACCATAATTTTCGTGTAAAGGACTCAAATTAAAATTGTATTTGTCGTGTAGAATTTTATAAAGTCATGTTAGAGTGATAAACTTACTGCATATATGCATTGGCAAGCACGTAGAGAGGTGCAAGTTAGTTTGTAAGCCAAAACAGTATTAACATTAACGTACTTTTACAATTTGCCACTGTTTATATAAAAAAGAAAAAAACTGCAGTCTAATGACAAACTAATTCCATAAATATATATATTAGCCTTGTGCTTTAATTTCAAAAGTCTTTAAATATATATAGCGGCAGCTTTACATATTTATGATGTTATAAAGTAGCTTTTGCAATTTAAGGACACAATTCTTGCCTGGTTGACGAGTAATTAACTTTCTGCAACCGCCCTCCCCACCCCGGTCTGCGCGCAGGTGTTGAGACTAGAAGGTTGCGAGGAGCTGAGAGCTTTGCCAGGTAATATGAGTGCGTTGGTGAACTTGATGCATCTGGAGGTGGCTGATGAGGATTTAGTTTCCAACATTCAAGACCTTGGGAAGTTGACTGCCCTTCAGGAAGTAGACATCAGAGGAGTGAAGTCGAAGGAGTTGGGGGAAATGAACATGCTCCGCCACCTTCAAATAGGGAACCTGCAGGAGGTCACCGGCAAGGAAGAGGCCGCACAAGCCAGGCTGGACGCCAAAAAGTATCTGGAAACGTTGACCTTGAGCTGGAGGGATGATGGTACGGCTGACCACCCATTGTTGGATGATTATGGGACCTCGGAAGAAGAAGAGGTGGTACTGGAAGGCCTGCTACCAGTAGAAGAAGAAGAGGGGGTACTGGAAGGCCTGTAACCAGTAGAAGAAGAGGGGGTTCTGGAAGGCCTGCAACCAGCAGACAGCATCACAGAATTGGTTATCAAAAATTATGGAGGTGTCAGATCTCCGAGGTGGTTGGAGGTGTTGGAAATAAACAGTGTGCAGGGACAACATCATGGCAATAAACGGACCACAGTAGATGCAATGCAAACCATAGTAAAATTACATAGGAGGTTGATTCAAATAAGGATAACCAAGAGGAATCAAACATAAGCATGATTGTTGAACAATTAAGTATGAAGGAATAAACAATTATATCTATCTAAACAACTGGATTAGTAGAAGCGCCTCAAAGAGACTCCCCTTAGAGAAGATATCGCCCTCACAAACACGGTGCGATAGAAATAGCGATCTTCCCCCAGGATACGACTACTAACACAAGAAACTTAAGCGCACTCTTAAGAATCTTGTAATAATTACTACACGAAAAACCTAAATCGCTTCTTTTAAAAAGGTTAGAAAGCATGCACCGAACACCGAAGAACAAGGGCTGCAAGTGTCCGCGAGCGTGCACAGCGACGAAGACGGTGGTGAACGCACGGGACGAAGACAGCAGCGATATCCGCGGGATGGCGCAAGGAGGAGCCGGAGACGAGAGCAAGAGAGCGACGTTGCGAGCGGTTCCTCTGTGAAGTCGAACAGACACGAAAAAAGAGTAGCAGTAATTAGGGTAATCCTAATTACTCTCCTTATGTGCCCCACGCCCGCGACGGTTCGTATCCGAAACGATAAGTTCGGAAACCCCTCTTTCTCTCCAAGGAAAGGATAGAATAGCAAAAAGAATTCCAAAAAAGGTGCCAAGGCAAGCCGGCTGGACCCACACCTCACACACGCGCGCCCGCCCAGCCCGGCCCGGCCCGGCGCGTGCGTGCGTGTGATTGGATCTAGCTTACCTCCACTATGTCTATAAGACATAGTCCATGGGGTCCTAGGAACTATAAGGTCCCCTCACCTCTTTGTGTTTTCCAATGTGGGACTAATATCCCCATACAAAACACAACACTTGAGGTAGCACCCTTATGGAAAACCTTTGAGTTTCCCTTCCTTAGATATACTCCCAACCCCCCTTCAACCTAACATTCCCCCACAAACTCAAGGTTTGATAAAAGGGAACAAACAGAAGAGATATGAACAAATCATGCTTTCAGTAAAGGTACCTTTCGGGTTTGAACCTTCACCTAAGTGTTCTAATTTTCACCCCCCCACAGAATCGAAGTGAATTAAATCTTGAACTTGATCCTTTATGTGAAGGGCTACTTATTAGAAAACAACATGAAATAAGGTTCTATTGGTAGCAAAAAGTAACTGGCACTTTAAAGGCCATATGCCCAATCCTGTTTCATGAGTACTTTCAAGAATAACCCAATTCTTTAACTGCGGCCTCACAGTTGTACTCATATAGGTGGGCTTCTCCAAGGATGCACTGCAAACATCCTGCCTTACCAGGCTTGAACCCATTAAAAGTATACAACTTAACCTTAACTTGCAGTAACAGGCACTAGATTGTTTAGGATTACAGGGGAGGAACTCAGATACAAAGTATCTATTTAAACAAGTGCCTTCCAGTCCTCTCAACAGCTTGTTATTACCACATTGAACCTTCTTTGTAGGATCTCTACTCAGATAGGTTGGGTTGCCACTGCAGGAGAACAACTGATGGGTTTCAGTCCCATCCCCATCCTAAATTTTTGGACTTGACTCTTGTTAAGTCCTTTAGTCAGAGGATCAGCTATGTTGTCCTTGGTACCAACAAAATCCACAGCTATCACTCCCTGAGACACTAATTCTCTTACAGACTTAAGTCTGAGTTGAATATGTCTCCTTTCTTTTTGATTGTACTTTGAACTTTTAATCTTGGCAATCGTGGTCATATTATCACAATGCACAGATATCGCAGGTATAGGCTTACTCATCAGAGGGAGTTCAGAAAGAAGACCCCTGATCCATTCAGCCTCCATACCAGTAGTATCCAAAGCACACAACTCAGCCTCAAAAGTAGACCGAGACAAGATGGTTTGTTTAGTTGACCTCCAGGCAACTACACCACCTCCCAGGGTAAAGACATACCCTGTGACACCATTGCTCCCTGAGTTTTCAGCTATCCAGCTTGCATCACTATATCCCTCAAGTACAGCAGGGAATTTCTGAAAATGCAAGCTTAGGGTCATGGTACCCTTTAGGTACCTCAGCACCCTATCTAAGCCTTCCCAGTGAGTATGGTCAGGACAGCTTGTGTATCTACTGAGTTTAGACACAGCATATGAAATGTCTGGTCTAGTACAGTTTGCAAGATACATTAAGCTTCCTATAACCTGAGAATACCGCAATTGAGACACAGGATCACCACTCTTATTCTTGCAGAAAATTCTAGAAGGATCATAGGGTGTACAGACAGCTTTACAATTCTGATAGCCAAATTTCTCTAAAACCTTCTCAACATAGTGAGATTGAGAAATTGCTATTCCTTCAGCTGATCTAATAAGAGTCAGCCCCAGAATCACATTTGCCTCACCCATATCTTTCATTTCAAATCTGCTACTTAAGAATGATTTGGTCTCAGTTATGATTCCCAAACTGCTTCCAAACAACAAGATATCATCTACATATAGGCACAAGATTACAAATTCATTACCCTTAACTTTGTGATAGATACACTTATCAAACTCATTGACTATAAAACCAAATGATATGATAGTCATATCAAATTTTTCATGCCATTGCTTAGGAGCTTGTTTCAAACCATATAGAGACTTTACAAGTCTACAAACTTTATTCTCACTATCCGGAGCCACAAATCCTTCAGGCTGATCCATATAAATCTCTTCATCAAGATCACCATTAAGAAAAGCAGTCTTGACATCCATCTGATGGACAAAGAGATTATGTAAGGAAGCCAGTGCTACAAGCACCCTGATTGTGGTTATCCTAGTGACCGGGGAATAGGTATCAAAATAATCTATTCCCTCCATTTGTTTGAAACCCTTAGCAACTAGCCTAGCTTTATACTTGTCAACGGTTCCATCTGGTTTTAGTTTCTTCTTAAAGACCCATTTGCATCCAATGGTCTTTGAACCAGGAGAAGGATCAACTAACACCCAAGTGCCATTAGCAAGAATGGAATCCATCTCACTCTTAATGGCATCCTTCCAATGCCTAGCTTCAGCTGAAGCCATGGCATCTCGAAAGGTGGGAGGATCACCGATGATCTGGAAAGTGACAAAATCACTACCATAATCCTTGGCAACCCTTAGTCTTTTACTCCTTCTAGGTTCAACATCTTCTTGATCATCAGCATCAAGATTAGGTCCGGATGCATCAGCCCCCACATTAGTCATTCTTTCCACATGTTCTGGAATAGAATCAGATGTAGAGGCAACAATCTCAGAAGACAAATGTTGAGTCAAACCAGTCTTCATGGGAAAAACATTTTCGAAGAACGTGGCATCACGAAACTCGACTATGGTGTTAATATCTATGCCAGGAATTTCTGATTTGACAACCAGAAACCTGTACGCATAGCTATTTTCAGCATAGCCTAAGAAAACTGCGTCAACTGTCTTAGGTCCTAGTTTCTTTCTCTTGTGCTCAGGAACAAGTACCTTTGCAAGGCACCCCCACACTTTGAGAAATTTCAAACTAGGTTTCCTATGTCTCCAAAGTTCAATTGGACTACTATCTCTATGTTTCAGGGGAATATGATTCAGAATAAGGCAAGCCGTATTCAAAGCTTCCCCCCACATATACTTTGGTAGTCCCGAGCTCTGCAGGAGAGAGTTGACCATGTCAATGAATACCCTGTTTTTCCTTTCTGCTATCCCATTAGACTGAGGAGAGTATGGGGCAGTTGTTTCATGAATAATGCCATGATCTTGGCAATATTCCACAAACAAACTTGAAGTATACTCTCCTCCTCTATCAGACCTCAACCTTTTAAGAACTTTGCCAGATTGTGTTTCTGCTTCTTTCTTAAAGATGATAAACTTTTGCAAAGCCTCATCCTTAGATCTAAGCAAATACACATAACAGTATCTACTACAGTCATCAATAAAGGTAATGAAATACTTTTTATGATCCCTAGTCAACACACCATTAAACTCACAAATATCTGAGTGCACCAGATCCAGAATTTCTGAATCTCTAACCACAGAATGAAAGGGTTTTCTAGGTTGTTTAGCCTGTACACAGATATCACATTTCTTAGTTTTATCAACAGTATGTTCAGGAATCAATTTCAGGTTCATCATACGTTTCAAGGAATTGAAATTAAGATGACCTAAACGAGCATGCCACAATTCAGATGAATCTATAACATTATAAGCAACAGGAACAGAAGTAGAAACGGAAGCATTAACATCCACATTTCTGTTCATCACATGATCCACAAAGATTTTAAACAAACCATCAGAAAGATAACCTTTTGCAATAAAAGTCTTCAAATAGAGTATGACAACCTTATTACATTTAAAGTTCAGTTCATAACCCTCTCTTACTAACACAGAACCAGATAAAATGTTCCTCTTGACACTAGGAACATGGTACACTAAGGAAAGAGTAAGAACACGCCCTGAAGTAAACTTCAGGCTCACACGTCCAACTCCTAGCACCCTAGCTGTACTCCCATTTCCCATTGTCACGGAGCGATCATGGATTTCCTGATAAGACACAAAATTAGCCCTGTCAGCACATAAATGCACATTGGCTCCAGTGTCTACCAGCCATTCATTTGGTTCATAAATAGTAAACAACTGAGGATTAAGAGAAACATACTCCATACCAGAAGAAGATCCACCGGTCACTACATTGACCTGTGCTGGGACATCATGGATCAACAGGGCCCTGTTCAGCACATTTTCTTTCTTTTTGGGACATTCATTGCGCATATGACCCTTATCACCACATGTCCAGCACTGTCCTAGCACCTTCTTCTTCTTTATCTTTCCTTTGGGTTTCATCTGCACAGTGGAATCAACCTTGGCCTTTCCTTTTAAATCTTTACCCTTCTGTTTCATTACTAAGTTTGCACTTGCATCTACAGGCATTTTGGGCTTTTCCTTTCTATGTTCCTCCTCAATAGCTATTGCCCTCATCAAATCATCAAGAGAAATGGCCCCTTTTCGATGCTTTAGGCCCATGCCAAAATCCTCCCAGGATCTAGGCAACTTCTCTATGATGCACATGACTTGGAGCTTTTCAGGCATTTTCATTTCTGCCTCAGCCAAACCATGGAACATAAGAAGAAGCTCATGTGCCTGCTCCCCTATAGATTTATTCTCGACCATTTGAATTTAAGGAACTTGCCAACGGAGTACTTTTCCAGACCTTGGTCCTCGGTATTGTACTTCCGATCAAGTTCATTCCACAGAGCTTTAGTAGTGTTGAAGGTGGAGGTACTATAGACATCAAACAGGACATCTGACAGTGCAGTTAGAATGCACACATGTCCTAACCTGTCTCTATTAGTCCACTCTTCAACCCTCCTAGTACTCTCGGGGTCGTTTTCATCTATCACAGGGGGGTCCGATTCTATCAATGAGATTAGGCCAACCATGGTGAACCACATCTTCATGCGTTGTTGCCAACGCTTAAAGTGTTGCCCGGAAAACTTCGCGGGCATCCCAGACATGTCCACCCTGTTTCCAAAACTCATCGAAGACGACGATGCCATGAAGGATATCTTCTCTAAGACTGTTGGAAATAAACAGCGTGCAGGGACAACATCATGGCAATAAACGGACCACAGTAGATGCAATGCAAACCATAGTAAAATTACATAGGAGGTTGATTCAAATAAGGATAACCAAGAGGAATCAAACATAAGCATGATTGTTGAACAATTAAGTATGAAGGAATAAACAATTATATCTATCTAAACAACTGGATTAGTAGAAGCGCCTCAAAGAGACTCCCCTTAGAGAAGATATCGCCCTCACAAACACGGTGCGATAGAAATAGCGATCTTCCCCCAGGATACGACTACTAACACAAGAAACTTAAGCGCACTCTTAAGAATCTTGTAATAATTACTACACGAAAAACCTAAATCGCTTCTTTTAAAAAGGTTAGAAAGCATGCACCGAACACCGAAGAACAAGGGCTGCAAGTGTCCGCGAGCGTGCACAGCGACGAAGACGGTGGTGAACGCACGGGACGAAGACAGCAGCGATATCCGCGGGATGGCGCAAGGAGGAGCCGGAGACGAGAGCAAGAGAGCGACGTTGCGAGCGGTTCCTCTGTGAAGTCGAACAGACACGAAAAAAGAGTAGCAGTAATTAGGGTAATCCTAATTACTCTCCTTATGTGCCCCACGCCCGCGACGGTTCGTATCCGAAACGATAAGTTCGGAAACCCCTCTTTCTCTCCAAGGAAAGGATAGAATAGCAAAAAGAATTCTAAAAAAGGTGCCAAGGCAAGCCGGCTGGACCCACACCTCACACACGCGCGCCCGCCCAGCCCGGCCCGGCCCGGCGCGTGCGTGCGTGTGATTGGATCTAGCTTACCTCCACTATGTCTATAAGACATAGTCCATGGGGTCCTAGGAACTATAAGGTCCCCTCACCTCTTTGTGTTTTCCAATGTGGGACTAATATCCCCATACAAAACACAACACTTGAGGTAGCACCCTTATGGAAAACCTTTGAGTTTCCCTTCCTTAGATATACTCCCAACCCCCCTTCAACCTAACAGGAGGATCCGTCGTGGGTCTCCTCCTCCTTGCTAGAGAGGGTTGAATTAACAGGTTGTAAAAACTGGGAGGTCCTGCCACCTCTCGGTCAGCTGCGTGGCCTCGAGAAATTGAAAATCACTGGAATGAGCAGCGTGAGACAGATAGATTCTGTGTTCTTCCTGGGCGGCTTCTACTCCGGGTCAAGGAGGAGGGGGAGGGTTCGAAATGTTGGGGTTCCCATCATTGGAGAGTCTGTACTTTAGTCGGATGCGGGAGTGGGAGGAGTGGGAGGCACCACATCATGGGGACGATGATGATGAGGAGGGGCAGCAACAACATATCGCGTTTCTACCTCGCCTTCACAAACTTAAAATTAGAGGCTGCCCCAAGCTGAAAGAGTTGCTGCCTCTCCCTCGCTCGCTAAAGAGTCTGAAGATAAAGAAGGTGGGGCTGACTCGTTTGCCGAGACTGGTGGGATGCTGTGGTGGTGGTGGTCATGGTGGTGCTGGCCAGGATGCTGACCACATGTCCTCGCCCTCTTTGTCTGAGTTGTATATTCACGACTGCCCAAACTTGAGGTCCCTCAATGATGATGATGGGCTGCTACAACACCCTCTCCCAAGGCTCTCAAGCCTGACAATTACAGGTTGCAGGGAGCTCACATCCTTGCCGGACACAGCATTGGCGCACTTCACCTCCCTCAAACGACTGGAGATAATAGATTGTCCCAAGCTCTCCTCCTTCTCCTCCCTGCCTTCAGTGAGTACTGCGGATGAAGCCAAGCATCAACGGATAATTCATTCCAACACGGCATTAATTACGAGTAAGTAATTAATTATCCGTTGCTTCCCATTCAGCATGAATATTAATCGTAATTACTACAAGATGGGGGCCAGTCTCTAAATTAAGCTGCACCCCCTTGAAATGCAATAATCACAAATAGATACTTATTCTCCCTAAATTCTCGTGGGATTGATTATTACAAGTTAAGCCACAATTATAAAGTTTTGAATTTTCGTTTTGTTTTTGCTTTTTGATAAGATGGTTGAGTTAACTTGCCAAATATTTTCATACATAGCCTTTCAATTCCCAACTACGGGGAATAAAAAAGTCGATGATGGGGACGATGATGATGAGGAGGGGCAGCAACAGCAGTTCTCGTTTATTCCTCGCCGTCACACACTTCAAATTTATCAATGCCCCAAGCTGAAAGAGTTGCCGCCTCTCCCTCGCTCACTAAAGAGTCTGGAGATAAAGAATGTGGGGCTGACTCGTTTGCCGAGACTGGTGGGATGCTGTGGTGGTGGTGGTGATGCTGGCCGGGATGCTGACCACATGTCCTTGTCTGAGTTGTCTGAGTTGTATATTTCCGACTGCCCAAACTTGAGGTCCCTCGATGATGTTGATGATGGGCTGCTACAGCACCCTCTCCCAAGGCTCTCAAGCCTGTCAATTATGGATTGCAGGGAGCTCACATCCTTGCCGGTCAGAGCATTCGCGCACTTCTCCTCCCTCAAACGATTGGTGATAATAAATTGTCCCAAGCTCTCCTCCTCCTCCTCCTCCTCCTCCCTGCCTTCAGTGAGTACGGCGGATGAAGCCAGCATGCCTTGGTCGATGGAAGAAGTAGACATCATTGACGGTGGTGATATGGTGGAGTACCTTTTAGTGGCAAGGATATTATTACCTAAGCTCACTTGTCTCTCCAAACTCAGTGTGAGTGTTGGGTCTTCAAGCACGGCACAACTACTTCTGAACAGCATCTTGCAATACCAAACGCTGGCAGCTACGCTTAGGACCTTGGTAATCATACGAGGTCATCATGATCAACAACATCAGGCTTGCTCCTCCTCTTCCAATATTCCATCATTAATAGTACCACCCGCTCCTCCTCCTCCTCCTCCTCCGGAGATGGAGAAGGTGGCGGTGGGGCCAACCAATAATATTCGGGACCACCTCACCTCTCTGACATCTCTGAAAATTTTTGACTGCTCCGACCTACCGCAACTGAGCGGCCTACCGTCTTCACTCAAAGAACTGCGCATCTCCCGTGACACCCACCTGGACGATGGGATTCTTGCAACATACCTGCAGGGCCTGTGCCGTCTCAGAACTCTCTCCATTAAGGGATGTCCGCATATAACGAGCCTACCAACGGCGGAGGTGCTCTGTCATCTTACTGCACTGCAAGCTTTGAGTATCAGTCATTGCCAGGAACTGATGTCGTGGGGGGGTGGCGTCCACAATCTCATCGCCCTTCGAAGTTTGTACATTTTTGAATGCCCGAACATCCAGTGCTTGCCTTCGGTGGGCCTGCCCAAGTCTCTACGGCAAGTGAGCATCAACGGATCGGATCATTCATTCCAACATGACATTAATTACGAGTAAGTAATTAATTATCCGTTGCTTTCAGCGTGATTATTTGTAATTACTACAAAATGCGGGCCAGTCTCTAAATTAAGCTGCACCCCCTTATATATAATAATCATAAATAGATAATTGTTCTTAAATTCTCGTGGGATTATAACAATTTAAGCCGCAATTATAAAGTTTTGAATTTTCGTTTTGTTTTTTTTGCTTTTTGATAAGATGGCTGAGTTAATTTGCCACATATTTTCATACATAGCCTTTCAATTCCCAGCTATGGGGAATAAAAAAGTCGATTAATTCAGGCGAACACATCGATCGATTTTTCCTGTCTTATTTTCTTGTACCTGAATGAGTGTTCACAAGCTCACATTTAATTGGGTGAAGTTTCAATTCAACGAAGCATGTAAGCCATCAAGGTTCATTTCTAAATATGATATTCTGATATTTGGTGACGAAGCAATAGGCATATGGTCTCTGATCATTTTATTTAACGTGTCCCAGAGCCACCCTCCTTTCTTTAATTTCTCAAACCCATATATATATATATATCCCTGTTCTGGACTTTAATTAAAGATTTGTTAGTAGTTTGGTGACTTTGGTCACACTGAAATTTGATCCTTCCTCATCTTCCCTCACTAGCTAACAGCCAAGCATTTTGTCATGCGATCGATGTGGGCTTCCTTCCTTCCTCATACTATGTAATTTGTAATTTTAGTACACTAATCAATCATCTCTTCGTGAATGTGTGGTTGACCACCTTACTCACTGCCTAATCCTTGCTTCCCATTCAGGAGCTCAGAGGGGCAATCTTCGATAAGTTCAGGAGCAGAGAGCCCTGAACATTAATCTTCGTGTTTGGGCTAAGAAGCATGTATACTTGTCAGAGCACACAAATCCAAGACCTCAACAACCTGGAACCCTTTGTCCTGAAGGCGTCGTATCTAACAGACCAGGATCAAGAAAGGTTGAATCAGCCCTATGGATATATATATGACTGTCAGAGGTATCAAAAGTGACTGTCTCTCAAGTGAAGTGAAGGTACGTAAAGGACAAATTAAGGGTAATGATGTCCATCTATATCACGTAAAATTATTGACATTCATTTGAACTATAGAATTTGTTAGTAATCACAACACTTAAATTAGATGAATCCATATCATCTACACTCTCATTAATCAATCATTAGATTAATTATTGTTTATTCTCATGTCTACTTAAGCCCAATCACAGATAACTTGACGGGTGATTACGGGAGATTTCGGCGACGACATATTTGCAAGTTTTTCAAAATAGGAGTGATATATATGTTAATATGTGTGTAGCATGAGATTGTGTGTAGCATGTCCTAGTCATGTATAATTTTGTCAAATTAATTATAAACCATGTCTCATGTAAATCCCTGTATTGTGGAACTCCAAATATATATTGAGCATTGTGCTAGGAATTACTATTGATATTAATTATAACAGTCTTGCTTCCCATTACCCATGATCTCCTCTACAGACTGCACAGGCCGCTACCTGGCAATTCCAAATTGTTCAATACATACATTCAGGTGCACAGGGGGAAATCTTCAGTACATTCAGGAGCAGAGAGCCCTGAACATTAATCTTCATGTTTTGTCTAAGAAGCATCTATATTTGCCTGAGCACACAAATCCAAGACCTCAACAACCTGGAACCATTGTCCTGAAGGCGTAGCATCAACAGATGAGGATCAAGAAAGGTTGAGACAGCCCTATATATATATATGACTGTCGAGGTATCAGAAGTGACTGTCTCTCAAGTGAAGGTACGTAAAGGACAAAGGGTAATGATGTCCATCTATATCTAGTAAAATTATTGATATTCATTTGAACTATGGAATTATTTGTAATCACAGCACTTAATTAGATGAATCCATATCATCTACACTGATCTCAACTCAAACTCATTCACCCAGTTATTACCTGATTGAAGCTTGGACAGTCACCTCCTCTCCTTTCAGTCCGGTTTCACGCCCCCAGGCTGGACTTACTATCATAAATTTCAAAAGCAGTGGGCCAAACGATTCCTCCTGTATGCTAGTGTTGGCATTAAAAAAAAATGGGCCAAACCCAACTTCAAAAAAAAGAATAGAAGAAGCAGATGATAATTGGGCCAAGCCCAATCCAGGATGAGGGAAGAAGGGCCGCAGGAGGGTATATGCACAAATAGAAGAAAGAGAGGGGGAGAGATGTAAAAGAAGGATTTTTTTTTTAAAAAAAAGAAAAAATAGAAGGAAAATCGCGGTTACTGTTCAATGAACAGTAACCCGTGTCTGTATCTCTCCGTCCGTGTGAGACACTGTTCGCCTCCTCCCCCATTCTTCGCGTGTTCCTCTCCCAGCGGCATTGAATGCCCGTCGGATGCCCATTCCGCCAGCCGATGCTCACCCCTAAAGCCCGGGCTCCCCCTCTCCCTCCTCCGCACGACAGCAGCGTGCTCCCACGTCGGCCTACGGCCATCTACGCCGCGAAAGGACGAAGTCCCTTGCTCCGCCTTGTCCCTCCTGCAAGGCAACGGCAGCAGTAGCCGCCAAGACTTCGACAGCGCAGCAACGGCCGCCTGGACATCGACGGCAATGCGGCATCAGCAGCAGCAACGTGGCAACCTCCGGGGCATGCCAGCAGCGGCAGCAGCATCACGGGGCAGCGGCGGCAACGTCAGCAGTAGTGGCGGTGGTAGCGGAAAACAAGGAACCAACGGAAACGAGCTTTAATCCGGAGGGCGCCCCTCCGAAACAGGGCCTCCCCCCTATAAAAGGCCCCATGCTGCGAAGCGTGAAGTCTCTTGAAAGACTGGAGAGCGGAAGCTTTTCTTATGAGAGAAACCCCTTGAAGCCCCGAAGCCCGTGTGGAGAAGAAGAAAGAAAGAGTGGGAGAGAAAGGGTGAGGAAGAGTGAGAGCCAGCCGTGTGAGGGTGGGTCTCTGTTGTATCTCTTTTTCTTCTCCCTTTTCTTGCGATTTGTAAAGCTGTGTCTTATCCGGACGTAGATATTCATGTTTAGAAATGAAAAACATATGATGTCTTTAGGCCTGATGTTTTAATTTTGTGTTATAAGGGTTTCCCTTCCCATGCTACGATGTATGGTTTCTGCTGCTCTTCTTTACCTCTTCAAAGGATATGATGCGTTTCCCTTTTGCTACGTTTCACCTCCTCCTCACTGTAGTAGATAGGATGAACCCCCCCTTTTTTTTATTTCTTCAAAGCCACCCGTTCGGCGATTTTTATCACGATGGCCACCGGCCCGGGGTCTATCTGAATCCATAGATATGTCTCCGGGGTTGCCAACCATCGGAAGCCCAATGATTCCTTCGCTTCGATATCGGGTTTCAAACCATCTTTGGGCCGCCGGGGATCCGTTTCGTCATAGCGTGTTTCCCGGTTTCTCCTCTTTTCGAAGGTGGATATTCAAAGCCTTATACGGCGATAAAGGAAGGAAAGGAAGTCCACGTCTCGGCGACGAGTTCGTGGCGGCCCGTGGATCGGTGGCATCCCTCGTAGGCTAGCCCTCGGGATCTCCGCCCCCACAATGGGTGACGGGGTGTTGTCGCCTTGGCGCACATCTCGGGGATCATGTCGCCTCGCGCATATCCCTCTTGTTCGGGGCCGTCGGAGTTTTCTCCGTAGGGCGCGCCCCATTTTATACCCACTACGCTCCGGGTCTAAGGGGGGTGTTGCCGAAATTTTGCCAGGACTAATGGCTAAAAAAAAGGAGAGTTTAATACCACTCTGACTTAATTAAAAGGTGTCATTGAACAAAAAAAGGGCATTTAACACAAAATGATGCATAATTGCCATGAAATAATAGAAGACATAAAATCTTGATGCAACACCTATTCTCTGTACCAAACCATCCGAACAAAATTTCAACCAATGAAGGACTCACTGTGGTGCAGTGGCAGAATAACTTTTTCTTTTTGAATTACTGAAACTGAGCAAGCAAAACAAGATAAAAAGATGAAGTAAAAGGGCTTGGAACCCAATGCCTTGGATCAAACCTGGAAGTTTAATCAATACAAGTTGATGCATGACTGAACTCCAATGAGGAGGAAGGTGAAAATCAACCCAATTCCTGAACCTCTGAGATCGAAATGGATTAAAAGAGTGAATGATAAAACATATAATCAATTTCCACATAAGACCATTTGAACCGAAAATTAATCAATGGGGACTGATGTGTATTAAGCTTCAATAACAAACTCAATGTATGAAGTTGCTGAAATCATAATGGCCTGCAAACTGAACAACAAAAAAGGGAACTTCATAGAATGATATATAGGGGTATAAACATACAATGGGATATCATGGCAAACCCAATTTCAGAGATGCTCCTGAATGAGATAGTGCTTTTATTTCAGATATGGATAAGAATATGAAATCGATACAAGGAAATGATCTGAAAGAACCCATTAAGTTTGGTTTAGTGGATAGCACACAGGCTACAAATGGACAAACAAAATCAGAAGTAGGTCAGGTTAAGAATGACAATTTTCTGAAAGATGCTGTAGCCTAACTGTGGGACAGAATAAATCAAATGTGCATATTTTGTTCTTAAAATTTCTTTTTACTTGGAACAAACATATTTCATTTTAAATAGATATGTTTCTTTTCTAAGATTTATTTCTAGTTCCAAAAGTATAAGATTCATTCCTACGATGTTCATCTAGAAATTTTCTCTCTCCTATGAAATGAATCTTGTGCATATGTAGGCGATCACATACATCAGTTTGCTTACAATCTTTTCATGCATGTTGGGCTAAATAAACATAAATTTTATTTGTCTAAGGTGGTTAAAATAAGGGATTTTTGCATGAAAATTATTATTAGAGGTGAATTTGTAAAAAATATTATGAGAATATATTAATAAGTATATCACTTAGTTAATTCAAACAGTACATAAATGTCATTTAAGCGTGAAATCTTTGTCAAAAAGAAGTGATATGCCTACAAATAAATATAATATTTTTACACAATTCTTATTTACACATTGATATGTTTGTTAATATATTTATAAAATAAATTTTTTAATAAACTTCTATTTAACAATGATTTTCTTAAAAAAAAATCTTAAAACAATTAAAAATATGAGTTTTAGATAATTTGAAATCTAATACAGTTGGTTTATAACTCAACCTGAGCACCTAATACATATTATCAATTTATATCGAGCAATTAGCTATCTGATCCTGTTAGTATTAGTGGATAAGATTACATCGTTAGATAGGGTGTCTTATACCTCGCATTTCTTGTGCCAAATCAGTGGGGAAAAATATTCTCAAATTAATTTTCTCACATTTACTTGAACCATATATCTTCCCTTTAAGGGCCTCTTTGATATCTCGGTACGCACTGGGCACACTAGACAAAAATATGAGCATGATTGTGAAGTCTTGTGATTATATTTATTTTAAGTATATGTTATTTTGGGAATTTTTATTTTTAAACTTTCAGGTATCCGTATGAGTGGGAAGAGATTTTTCATGATCCTTTAACTCTCTTTCAAAGTTATTTTACACTCGAAGAGTATCTTTGGTCTTGACAGTCTATTACTTTTTAAATATGTAATACATATTATCGATTATATCGAGCAATTAGGTGTTTTTTGCTGTTAGTATTAATTGATAAGATTACAGTGTTAGATATGGTGTCTGATGTCTCGTATTTTTTGCGTCAAATTCAGTGGAAAAAATATTCTCAAATTAATCTTCTCGCATTTACTTGAACCATACCTTCCCTTTAAAGGCCTCTTTGATATATGGGTATGCACTGGGCACACTAGACCTTGACCTGGTCCAGATGGGTCATTTACTTTGAGCAAAGTATTAAGAAAATTTTAAATTGAAATATAATGCCTCTTAAGAAATATTTGTAATTCGAGGACGGTGACTCGTGCAGGGAGGGAGGGAGGGGGGGGGAACCAAAGGCAGGGCACCTGATTCGAATTGGATGATATAATTTGGACAAAGACAGGGCACCTGAGTCGTCATCATCAGATAACTCCCACTCAAAATAAACATGAGATAAATTAATTTATTATTTGGCAGATTAATCTTTCAATCCAATCAAAACAAATCAGGGCGAATACTATTCACAAATTGATTTATTGTTTGACAAAGACAGGGCACCCGAATCTTCATTAGCGATTGCAAGTTGCAAGCACAGGGGGGACCCGAATCATCATTTATTGATGCCAGTTGCAAGGCACCCGGGATGACTTTTTTATGCCCAAAGAAAAGTGACAACAAGCAAAGCACTGGGGACGTCAATGCTGTTGATCCACTCTGCATATGTGTCTTATCGGCTCCCTGCTCCTCCTCTTTCTTAGTTTCAACCAACCAGAGACTTGAAGAGAGAGAGAGAGAGAGAGAGATGGGATTCATTGCATCGGCTATCTTGAGTCCACTGTGCAAGAGGCTGATCAACACTGCTTGGCAAGAGTATGAATTGGTGAGGGATGTCAAAGAGGAAGTGGGGAAGCTGAGATTCACAGTGTCCCTCATCCAGGAGGTTCTTGAAGATGCTGAGCAGAAGCAGGTGAAAGAGGGGGCTGTGCGTCTTTGGCTTAGATCACTCAAACAACTCCTCTATGATGCTGAAGACATCCTCGACGAGGCTGCTACTGACTCCGCCCTTGAAAGAAGACGAGTTGAAGATGGCGCCAGGTCAGTAAATTCCATATTTGGTAGCATAGACGAGATCTTGAGTAGGAGTGAGTTGGCACATCAAATAAAAGATATCAGGATGCAATTAGATGATATATATAAAGAGAAAGATGCCCTTAGGCTTGAAGGGTTGATCACTAGTGATGAAAATATTTGGCCAGCTGCTGTAAACACCAAACGTAGACGACTAGATACTAGCTCCCTCCTGATGGCCGATAAGCCTTGCATAGTTGGGAGAGATGATGAAAAGCGGAAGATAATGCAGATGTTGATGGGATCTGAATTAGAAACTTCAACTAGTGAACCAACAAGCAGTAACAGTAATAATGTTCGTGTCCTCTCCCTTGTTGGCATGGGAGGTGTTGGTAAGACAACCGTGGCAAAGCTGGTTTTTAGTGATCCAACGGTGAAGCAGCATTTCCATGTAATGATATGGGTATGTGTTTCAGAAAACTTTGATGTAAAGAGAATCACTAAAGAAATCTTGGAAGTTATCCCTAGTTCTACAGATCAACAAAAGGAATCATTTGAAATCTTGATGAATTGGGATTCCGCTCAAAGGAGGGTTAAAGCTAAAATAGAAGGGAAGAAGTTTCTGTTGGTACTAGATGATGTGTGGGAGGAAGATCCTTCTAACTGGGAAAGGCTTTGTGAGCCTCTTACATATGGAGGCAAAGGGAGCAGAATAATAGTTACCACACGAAACCAGAAAGTGTCAAATATGGTAAAAGCATCTTGTGTTCCCTTGAAAAGCTTGTCAGATGAGGATCTGTGGCCGATTCTCAAGAGCTATGCCTTTGATGGTGGCTCCGAGTCGCATGGGCATGCGCAACTACTGGAGGGTATTGGCAGACGGATGGTTAAGAAACTCAAGGGTTCGCCATTAGCAGCAAAGGCAATTGGCCGACTTTTGAACCAAAGGTTAGATGTGAGGCATTGGAAAAACATCCTAGACAGTGAGATATTCATGCTGGAGCAGCACTCAAATGATATTTCACCCGTCCTTAAATTGAGTTACGATCACTTGCCAGGACACTTGAAGCAGTGTTTTGCATATTGCTCTCTGTTCCCCAAAGATTACAAGTTTTCTAGATCTGAGTTAGCCCCACATTGGTTGGCCCAAAATTTTATTCAAACCCCTACGGGTGATCAGCACTTTGATGATTTACTAGGCATGTCATTCTTTGAAGAAAGCAAGTACAAGTCAGAATATGTGATGCATGATCTGATTCACGACTTGGCCGAATCCATTTCTGAGGGTGATTGCCTCAGGTTGGGAGATGGCGTCCAACCTAATGAATTCCCTGAAGCAATACGTCATGTGTCGATAGCTACTGAACATCTTGATCCAATGAAGTTGAAGGGATTGTGCAAACATGGGAAGCTGCGGACCTTGCATTTCTTGAGAGGACGACCTATATTTGATCTCAGCCCATGGAGATTTGATCTGAGCCCTCTTCTTCTTGATAACCTGTTTACGAAGTTAAAACGGCTACGTGTATTGGGACTACGAAAATGTGGAGTTTCAGAGTTGCCCTCATCAATTGGAAATTTAAAGCATCTTCGCTTCGTCGACCTTTCAAAAACCGGCATCAGCGAGCTACCGGAATCATTCTGTGGTCTACACAATCTACAGGTACAGATTTAAATCATAATGAATTATGCCTTTTAATCAATTACTTTTTGAATATATGCCACTACATAAAGTTAAGGTAAAAAAGAAAAATGTTAAGGGGATTAATAAGCATAATAGTACACTCATCGGCACATGCATGCCCCAATTATTTTATTGAACTTTACATATAATTCATTGCGCAAAATTAATTTACTACTGGTGTTACTCTCAACGTAATGGGCGGTGGTAACTCGTCATATGTTTTTCCTTTTATATCATTCTTATAATATTTTATACAAATAAACTATTGTTAGAAATAAATTTGTAAAAGATATTCTTAAAAACATGTTTTAAAAACATGTTAGCAGTCGTACTATTATTTAAAATCAAATAGTACATAAATACCATGTAAGATTACCTAAGTTAAGGTAAAAAAGGAAATTTTATGGGGATTAATAAACCAAATACGTACATATATATATAATAGTCTCATTGGTACATACATGCCCCAATTATTTGATTAATAAACCAAATACATAATAGTCGCATTTTCCCCTCCTCACTCCTTAATTAGAGCTATTTGTTTTGACGTAGAACTTTGGAAAATATTATATTTTCATGTTGTACATCGAAGTGTGAAAATGAGTTGTCTATCCTTTTTACGTACCTTAAACTAATTAACAGAGCAATCATTTTGTTCTCACCCTTCATTGATTAATGCTTGAGAGCATGTTTTTTAAGTGTTCTACCTCAAACTAAATATATAACTTAACTATCCCCTTCTCCTTGCAGGGGGGAAAGGAGTGTGCTTTTCTATTCTTAACGTCTAATGGCTTAAGTAACATGGTTGTGTTACAGTTCCGATCGAGCATGTACAATTGCAAATTAATAGAGCATGTATAATTACATATAAATTGCATTTTGTGTAGTAGTAATTGGGTAGTTTAGTAGGCATGCAACAATGGTGTTTTCTTTAAAAGCAACGTCATCCCGTATAAGAAGCCTAAAAAATGTAAAGAAAATTAAAAGGAACTTTTACATGAAAATCATTGTTAGAGGTGAATTTGAAAAAAAAATATCCTTGAAAATATATTAGCAGACATATCATTACATTAATTCAAATAGTGTATACATGTCATTTTAGCATGATTTTTTTGCAAGTTTTTGACAAAAGGAAGTGATGTGTCTGAAAATAAAAAAAAGTATTTTTGCACAATTCAAATTTACACAGTGTCATATCTGCTAATATATTTCAGGAATAATTTTTTATACGTTTTCGTTTAACAATGATTTTCATGTAAAAAACTTAAATTAAAATTGTACTTGTCTTTTAGAATTTTATAAAGTCATGATAGAGTGATAAACTTACTGCATATATACATTGGTAACCACTTAGAGTGGTGCAAGTTAATTTGTAAGTCAAAACAGTATTACATTAACGTACTTTAATTTTAAAAGTTTTTAAATATAGCGGCAGCTTTATATATTTATGATGTTATAAAGTAGTTATTATTAGGAGGGTAAACAAAATAATATATGTACGTTTTTGCAAGACAATTTGAGGACACAATTCTTGCCTGGTTGACGAGTTAACTTTCTGCAACCACCCTCCCCACCCCCGGTCTGCGCGCAGGTGTTGAAACTACAAGGTTGCTGGGGGCTGATAACTTTGCCAGGTAATATGAGTGTGTTGGTGAACTTGATGCATCTGGAGCCGAGTTATGAGGATATGGCTGACAGCATTCAAGACCTTGGGAAGTTGACTGCCCTCCAGGAACTAAACGTCAGGGGAGTGAAGGCGAAGGAGTTGGGGGGTATGAGCATGCTCCGCCACCTTCGGATACGGAACCTGGAGCAGGTCACCGGCAAGGAAGAGGCCGCGCAAGCCAGGCTGGATGCCAAAAAGTATCTGGAAATGTTGACCTTGGAATGGGTGTAACGACCCAGAGCTCCGGATACCGATATACCGATAAAATCGATACACCGATACCAAGAACTGGGGACGCCACCCAAGAGGCTGATGAGGCCCCGTAAGGGTTAGTGAAGTTTGTCGAGGGATTGCATAACGAATTGGAGTTACAACGCGCAAAAATTAATTATAGCCACAATATTAATATAGTGCGGAAGCAATTTAAAATATCAGAGTGGTAAAATATATACACTAGTCCAGATTTACAATTAAGCAAAAGTCCAATGTACAACTACACGGGGCATACCCCGGTCAAAAGTACATAAAAAGACGAACCGACCACTGCTGGCTCGCTAGACTCGGTCTCCAAAAGTGCGGGAAGAACCGGCGAGAGGCTGGGGCGGCTCACCTGAAAGAGGAAAGGGTGAGTCACAGCCAGACTCAGTAGGGGTCACGCGGATCCCTACCTCAAACTAAATACACACGCATGCAAATAAAAGGCAATTAGAGCATGCATTTAAACAATAAATAGGCAAATGGCATAATTAAAACAAAAGCTGTAAGTCTAACTAAACAATTAAAACAGCCAACCAATTGCCACTTGAATCTCGTTATTCGCGTCAAGAAACTAAATCCACCAATAAAGTAAATCTCACCACTTCCAAGTGACAGGAGAAGACAAGGACCACCAGAAGATCGAAACCAGATGCGTCCACGACGTCTTATACTGCGTCTCAAGCAACTCACGTGTACGCGTCTACACGTGGGAGGCGTAACAATATTAGTACCGAACCGAGTAACTAGTCAGAGCGACACTCGTCAGTGCCAGTCCCTGTCTCTGACCACGTGTGCACACACTGACTCTCGCCTGAGCCAGGTCCTCCAGCTAGTTTTCCCCCTCCGTAAGACGCTACGGCCAAGCCGGGGGCCCACGGAACTAGCTTAGAAACCGTTGATTGGGATACCCTACCACCTCTCCCTGGTGGGTCGACCGCGTCGTAGGGCTACGACCAGTGGTTCTATCACAAGGAACGAGAAGACTACTCTATTATGATAATTAAACGCATAATCACATAAATAAATGCATTTTGAAATCTGCAGAGATGGGCGGTCTAGCCTCGGCCGCTCATCAAAACACGGTCTCCCTTTAGGCCGCGCCAAGGGAAAATAGACGGTCTCTCAATGGCCGTTCAACACTACACGGTTTCCATTGGGCCGCGCCCATGGACATGAACGGTCAGAAAATGGCCGCTATATCGGCGTGACGGCGAGTCGGGTTCGGCCTTGGCCAAAACACCGCCCGGAGGGCTTGCAACGAACAGAAAAAATAAAACAATCTGTCATGTCCATACAAAAATTCTACAGCTACACATGCCATTAAAAATAAATAACAAAGCTTAAATCATGAATTTCACAAAATTAAACTGAATTAGGCTAACATAGAATTTTGCCCGAAAATCGAGGAAAATGAAGACGCATGGACGTGCATGTGGTGCCAAAATGATCCTAGCGAGGTGAGGAGTCCATCCCCCTACCTATTGCGCGACGATGTCGACGATTCGGTGCCGAACCGCCGTTGAGGGTCACGCCGTCCTCACGTCCCCACATCCCCACGCGCCGCGGATCGGAGCCGACGAGGATGTGGCCGCGATCCTCCACCTCCGCAGCTCGCCGGCGAGGCCATCGGACCTCCACCGTGGCCGTCCGACCACCGCACGAGCTAAGAGGAGGAAAAGGGGCGAGAGAGAGGGTTGGCCGCAGGCCACCGCTTTGCTGCTGGGTCGCCGCCGGCGCTCCTCCGCCGTCACCGGCCGGTGGCCGCCGCCGAGAAGAGGGCCGGGGGGGGCGGAGTCGCGGCGTTCGCCTGCCCCTGCGCGCTTCCGCCTGCGATCGGGTGAAAAAGAGATAAAGGGGGGAGGGGGAGAAGAAAATAGGGAAAGTGGGAAAGAGAGGGTCGACCGTGGGTTAAAAAAAAAGGTTAAAATATTATTATTTTTTTTGATATTTAACCCCATTTGCATTCTAGACCCTCAAAGAAGTGGAATTATGAAAATGCCCACTAAATCCTTAAAAATGGGTCTCACAGTCCCTCCCTCCTAAAAGAAATTTCGTCCCCGAAATTTAAACGGAAAGAAAGGAGGAAGTTGAAAGAAAAAGACATACCTTGGAAATAGAAAGCCGGTTTCCCCCGTGGCATGAAGAAAACCCGTTTCAATCTACAGTTTACCACGGCACCGTACTTCTCAAGCCAATCCATGCCCAAAATAGCATCATAATCAACCAACTGCAGCGAATAGAACTTTGCTGGCATCTGGTGATTACTGATGACAACTGGAGAATCTTCTAGGCACACTGGAGTGGCCATGAAATCTCCCGATGGTAGCTCGACAAGTAAATTACAGGATACTTCCACCATCGGCTCCTCAACACGAGCAAGAAAATCCTCGGAAATAAATGAATGAGTAGCACCTGAATCGAAAAGAACGTGTGCTGGACGACTAAAAATACAAATAGTACCTTCCACTAGATTTGACGCTATCGCCTCTGCACGCGTGATGTGGGTAACCCTGCCTCTCGGCTGACGACTGGGTGCAGAAGACTGCTGGGAAGGAACTGAAACTTGCGAATAAAACTGCTGAGGTTGAGGTGGCGGAGGAAGACGGAATTGTGGTTGCTGCGGCTGGGTAACCTGCGAGAACTGCACCGGCCTCGGCCTCTGCGGACAGTCTCGAACAACGTGACCCGGCTGATTGCACAGATAACACACCACTGGCAAAGAACACGGTACGCCAGGGTGACTCACACCACACCTCAAACACGTCCTCGGCTGACTGATTACAGATCCTTGGCGCTGTTGAAAGGAAGGCGTCGTCTGCTGCACAGTACCAGAAGGAGCCGGTTGATCATGATGCTTCTTGGACTTCTTAAACTTCCACGAGGAACTGGGCTTAGAGAAAGAAGAACCACCAGCAACAGGAACTACAGACGAAACTCCTGTTGCAAACGACTGACTGTCCTGCTGAATCTGCACGGTCGGCACAATCGGCGGAACTGCATCTGGTAGTTGTCCTCGAAATCTTGCCAATTCCATTTCTAAAGTCACGGCTGCCTGGTACGCTCCGTCCAGGTCGGCCACACGGGTCGCATACAACGGCAGTCGTAACTCTGGCTTCAATCCTCGCAAAAACTGCTGCGTCTTCATAACTTCATTTGCAAGGACATGGGACGCATATTGACCCAATTCCAGAAACTTGTTGCGATATTGCACCACGGTCATATCACCCTGAATCAGCTCCATAAATTGATATGCTTTAGCCATCTGGAGACAAGCCGGAGTAAAAGCACGTTCGAAAGCTGCCACAAACTCTGGCCAGGTGATCTGCCGAAGCGATCGAGAACAGAAAGCAACTGCCCACTCGGCATTCCACCACGTCAGCGCTGCACCTTGAAGCTGAAAGGTTGCCAACATGACCTTCTCGTCCTCCGCGCACTCCATTGCTCGAAATACGCGCTCTGTCGCATTAAGCCACTGTCTTGCCACCTCAGGATCAGACTGACCGTCATACAATGGTGGGTTGAACAGCAGAAATTCCTTGAGTGCTCTGCCACGACCACCAGGCAAGTCGGCTTGAGGGGCAGCAGCTGGGGCTAGAACAGGCACGGCTTGAACTGGAGCTGGCACAGCAGGAGGAGGAGCAGGTACAACGGGAGGATGAAAAGTGCCGCCCTCTTCCTGAGGAACAGGAGCTCTTCCTTTTCGCGGCGTTCTCTTTTTTCGCGGCGGCATCTTAAGACTAGAAAACATACGACAATGGAAAACACATCCGTAAGTACGGAAAACATCCTAAGCCAGCAATAGACGACTCAAGTGGACTTGCTCTGGACTCGCACATGCAATTTCAATTCCTTATACAATTCCCCAACACAGCTCTGATACCATCTGTAACGACCCAGAGCTCCGGATACCGATATACCGATAAAATCGATACACCGATACCAAGAACTGGGGACGCCACCCAAGAGGCTGATGAGGCCCCGTAAGGGTTAGTGAAGTTTGTCGAGGGATTGCATAACGAATTGGAGTTACAACGCGCAAAAATTAATTATAGCCACAATATTAATATAGTGCGGAAGCAATTTAAAATATCAGAGTGGTAAAATATATACACTAGTCCAGATTTACAATTAAGCAAAAGTCCAATGTACAACTACACGGGGCATACCCCGGTCAAAAGTACATAAAAAGACGAACCGACCACTGCTGGCTCGCTAGACTCGGTCTCCAAAAGTGCGGGAAGAACCGGCGAGAGGCTGGGGCGGCTCACCTGAAAGAGGAAAGGGTGAGTCACAGCCAGACTCAGTAGGGGTCACGCGGATCCCTACCTCAAACTAAATACACACGCATGCAAATAAAAGGCAATTAGAGCATGCATTTAAACAATAAATAGGCAAATGGCATAATTAAAACAAAAGCTGTAAGTCTAACTAAACAATTAAAACAGCCAACCAATTGCCACTTGAATCTCGTTATTCGCGTCAAGAAACTAAATCCACCAATAAAGTAAATCTCACCACTTCCAAGTGACAGGAGAAGACAAGGACCACCAGAAGATCGAAACCAGATGCGTCCACGACGTCTTATACTGCGTCTCAAGCAACTCACGTGTACGCGTCTACACGTGGGAGGCGTAACAATATTAGTACCGAACCGAGTAACTAGTCAGAGCGACACTCGTCAGTGCCAGTCCCTGTCTCTGACCACGTGTGCACACACTGACTCTCGCCTGAGCCAGGTCCTCCAGCTAGTTTTCCCCCTCCGTAAGACGCTACGGCCAAGCCGGGGGCCCACGGAACTAGCTTAGAAACCGTTGATTGGGATACCCTACCACCTCTCCCTGGTGGGTCGACCGCGTCGTAGGGCTACGACCAGTGGTTCTATCACAAGGAACGAGAAGACTACTCTATTATGATAATTAAACGCATAATCACATAAATAAATGCATTTTGAAATCTGCAGAGATGGGCGGTCTAGCCTCGGCCGCTCATCAAAACACGGTCTCCCTTTAGGCCGCGCCAAGGGAAAATAGACGGTCTCTCAATGGCCGTTCAACACTACACGGTTTCCATTGGGCCGCGCCCATGGACATGAACGGTCAGAAAATGGCCGCTATATCGGCGTGACGGCGAGTCGGGTTCGGCCTTGGCCAAAACACCGCCCGGAGGGCTTGCAACGAACAGAAAAAATAAAACAATCTGTCATGTCCATACAAAAATTCTACAGCTACACATGCCATTAAAAATAAATAACAAAGCTTAAATCATGAATTTCACAAAATTAAACTGAATTAGGCTAACATAGAATTTTGCCCGAAAATCGAGGAAAATGAAGACGCATGGACGTGCATGTGGTGCCAAAATGATCCTAGCGAGGTGAGGAGTCCATCCCCCTACCTATTGCGCGACGATGTCGACGATTCGGTGCCGAACCGCCGTTGAGGGTCACGCCGTCCTCACGTCCCCACATCCCCACGCGCCGCGGATCGGAGCCGACGAGGATGTGGCCGCGATCCTCCACCTCCGCAGCTCGCCGGCGAGGCCATCGGACCTCCACCGTGGCCGTCCGACCACCGCACGAGCTAAGAGGAGGAAAAGGGGCGAGAGAGAGGGTTGACCGCAGGCCACCGCTTTGCTGCTGGGTCGCCGCCGGCGCTCCTCCGCCGTCACCGGCCGGTGGCCGCCGCCGAGAAGAGGGCCGGGGGGGGCGGAGTCGCGGCGTTCGCCTGCCCCTGCGCGCTTCCGCCTGCGATCGGGTGAAAAAGAGATAAAGGGGGGAGGGGGAGAAGAAAATAGGGAAAGTGGGAAAGAGAGGGTCGACCGTGGGTTAAAAAAAAAGGTTAAAATATTATTATTTTTTTGATATTTAACCCCCATTTGCATCCTAGACCCTCAAAGAAGTGGAATTATGAAAATGCCCACTAAATCCTTAAAAATGGGTCTCACAATGGGAGTATGGAAGGGCTGACCACCCATCGGTGGATGATCATGGGACCTTGGAGGAAGAAGAAGAAGAAGAAGAAGAGGGGGTACTGGAAGGCCTGCAACCAGTGGACAGCATCAGAGAATTGGATATCAGAAATTATGGAGGTGTCAGATCTCCGAGCTGGTTGGAGGACCTGTCGTGGGTCTCCTCCTCCTTTCTAGAAAGGGTTGAATTAACAGATTGCAAAAACTGGGAGGTACTGTTGGTTAATCCCGGTTGTCCGGGTCTTCAGGTTGTCCAGGTCTTTAGGAGTCTTTTAAGGGGCCATTTGGTTGTTCAGTTTTATTTCCTCCAAAGGTGCCATGCAGGTTCGCACGATGCATGTGCCCCACGTTCCTTTTTTTTGGTGCTTAGTTGTTGCACGCTCTCCCATTTTGTATTTGCTTAAAAAGGCCCTGTTCTTCTGACTAAATATTATTGCTTTTAGCTTTTCCATCGAACACTTTTCGTGTGCCTTTCTTCTCGTGTTCCCTGCGTGAGAGTGAGGTGAGCGGGCCTACATCTGGTATCAGAGCATGCCGAAGGTTGGTCCCAAGTCACCAGCAGGGAGTCCCTCGACCCCTCCAGCGGCAAGCGGCTCAGGACGTGAACTCGCGCTACCGAGGATGACGAAGGAACCGGTCGGGTCGACTACCTACCCCACCCTGACTCGATCAAACTACGGTGATTGGGTCCTCCTGATGAGGGTCATCCTGCAAGCGAGAGGCCTATGGCGGGCGGTCGACGTCGGCGAAGATATGGAAGACGACGTCGGTTTTCGCAACGACCGCATGGCACTGGAGGCCATCCTCCGTGCTGTGCCGCCGGAGATGCTGGCAACTCTGGCGGTGAAGACCACCGCTAAGGACGCATGGGACACCATCGCGACGCTGCGCATCGGGTCGGAGCGCGTCCGCGACGCGAAGGCCCAGACGCTCAGGTCCGAGTTCGAGGAACTCAAGCACAAACCCGGTGAGTCCATTGACGAGCTCTCTCTGCGCCTGACCGGCGTTGTGAGTAAGCTCTCCATGCTGGGAGACAAGATTAGTGAGAAGCATGTCATGCAGAAATTTCTTCGCGTCGTCCCCAAGCGTTTCTCGCAGATGGTCATGTCCGTCGACAGCCTCCTCGACCTGAACACTCTCACGCTAGAGGACTTGACCGGCCGGTTCAAGGCGGTCGAGGAGCGGCTCGAGGCGGAGGCACCGGACGAAGGCGGTGGCGGCAAGCTCCTGTTGACGGAGGAGGAGTGGCTCGCACGCATACGGCAGCGCGAGCAGATCGGCCCCTCCAGCAGCCGCTCCACCAAACGCCGCGGCAAGTCCAAAGCCGTACGCGGCAAGGACTGCGTGCGCGACGGGAGTGGCAATACGGCAAACTCTGGCCGCGACGTCAAGAAGGACAAATGCCGGTACTGTGAAAAAGTGGGGCACTGGGAGCGTGATTGCCGTAAGAAGAAGAGGGAGGAGGCGGCGAACCTCACCCAAGTCGAGGAGGACGAGGAGCCTGCTCTGCTCGTGGCCGCGGTGACGTCCCTGTCGCTGGGCACCGAGCAGGAGCAGGGGGCGCTGATGCAAGCCGGCGAGCTCATCCACCTCAACGAAGAAAGCGCCGAGGTCCACCTCGGAAACGAGGGCGAGCTGAAGGACGCCATGTGGTACCTCGACACTGGTGCATCGAACCATATGACCGGGCGTGGCGAGGTGTTCTCCGAGCTAGACACCGGCATCCGCGGCACGGTCAAGTTCGGGGATGGCTCCGTCGTGGAGATTCGTGGCCGCGGCACCATCCTCTTCACCACCCACGACGGAAGGCACCGGATCCTCTCGAACGTCTACCACATTCCCAAGTTGCGGAGCAACGTCATCTCGCTCGGGCAGCTGGATGAGTCGGGATGTGAGGTGCTGATCCGCGGCGGCATCATGCAACTGCGCGATCGCCAGCGGCGACTTCTGGCCAAGGTGGCGCGGACGCGGAACCGTCTCTACACGGTGTCGCTGAACGTCACACAACCCGTCTGTATGACGGCGACACTCGGCCACGACGAAGCCTGGCGGTGGCACGCCCGTTTCGGCCACCTGAACTTCGACGCACTCCACAGGATGGCGAGGACCGGCATGGTACGGGGTCTTCCTCGCATCGAGCATCTTGATCAGCTCTGCGACGGCTGCCTCGTCGGGAAGCAGAGGCGTGCACCATTCCCGCAAGCTGCCAAGTACCGAGCCAAGGATCGCATCGACCTTGTGCATGGGGACTTGTGCGGGCCCATCACGCCGGCCACTCACGGCGGGAAGAGGTACTTCCTCCTGCTCGTCGACGACATGAGCCGGTACATGTGGGCGGTGTTGCTCCGTACCAAGGAAGAAGCGGCAGCGGCAATCAAGAAGTTTCAAGCCGGTGTAGAAGTGGAGACGGGGAGAAAACTGCGCGCGCTCCGTACCGATCGGGGCGGCGAGTTTACCTCTGTGGAGTTCGGTGAGCATTGTGCTAATCTCGGCGTGCAGCGACAACTCACGGCACCATACTCACCACAGCAGAACGGCGTCGTCGAGCGGCGAAATCAGACGATCATGTCCATGGCACGGTGTCTACTCAAATCGAAGAAGATGCCCGGCTCATTTTGGGGGGAGGCGGTAAGCACTGCGGTGTTCATCTTGAACCGTTCCCCGACCCAAAGTTTGTCCGGCATGACGCCATACGAGGCTTGGCATGGGAAGAAGCCGGCGGTGCACTTCTTGAGGACTTTTGGCTGCGTCGCACACGCTAAGGTCACGCGCCCAGGTTTGAAGAAACTAGATGATCGCAGCGTTCCTGCGGTGTTCATCGGCTACGACGTTGAGTCCAAGGCTTACCGGGTATATGACCCGGCGAGCAACTGCGTCGGTGTGACGCGTGATGTCGTGTTCGACGAAGCGGCGTGCTGGGACTGGGGTGGAGCCGACGTGTCACCATCCTCGTTCACGGTGGAGTACACTTCGCCAGGCGCGACGGCGAGCGGTGGTAGAACCCAGCCGACACAAAGGGGAGTGGCACCACTGCCTGCCCCCCAGCCGGCGGTCACACCCACGCGCGCGCCACCAGCGGCGGCCACGTCTGCGTGCGCCTCGCCAGGGGCGGCCACGCACGCTCCGCCAGGGGTGGTCACGTCCACACCCACGCGTGCTCCACCTGAGCCGGACACCATGGAGTTCGTGTCTCCACCGACGGATGCAACACCCGCGGCCATGATAGGCGACAAGGAGGGACCACGTCGCTACCGCGCCGTCGACAACGTGTTGGCCACGACCGGGGAGCACGTGCTCGATCCAGAGGAGCTCCTGCTCGCGACCGGCAATGAGCCGGTGACATTCCAGGAGGCTGAACCACATGCATGCTGGCGGAAGGCGATGCTCGACGAGCTGAGCTCGATTGTCGACAACCACACTTGGTCACTGACCGAGCTACCTGCAGGGAAGAAGCCCATTGGGCTGAAGTGGGTCTTCAAGCTGAAGAAAGACAGCGCCGGTGAGGTGATAAAGCACAAAGCCAGGCTCGTAGCGAAGGGGTATGTCCAGCGCGCGGGGATCGACTTCGATGAAGTTTTTGCTCCCGTGGCCCGACTGGACTCCGTCAAGATGATGCTGGCAATTGCGGCACACGCCGGCTGGGATGTGCACCACCTCGACGTCAAATCAGCGTTCTTGAACGGCAACTTGGACGAAGAGGTATATGTGACGCAGCCGCCTGGTTTCGTGCGCGACGGGCACGAACACAAAGTGCTTCGCCTGCACAAGGCACTGTACGGGCTTCGCCAAGCTCCTCGTGCGTGGTACGCCAAGCTCGATGACACTCTGTTATCGCTTGGGTTTCAGAAGAACAAGTCGGAGCATGCGGTGTATACTCGGGGCAGCGGCAACGAGCGACTACTACTCGGCGTGTACGTGGACGACCTCATCGTCACAGGCGGACACACTCGGGCCATTGATCATTTCAAGGACGAGATGAAGGCTCAATTTCAGATGAGCGACCTTGGCAGGTTGAGCTACTACCTCGGCATAGAAGTTCAACAGGGCGCCGGCGAGATCACTCTGCGCCAAAGTGCTTATGCAGCCAAGGTGCTGGAGAAGGCCGGAATGACCGGATGTAATCCGGTTCATGTGCCGATGGAGCCACGACTGAAACTGAGCAAGGTGAGCTCAAATCCACCGGTGGACACGACTTTGTACCGGAGCATCGTTGGGAGTCTCCGTTACTTGGTGCACACGCGACCGGACATCACGTTCGCAGTTGGCTATGTCAGCCGATTCATGGAGTCACCGACCACCGAGCACTGGAGCGCCGTCAAGCACATACTCAGGTATATTGCCGGCACGTTGAACTATGGGTGTCGCTATGGCAGGAACATCGCAGAGGCCAAGCTCGTCGGGTATAGTGACGCCGACATGGCCGGCGACATCGATGACAGGAAGAGCACCACCGGCGTGGTGTTCCTTCTCGGGGGAAGCCCGGTTAGCTGGCAATCACAGAAGCAAAAGGTGGTTGCATTATCGTCCTGTGAAGCGGAGTACATCGCTGCGACCACGGCGGCATGTCAAGGCGTTTGGCTCGCGCAACTACTTGGAGATATGCTCGGCAAGGAGGCCGGCAGCGCCACTCTACTCGTGGACAACAAATCTGCTATCCAGTTGTGCAGAAATCCGGTATTTCACGACCGGAGTAAGCACATCGAGACGCGCTACCACTTCATCAGGCAGTGCGTCGAAGGCGGCAAGATCGTCGTCGACTACATCCACACCGACGAACAGCTGGCGGACATATTGACAAAAGCACTCGGGCGGGTCAAGTTCCAAGGCCTGCGCACGAAGCTCGGCGTCGTCAACACCTGAGACAACCAGATTAGGGGGAGTTTGTTGGTTAATCCCGGTTGTCCGGGTCTTCAGGTTGTCCAGGTCTTTAGGAGTCTTTTAAGGGGCCATTTGGTTGTTCAGTTTTATTTCCTCCAAAGGTGCCATGCAGGTTCGCACGATGCATGTGCCCCACGTTCCTTTTTTTTGGTGCTTAGTTGTTGCACGCTCTCCCATTTTGTATTTGCTTAAAAAGGCCCTGTTCTTCTGACTAAATATTAATTGCTTTTAGCTTTTCCATCGAACACTTTTCGTGTGCCTTTCTTCTCGTGTTCCCTGTGTGAGAGTGAGGTGAGCGGGCCTACAGGTACTGCCACCTCTCGGTCAGCTGCGCGGCCTCAAAGAATTGAAAATATCTGGAATGAGCAACGTGAGACGGATAGATCTTCTCTTCTTCCTGGGCTGCTACTCTCCGGGTAAAGGAGGAGGGGGAGGGCTCGAAATGATGGGGTTCCCATCATTGGAGAGTCTGTACTTTAGTCGGATGCGGGAGTGGGAGGAGTGGGAGGCACCACATCATGGGGACGACGACGATGATGAAGGGCAGCAACAACAGATCTCGTTTCTTCCTCGCCTTCTCACACTTCAAATTTGGGACTGCCCCAAGCTGAAAGAGTTGCCGCCTCTCCCTCGCTCGCTAAAGAGTCTGAATATGCATCACGTGGGGCTGACTCGTTTGCCCAGACTGGGGGGACGCTGTGGTGATGGTGGTCCTGGCCGGGATGCTGACCACATGTCTTCGTCGTCGGCATCCTCGCCCTCCTTGTCTCTGTTGTCTATTCAGGGCTGCCCAAACTTGAGGTCCCTCGATGATGGGGACGATAACGAGGAGGGGCAGCAACAACAGATCTTGTTTCTTCCTCGCCTTCGCATTCTTAAAATTTCTTACTGCCCCAAGCTGAAAGAGTTGCCACCTCTCCCTCGCTCGCTAAAGAGTCTGGAGATATGGCACGTGGGGCTGACTCGTTTGCCGAGACTGGTGGGATGCTGTGGTGATGGTGGTGCTGGCCGGGATGCTGACCACATGTCTTCATCGTCGTCGTCAAGGCTAAATGATGATGATGGCTTGTCTGAGTTGTGTATTCACGACTGCCCAAACTTGAGGTCCCTCGATGATGGGCTGCTACAACACCCTCTCCCAAGGCTCTCAATCCTGTCAATTGGAGGTTGCAGGGAGCTCACGTCCTTGCCGGGCACAGCATTCGCGCACTTCACCTCCCTCAAACGACTGGGGATAAGAGATTGTCCCAAGCTCTCCTTCTCCTCCTCCTTGCCGGGCACAACATTCGCACACTTCACCTCCCTCAAACGACTGGGGATAAGAGATTGTCCCAAGCTCTCCTTCTCCTCCTTCCTGCCTTCAGTGAGTACTGCGGATGAAGCCAACATGCCTTGCTCGCTGGAAGAAGTAGACATCGTTGGCGGTGGTGATATGATGGAGTACCTTTTAGTGGCAAGCATAATACCTAAGCTCACTCGTCTCTCCGAACTCCATGTGAGTGTTGGGTCTTCAAGCACAGTACAACTACTTATGAACAGCATCTTGCAATACCAACCTGTGACAGCTACGCTTAGGACCTTGGAAATCACACGAGATCACCATCATCATCAACAACATCAGGCTTGCTCCTCCTCTTCTAATATTCCATCATTAATAGTACCACCCGCTCCTCCTCCTCCTCTTCCTCTGGAGATGGAGAAGGTGGTGGTGGGGCGAACCAATAATATTCGAGACCACCTCACCTCTCTGACATCTCTGGAAATTCGAGACTGCTCCGACCTACTGCAACTGAGCGGTCTGCCGTCTCCACTTGAAAGACTGTCCATCTCCCATGACACCCACATCGACGATAGGATTCTTGCAACATACCTGCAGGACCTGTGCCGTCTCACATCTCTCGACATTGTCGGTTGTCCGCATATAACGAGCCTCCCAACAGCGGAGGTGCTCTGTCATCTTACTGCACTGCAAAAATTGACCATTGCAGACTGCCCGAAGCTCCAGTGCTTGCCTTCGGTGGGCCTGCCCAAGTCTCTATGGAGCGTGAACATCGATGGATCATTCATTCCAACACGAGATTAATCACGAGTAAGTAATTAATTATCTGTTACTTCCATTCAGCATGATTAATTGTAATTACTACAAGATGCGGGCCAGTCTCTAAATTAAGCTGCACCCCCTTGATATATAATAATTACAAATAAATACTTATTCTCCTTCAATTTTCGTGGGATTATTACAATTTAAGCCACAATTATGAAGTTTTGAATTTTTGTTTTGTTTTTTTTGCTTTTTGATAAGATGGTTGAGTTAATTTGCCAAATATTTTCATACATAGCCTTTCAATTCCCAACTATGGGGAATAAAAAAGTCGATTAATTAAGGCAAACACATCGATCGATTTTTCCTGTCTTATTTTCTTGTACCTGAATGAGTGTTCACAATCTCACATATAATTTTTCCCAGCCGTCAAAGTTCATTTCTAAATATGAGATTCTGACATTGGGTGACGAAGAAATATTCATACGGTCTCTAATCATTTTATTTAATGGGTATTATTCGCGCATTCCCTAGTTCTAGTACTCATCCACCGATATGGCCAATTACATACGTGCCCCAGAGCCACCCTCCTTTCTTTAATTTCTTAAACCCATATTTATATATACATATAAATATATAGATATGATCCTTCCTCATCTTCCCTCACTAGCAAACAGCCAAGTATTTTGTTATCCGATCGATGTGGGCTTCCTTCCTTCCTCTACTATGTAATTTGTAATTTTAGTACACTAATCAATCATCTCTTCGTGAATGTGTGGTTGACCTTCTTACTCACTGCTTCCCATTAGCTATGATCTCCTCTGCAGACTGCACAGGCCGCTACCTGACAATTCCAAACTGTTCAATACATTTAGGTGCACAGAGGGGCAATCTTCAGTACATACAGGAGCCGAGAGCCCTGAACATTAATCTTCATGTTTGGGCTAAGAAGCATCTATACTTGTCAGAGCACACAAATCCAAGACCTCAACAACCTGGAACCCTTTGTCCTGAAGGCGTAGCATCAACAGATGAGGATCAAGAAAGGTTGAATCCTCTCTCTCTCTCTCTCTCTCTCTCTCTCTCTCTTTCTCTCTCTCTCTCTCTATATATATATATATATTTATTTATTTATTTATTTCTGTCAAGGTATCAAAGGTGACTGTCTCTCAAGTGAAGGTACGTAGAGGACAGGGTAATGATGTCCCATCTATATCTAGTAAAATTATTGATATTCATTTGAACTATGGAATTTGTTAGCAATCACAACACTTAAAATTAGATGAATCCATATCATCTACACTCTCAACTCAAACTCATTCACCCAGTTATTATCCAATTGAAGCTTGGACAGTCACCTCCTCTCCTTTCAGTCCGGTTTCATGTCCCCAGGCTGGACTTACTATCGGAAATTTCAAAAGCAGTGGGCCAAACGATTCCTCCTGTATGCTAGTTGAAGGAGCATGCCACGCATTTCTTGTGCCAAATCAGTGGGGAAAATATATTCTCAAATTATTCTTCTTTCATGTAACAAAGGTCTTCCTTTTTTCTTAGCATCGTTCACGCAAATTAGAGTTAACTAGCAGTGTGCACAGTAAAACATGAACCACATCTTCCCTTTGGTTGAGACTCAAACTACCATTTCAACGAGCTGCATGCCAACGATATCATACTATACATTCAGGATCACGGGAAGCAATCTTCATGCATCTTGGCTGGAAATGTTTATGCTCGTTGGAACAGACACATCAAGGCCTGATATGAGTAACCTCAAAGAATGTTGGGCTTTCCTCCATTGTTGAGTGAAGGATATCTAATAATTTTTCAGCAATGAATGTTGTCTTTTTTAAACGTGAGCATCAACGGATCATTCATTCAGGTGAGAATCAACGGATCATTCCTTGATATATAATAATCACAAATAGATAATTATTCTCCTTAAATTTTCATGGGATTATTAAAATTTAAACCACAAGTATAAAGTTTTGAATTTTCGTTTTTTCCCCTTTTTGATGAGATGGTTGAGTTAACTTGCCAAATTATTGATATCCATTTGAACTATGCAATTTGTTAGTAATCACAACACTTAAATTAGATCAATCCATATCATCTACACTGATCTCAACTCAAACTCATTCACCCAGTTATTATCTGATTGGACATTTGGACTTAACTATCGGAAATTTCAAAAGCAATGGACCAAACGTTACGTTCCTCCTGTATGTTAATTGAAGGTGCATGCCTCACATTTCTTGTGCCAAATCTGTGGGGGAAAGTATTCTCAAATTAATCTTCTTTCATGTAACAAAGGTCTTCCTTATTTCTTAGCACCGTTCACGCAAATTACAGTTAACTAGTAGTGTGCACACCAAAACTTGAACCATATCTTCCCTTTAATTATTGGTTGAGATCACTCAAACTACCATTTCAAGGGATGTGGGCTTCTCTCTTTCCCAAAGTTTTTGCATATTTTAATTGATTCCCTCACTAGCTAAACAGCCAAGTATTTTGTCATTTCGATTTGGTGATCGATATGGATAGTCGACTTCTCTCATTGCTTACTGCTTACGCCTCAATTATCAACAGGTATACATGGCCTCCTCTAAGAGCTTCACGGGAAGCAATCTTCGTTCATCTTGGCTGGAACTATTTATGCTTGCTGAGTGAAGGATATCTAATAATTTTTCAAATGATGGATCGATGTTGTCTCTTGCGTGCTCGAGCTCATCTCACCAGCGGTACGTTTGAGGCCAAGTTGAAGGGGCATGTCTTGATTTCTATTGTGGCACCAGAAATCAATCCCACGCCCTACTTTGACGAGCACAATCTTGTCAAGTTCATGTGAGAACAAGCCCATCTTTTCAGATCTTTCCATGATCTCACAACAAAAATCCATCTGTTTGACTGGCAATTTTGGTCTCCTTTGTTGGTTTGGAAGTACAATATTTGCTTATTTTTAAAATTGTCACTCATGTATTGCATATATGATAGTGATTCAATTGTTATGGTCACTAGTCGGTTCTTTTCTCCAAGTAGGTCCATAATTTAATTGCTTAGAGCACAACTCCTTAATTGTCTTAGCATTGAGCAGAGAACCTACAAGATACCATTGCATTATGCAATCAGATCAATAGATGAATCCAGGAAAGTCCTGCCTACTTAGATATTGAAGCTAGGCCAAAATTATGCAACCCTAACTAACATGCTACTTGGGGAAAGGGAATGCGAGAGGCCCCATTTTGGCCATGGATTGTCTATATATGTTAGATTCCAGTCGCTGGTGTTGAGTAGATTTTAGACTATCCAAAACTCCTAGCTAGCTCACCCCGAAAGTGAGAGAAACAATATGGGTGCTTTGTTTTTCTCTCTTTAGAAAAGGAATGATGACTTTCGATCCAGATCCAAAATTTTCTTTGAATTTGGATCAGGCTACAACCCAGAATGTCTTTACTTTGCAGATTCGGGGCCCATTCTTATTTTCCATCAAATATGTAGAACATTGATCGAAACTTGTGATATTCTTGTAACCATCTACGGTGATCATGATAAAAATACTTTTCATTTGCCGGTAGCCGGTAGCCAGGATGAGAATGTGTACTTATTACAGACAGGACAAGTCAATCGACTTTTGCTACTCCATCCAGACAGACATGCATATGTTGAGAAATCATTGATAGTCCACAATATTACAACACTCATCTGGAACATTTGACCGGTCGAAACATCATAAGTATCTACTCCATGCCACAATACCTACAATTTCTTTATTAGTATCATTCTATGGATATCTGTTGAATTAGTTTTGGTTCTGGTCAATAAGTCTCTGTTTCAATTCCGTGCATTTTCTGCTATTTTGAGCTGTGTGATTTTATTGGGTGGGAAATGTATTGAAATTTATTTGCTGTATGCTTGTATACTGAACCTAATTATGTTATGGTGTATGACTTATAATTTTCATGCCTTCCAAATAGTGAAGTAGTTAAACGGCTGAAGCATGCCACTGAATATATATATATATAGTTATTACTCTTGAATAGTTACAAAGATCCTGATTAAGGAGGCTGCTCTAATTTATTATTAAGTTATGGATTCTCTTGGTTGTTACAAAGGGTACCTTCAGGATGCTGGAAATTCCAGAGTACACTACAAAGTCATCTTTTTGTCACGAGTTTAAAGCCAGTTTTTTCTTCAATATATCTCTCTGTGTGCTCAAACTTCAACACTAGTTTCTTGAAGAATTATACATCTTTCACATTGCCATTGCTATAGTTTGAATAGCAGTCTTTCACATTGTGTGATCTAATTTTTTATTTATTTCATTTCCAATTTAACATAGTTGTGTTTAAGTTTAAAGTGAAATTACTCATAATCATTTTTTCTATTTTGCAGTTAATTCCCAATGTGCCGAGAAGCCAATCTCTTTCCTTTCACTCGTGATTTTATTGCTTCCTCGGGGATATGTTAGACTCCCTCACATTTTGGCATGCATATTAATGACAAAATATTTACACTAATTTTGATTGTGTATTAGGACGAAATTATATCTACATGTTTTTTTATATGTGAGGATGTGCCCACGATACATTGTCACACAATGTGGTTACAGATGGAAATATTTTGCATAGAATATCAATGTGTTTAATTTCTTGATCTATGATTAATGTGTGAATGACGTGAATTTACAGATTATGAATGTACATGATTTGTGAATGTGTGTATGTTACGACTTACCTACGGATGTATGTTATAAGTACCTACGGTTCACATAAATTACTTACAATGAATACATGTTATCTATATGTTACAGGTTTCATAGCTACGGTTATTAGACATTAAGTACGGTTGTAAGTGTCTACAGTTCAAACACGTTACTTATGATTTTACGAGAAATACCTATGGTTAAATGCACAATATCTACGATTCGTACAAGTTGCCTATGATTTTACGAGAAATATCACAGTCGTAGGAAAAAATACATAGATAATGTTAACAAAAAACCTGAAGTGTTGACATCCCTGTTCCTACGGTTTTATGTCGCACAGGTAAAAGTTTACCTACATAGTTTTTAATGATGACACACGCAGCAAGGAAACTTGTAGGTAAAGACTATACCTATGGTTTTTTGGAGTCATAGGTATGGACTCTTCTTGGTGTAGTGTTGCCTTCTTTAGAGAGAAATCAAATGAGAAAAACAATGAGATATTCTATGTGCGTAGCCTCCCGACAGCTTAGAAAATTAAACCTAGATTTATCCTGATCTAACATTAGTAATATCTTAATACAAGTGAAAATATTAATTAATTAATAACTTTTCTTAATAAACATTTGTACAAATAATAACCTTGTTTGAGACATTATTATTTTTATTCATATGATTAAAATTGATTAACTCTAATAATGATGAAATGATTATCCTTCACTATGTTAATTAGTCATAATTAATTAGGCTATTTCACAAACAATATTTTCATTCATATGATTAAAATAATATTAATTTCATGTTCTTTTTAATTTTATTTTTCATTTACATTCATCATTAGCAATAATTCGATTCCTAATTTAGGAGACTTACGCAAAATCTTGCATAGTCAAATGAATTAATTTCAATTTCAAATTAATCTTGTAGGTTCTCCAGTTAATTAAGGAGTTGTTCTCTAAGAAATTAAATTATGGACCTACTTGGCTATTCAAGTACTAGCCATGGAGAAAATTAAGAACCGACTAGTGTCCATAACAATTGAACCACTATCATATACGCAATACATGAGTGACAGTCTTAACAACAAGCAAATATTGTACGTCCAAACCAACAAAGGAGACCAAAATTATTGCCAGTCAAACAGATGGATTTTGGTTGTGCGATCATGGAAAGATCTGAAAAAGATGGGTTTGTTCTCACACCAACTTGACAAGATCATACATGCTCATCAAAAGTAGGGCGTGGGAATATTGCTTTGTGGTGGCACAATAGAAATCAAGACGTACCCTTCAACAAGCATAAATATTGTTGAAGGCTCACAAAGACATGTCTGACACTCTTTGGTTTCGTGTAGTAATTATTATCCTGCTCCCTTCGCCTCCATATGTAAGAGGCTCACAGAGACTTTCCCAGTTAGAAGGACCTTCCTCCCACACATCATCTGGTACTCAACAATGGAGGAAAGCCCAACGTTCTTCTGAGGTTACTCATATCAGGCCTTGATGCGTCTGTTCCAATTACAAGCATAAACATTTCCAGCCACATATACGCATGAAGATTGCTTCCCGTGACCCTGAATCCCATCTCCATCTCTCTCTCTCTCTCTTCAAGTCTCCAGTTGCTTGAAACGAAGAAAGAGGAGTAGGGAGCCGATCTTAAGAAAGACATATGCAGCTAGCGTGCATCACGAGCAATTGACTTCAAGTCTTTGCTCGTTGGCTGCTATGCGAGGATAAGCTCTAAGATAATAATAATAATAATAATAATAATAATAATAATAAGAAATAACGCATGTCCCTTTTCTTTCGGCTTAAAAAGTTGTCACCGGTGTCTTGCAATTGACAATCAATAATCACGATTCGGATGTCTTATCTTTGTCAAATAATAAATTGTAAAAAAAATTAATAATTTAAAATTTTTAAAAATATTTTAAATAAATAAATTAATTAAATCAAAATGTTAATTAATTTAGTGGAAATAAAAAGTTTATATTATTAAACATATTGTTATATTTAATTTTATAATTTTTATTTAAGTTTTTAGGTCATGTCAGGACTTAGTCGGGATTTACATTTTTATAATAGTGTCGAACCAAACTCGACCCGATCGATTGTACTTAAATATTGATAAGTCGGGTCCACACAGAGCCGACCTAAGTCTAACTCATTGACAACCCTAATTTCGAGAAGAGAGGATAGGAGAAGCCGTGAAAGAGATTTGGAGGCATCCCAAAATGGGGGTGAGGGAACGTCGGGGCGCTCCAAAATCAGATCCGAAACAATTGATTTCGGATTGGTCCCCGAATCCACAAAATAAAGACATTCTGGGTCGTAGCCTGATCCAAATTCAAAGAAAATTTTAGATCCGGATGGAAAGTCATCGTTACGTTTCTAAAGAGAGAAAAACAAAGCACCCATAATATTGTTTCTCTCACTTCCGGGATGAGCTAGCCAGGAGTTTTGGATAGAGTCTAAAATCTACTACTCAACACCAGTGACAGGAATCTAAACATAAATATATAGACAATCCATGGCCAAAATGGGGCCTCTCGCATGCCCTTTTCCCAAACAGCAAAATTTTGGCCCAAACGTCAATATCCAACTCTTTCCCAACGAGGATATAGGAATTGATGATGCCATTGTGGAACAGGAGCAAGAGTTAGCAGAATTAAATATGATCAGTCCAGTTATTATGTCTCGGACTACACTACAACAAAAAAGATAATATAACAAAACTAAAGCAAAAATAATAATAACATCATATCAAAACAAAAATGTAATAAAATTAAAACAATAAAAATAATGATGTAACAAAATCAAAATAACGAAAAATATAATAATAACAAACATCGAAATAATAAAAGAATCACGATAAAATCTAAATAACAAAACACAATAAGATCAAAATAATTAAGAATAAAAAATTGATAATGAAAGGATAATGATAATGATCATAATGAAATGACTATGTGCAGCACACAATTTCTTCCTCGTCCAATTAAAAGGGTCTTCTTAGGAACAAAAAGGTATTATGTATTTTCATGCACGCATTAATACAAATTACAGGTCATCGGGCTCTTTCTCCCGGCGATTAATTGAGGGTTTTCTATCTCTTGAGAGATCGAATTAACGTCGTGACCTTCATGGTGCGGCGGGTCTTGGGTCCTTAATTACTCGATGTCCCTCATCGTCTGGTCAGTCAGACAGCGCGCATATATCAGCAACTCTAAGCCTTTCGATCTTTGGAGTCCGAATAAACTGTCACCTCATAACTGACACGTCTGCGTACAAAATAAAATAATAATAAATAAATAAAAATATGTCTCACAATTTGTTAATATCAATAAACTTCAAATAACTAGAAAATATGCTAAGAGTTAACTTTTTGATAATGGTACAAACTCTATACTTTGTTTTTGTGCAACATTGTTTGTTTGCAAGCAATTTTATATATTTCTTAATTATAAATAGTCATGGATAATTAAATAGCAGTATCTATCTCCCTTCAAAATGCATGTTTATCAAAATAGTAAAGTTAACGAAGATTGTGAAAAAAAAATCAGTTCAAATACCTTCATTTTTATCACTCATGATTATTAAGAAAAAGCATCAATGATAATTTTCATTATTACTTATCAAATTTTTAATAATAAATTAATTGCAGCTTTCATTAGTGATAAAGATGATAGTTAAGTAAAAATAATTAATTTATTTGACAAAAATAATTAATTTATTTGACTATGCAAGATTTTACGTAAGTCTTCTTAATTGAGAATCAAATCATTACTAATGATGAATGTAAATAAAAAAGAACATAATTATTAATATTATTGTAATTATATGAATAAAAATATTATTTATGTATTTGAGCGGTGCCCACGGTTGCCCTCGTCAAATCAACGTCATAATTATCAAATCAAAGGCTTAACTATATATACCCTCTTCAAATCAAAGGCGCAATGGAACCAGGCCAAGATATGAACAGTCCCTGAGGCAGCCCTTATCAAATCAAAGACGTAATGGAAGGAAGGAAGGAAAAAATAGGGACACACGTACGAATGGGATCATGTCACATGGTGTGGGAGGCCAAATGTCCAAAAGTTGATCTATCAGTTTGCTACTTTACGTCAACTAGACTACAAAAAAAAATAAAAAATGAGGAGGGTAAACTAAGGTGGGCATTTTCCTCATTGTATGGGTATGATAACTTTATTTCTTGGGTTCTCGTTAGTACTATCAGATGTTTCTTCATCTATCACTTAGTTCCATATCCTATTTGCCATGTTTTATGTTTTAGATTTTTAAATCATGCTTCGAGCTATTTCAGAAATGATAATGTGACTTTATATGAATTTATGGGTGTAAAGATGTCTTTTACTCCCATGAACAAAAGGAAACAAAGAAATCTTGTGTTATTGCTAGCGATTTTTTCTTCCCAGTTGTATAACACTTTTTTGACATTCATGTGTTGTAAGGTTTCCGTGGATATGAGCTCTCCTCCATGATGCTTTTATTTCAATTCCATGGTCTGCTTTCTCCTTTTCCTGAGTACACAAAGTGGATGAGCTAGTAATCTTTCTCTATTAATTTGACTTCATTGTTCCTGTCTGATTGAAGTGTGGAACACGGAGACCTTAGAGTTGCAATTGAGGAGGTACTTGGAATGAGTCTGTGTAACAAAATTGATACCCATGTACTCATCTTCCTCTGGTAAAAGTGATCTTTAGTATATTGTCATCTACAGCAGGGAAAAAACAAATCCATCTACTTGAAGCTTGAAGCATCATCGTTTCCACCATCGTTTCCCCCGTCCCACGAACCTCACCACCTCGCCCCCGTCCCGCTCCGTCGGCCGCCGGAGAAGAGAGGGAGAGAAAGAGAGAGAGTGAGAAGAGAGAGGGTGAGGAAGAGAGAAAATTTTCAGAAAATATAAAAATAGGGAAAAATACTCCCCACGATCATCGGAAAATGCACAATACACTGGTAGCGTCCCGGAGTCAGAGAACGTAATTGTTCATCCTACACGGGGTTCCGAAGGTTCGCTAGATGAAAACACGCGTAAACCACAAAACTCAATCCGGGACCTACGAAAACGATCAAAAACCCACAGATCCTGATCCGAAGAATATCCGAAAAATCCGAAACATTACAAACAACTTCTTTGATATTGGAGTTTAGATGGAGTTTTTTGTTGATATTGTTGTGTTGAATGTGAGTGCATGAATGTAGAAACATTACACGAATATATGTAGGTGCAATTTGAGAACACGATGAGTATTTTAAAAAATAACAAATTACATATGTTTTCTTTTAATTGACATGAGTTCTTTTTTCTATATTTATAAAAAGTGACGCTAATACTTTTTTTTACATTTCTTCCACTACGTGATAAAAAGTAATACTTATGTTTCTTCCACTACGTGGCAAAAAGTAATACATATGTTTCCTTTACTATGTGACAAAAAGTAATACCTACGTTTCTAGACTGTAGGTATATCCTCTTACATGTGTGTGTATAGATGAGTTTTACCTACGATATTTTAGGGTTGCTCCTACGCTTCTAAAATGTAAGTATAGGTACTCCTACGCTTTAGAACATAGGTATAGGTTGATCTATATATACCTACGTAAGTATAACTTATAGTCACAGGGGCAAGCACCTCATTTTCCAAGAGTGGCAAAAAAACATAGGAAAATGCTTTACCTACATTTCATGGACCTATACCTACGTTTTAGGAATGTAGGTAAAAGTCTGATTTGTTGATGTGACTTTTGTCGGCCTATCAGACTTCTGAGTGGTAGTTTGATCTCATCCTTAATTGTACACCATGTACTTCAAACAATTCCCTCCAAAAGTGGCTTGTGAAAACATCATCTCTATTTGACACAATTGACTTAGGCACACCATGTAATTTCACACCATTTGCTACAAATTCTGTTGCCACCATGGATGCAGTATATGGGTGTTTCAATGTTATGAAGTGTGCATACTTGGATGGTTGATCCCCAATCACCAAAATGACACATTTGGATCCAGATTGTGGAAGCCCTTCAATAAAATCCATTGATATATTTGTCCAGACTGTTTTAGGTATTGGAAGGGGTTGTAGTAACCCAGTTGGGGATTGCCTCAAGTGTTTGCACCTTTGTCAAATATCACAAGTGTGGATATAATGTTTAAGATCTCTACTCATTCCCTTCCAATAAAAGTTGGTCTTAAGTTTATGCAAGGTCTTGTGGAAGTCGAAATGCCCACCAATTGGTGTGTCATGGTGTGTTGCAATGATTTTTGCGTTAAGAGTTTATAATTCCCCTATAATATAATCCTTTCTTTATAATGTAGCATGCCAGCCCAGTAATTATAAAACGTGGGGTCTAGTATACCAGAATTCCACTGTCTGAACAGGGATTTCAATGATGGATCCTCCTGATAATCTTTCTGGAGGTCCGTGAACCAGGTTGGTGTCACCATAGAAATTGCAGTCAAGTGGGCATCTTCATGCATCCTAGATAGTGCATATGCAGCTTGATTATGGTGTCCTGATTTATACTCAAGTTTGAAATCAAAACCCATCAATTTGACTGACCACCTACGTTGTGCAGTAGTGTGGGCTGGTGTTGTAGGAGCTATCTCAAACTCTGGTGGTCTGTGGGGATTATGAACTGTTGTCCTACCAGCTAAGATTTCCATCTGTGGACTGCAAATATTATGGCTTCCATTTCCTTCTCATAAGTGGAAAGCCCCAACTATCCAAGAGTGAATTGTTTACTAAGATAGGCAATGGGTCTACCCGATTACATTAATACTGCCCACATGCCTGGCATCACATTCTATAACAAATTTGTCATTGAAATTTGGTAAAGCCAGAACCGGTGCCAACACCATGCATTCCTTCGGATGAAAAAATGCTCTCTCTGGTGAATCACCCCTCTTTGCATCGGTACGCAAAAAATCATTGCTTACATAATTTTTCTTATAATATATATATATATATCAAAGGTACTCTTTCACATCGGTACGCAACGACATCGACTCATGCCATCTCATACCGATAAAAGATCGGTACTACCGTTCTGTCAAATCACATGAAATGGCAAAAATGTTCCCCCACCTTACGCCTTAATTTGAATCTACGATACAAAGAATGAAATTAACTCAAATTAAAATGTAACTCGAGTTATAAAATGTCAGATCAGAATACATTTTTTAATCTGTGCAAGGAGCCCCCCCATTTGAACATAAAGCATAAGAGTCTCTCCCAGACCACAAGTAATTGCGGAGTCATTCTTACCCTTATGCTTATGTAGCAAGTCATATTATTTAATGTACATGTGACAATAGTATTTCTGTAATTAATTATGCACTTCACAAAATTATATGTGTGATTCCCCTCTATTATTTTTTCCCAAGTTAGAATCTATTAAAATGTATGAACGCCGACTCCTCAAGAGGGAAATACAAATTTCTATGACATTATATTATTTTCATACTACTTGATGAAACAAAAAAGGGGGGAAAAACGTTCATTGTTTGTTCCATTGGATTGCATAAGTTCTAATTATGCGGATGCCCATGCTTGCAGACCTAAAGCTAGTTGATCTCTACAATTAGTTTTGATTTTACAAGTGGACCCGTATATCATCAGAAACTAACTGGAGCCCACAATTAAATTTGTACGGGAGTTCATTCCCATTAATTTGATACGTAAATATGTTATTTTTTTGTAGATAAACTTGAAATAACTCCGTTCCACTTTGGGGGTGAAGTAATTTATCCGAATTAGGCGAGAGTTATTTCTCAATCCAATCAGGTTAACTTTTTTTTGACGTGTCAAAATAAAAATGAAATAAATTAATTTATTATTTGACAAACTGATTTTTTCGATCCAATCAAAACAGGGCGAATAGTCTTCACAAACTCATTTATTATTTTGATAGAGACAGGACACCCGACACGTCATTATTGATTGCAAGTTGCATGGTTTGTATACACGTTGCCTAGCTACGTACGTGGTTGTGTACACATGGGCCGCCCTGCTGATGGCTGCCAACAATAGGAGTCAAAATCTTTTATCACATGATCTTAGCTTTCACCGTACTGTGCATTCTTTTACATGTACATTTTTTAATTTTTTTTCCTTTGACATATATACAGCATGTCGCACAGCGAATAACACGATACAGCACAATCAAGCAGCGAAAACCAACTTTGTCTTTATCTAATCTTTTTTTTACATTAGAATAAACTCATGATTGTGAGGATCTCATGCCCATAAATAATGATCATTTTTTTTCTATATTGCTGTTCTCAAAGTTCCATTTTTCTGTTTTCTTTTTCTTTTATTTGCAGAACCTTGACTTTAATCCTAGACTTGTTCTCCCCATGTTCAACTAGCCACTCGTAGCCTTGTTGTTTGGTATCATATCATGTGTAAAAACAACACATACTGTAGTCATACCAAAGCAGGATCTCCGGGACATTAATGAGAACATTGATGCAGCTCAATCAATACCGTAACCTCTTCAATCTCCGAAGGAGCTGTCATTGCACTAATGCTTGGCCTTTTGTACATCTTTAATGCTAATATAAGGTATCCCATGACACAAATACTCTTTGTGCTTGGAGCTTTAAGTGGCTTCAATTTGACTGTTCTGTGTCTATCCCAAGGGGTTGTGTACTCCCAGTAGTACCCAATTAGTCCTAGAAATCCTCGTAGGGTTTTGATAGTTCTAGGACGATGCCAGTCAAGAATGACTTACCCCCCTCTGGATGTTTCCATGGATGCCCCATTAGCAGATATAACAAAACCCTAGGTAATCAATTTGTTGCACCCCAAACTTGCATTTTGAAATTTTGGCAAATAAAGGATTTGGTTTTCAGTAGTGACAAGATTGTGTCTAAACGCTATAAGTGGTCTATCCACGCTTTATTATATACTAATATATCATCAAAGAATACAAATACAAAATGCCTGAGATGTGGTTGAAAAATGCTATTCATAAGCCCTTGAAATGTAGATGGGGTGTTTGGTAGTCCAAATGATAACACTAAAAATTCATAATGACCTTCGTGAGTTGAAAATGTTGTTTTATGGATGTCATTCTCGTGCATATGGATTTGATGATACTCTGGTCTCAAATCCAATTTTGAAAAATAATGTGAGTAGTGTAACTCACTCAACAAGTCATCTACCACAGGTATTGGGCACTTGTTCTTTATGGTCTGATCATTCAGTGCCCTATAGTCAATGAAAAAGAATAATAATAATAATAATAATATATTTAATAATATAAATTTTAAATTTCACTAAATTAATTAGAGTTTTGATATAATTAATTAATTTATTTTTTAATTTTTTAATCCAAACAATCACTTTTCTGTAATTTATTATTTTGACAAAGACAGAGCACCCGAATCGTCGTTATTGACTGCAAGTTGTAAGAACAAGGGACCCAAAAGAAAAGTGACGATTGTTATTTCTATTTATATATTATTGTTATTATGCTCATCCTCGGGCTTATCGATGTAAGGACAGGACATCCGAATGGCCAAAGAAAATTTGCACTGTGAACGACTTTTCAAGCCCAGAGAAAAGTGACAAGTGTTATTTCTATTTATATATGATTATTATTATGCTGTCCTTAGATTTGTCCTCGCAAATCAGCCAACAAGCAAAAACTTGGGAGTCAATATATGCTCGCGTGATCTACCTACCATGTGGTGGTACATGGACTGGTTTTGACTCATCCGCCAATTGTTTATTGTATGATCACAGTCCCTGCAGCAGGGTGGCAGACCTTTTGGTTCAGGTCTTTGGATTGTACCTCTCTTCAAAGGTTCTGCAGGACACAGTTGGATGCCATCGTATTTTATGATCACGGTCCCTACTGGGTTGGTTCAGCAAAGACAGATGCTTATGCCTTAACTTGAATATTCTGAGAGGTCAGATGGATATTCTGAGAGACAGAATAACTGGGCTGATCATATTTAATTCTGCTGACTCTTGCTCCCGTTCCACAATGGCATCATCAATTCACAATGCCACCTACTACGCAAACATGAAACGGCAAGAATGTTTCCCCTCCTTACGCCTTTAACTCGAATCTACCATGGAAATAATGAAATTAACTCGGATTATGCACTTCAAAAAATTATATTTGTGATTGCCTCTATTATTTTTTCCCAAGCTAGAATCTATTAAAATGAACACCGACTCATCAAGACTTACCCTTTAATTATTGGATTGTTGAAGTTCTAATTATGCAGATGCCCATGCTTGCAGAACCAAAGCTAGTTGATCTCTGCAATTCATTTTGATTTTACAAGTGAACCCGTAGATCATCAGAGATTGCTGCAGCCCACAATTAAATTTGTCCTGGAGTTCATTCTCATTTATTTTGGTAGGTGAGGAGGGTAAAATTAGCTCGACCCATGGAGGGCCCATCTACCTCAAGTCCAACTCGGCTGGCGTCGCACCCAGCGGGCATCGACTGACGCGGCTCATTACATGTGGCCCAGGACGACGGTCCTTGGATTCGACAGCAAGAAGGGCCTTAGCTCAGGCGGAATGACCGCCGGATAAGTCTCTAACGACCGACCGTTACCCCCCACGCGAGCAAGAATTTAGACATATGAGCATGATTGTGAAGTCTTATGATTATATTTATTTTAAGTAGATATTGTATTGGAAATTTCTATTTCTAAACTTTCAGTTATTCGTATGAGTGGGAATAGATTTTTCATGATCCCTTTAACTCTCTTTCAAAGTTATTTTACACTGGAAGAGTCTCTTTCAGTCTTCACGGTCTATTATTTTTGAAATATATAATACATATTATCGATTTATATCGAGCAATTAACTGCCTGATGCTGTTAGTATTAACGTATAAGATTACAGTGTTAGATAGAGTGTCTGATGGCTCACATTTCTGGTGCCAAATCAGTGGCAAAAAATATTCTCAAATTAATCTTCTCGCATTTCGGTGCACACTAAAAACATACTACTTCTAGAACAATAACTTTAGAATTTCATAAGTTATTTTTGGGATAGTAGCAAATATGAAAACAAATAAGGATGTTTACATAAAAATTATTGTTAGAGGTGAATTTCTAAAATAATTATTCTTAGAAATATATTAGCAGGTATAGTATTGGGTTTATTCAAATAGTGCATAAATTTTTTTAAGCATATTTTTTATAAATTTTTGATGAATAAATAATATCTGTAAATAAATATGATATTTTTACATAATTCAGATTTATACAGTGATATGATTGCTGATATATTTACAAGAATGATTTTTTGTAACATATTGGTTCTATAACAATAACTTTAGGCTTTCATAAGTTAATTTTGGGATAGTAGCAAATATGAAAATAAATAAAGATTTTTGTATAAAAATTATTGGTGAATTTGTAAAAAAATTATTCCTAGAAATATATTAGCAGGTATAGCATTGGGTTAATTCAAATAGTCCATAAATTTCTTTTAAGCGTATTTTTTTTTGTAAATTTTTAGTAAAAAAATTATATGTATGTAAATAAATATGATATTTTTACAGAATTTAGATTTACACAGTGATATGTTTGTCGATATATTAATAGGAATATTTTTATAAATTTTTATTTAACAATAATTTTCATAAAAAAACCCGAACAAATATGATACTTTCTATTCACAATGTCACCTACTACGCAAACATAAAATGGCAAAAATGTTTCCCCTCCTTACGCCGTAACTTGAATCTACCATGAAAAGAATGAAATTAACTCGGATTATGCACTTCAAAAAATTATATTTGTGATTGCCTCTATTGTTTTTTCCCAAGTTAGAATCTATTAAAATGAACGCCGATTCCTCAAGAGGGAAATGTAAATTTCTATGACATTATATTATTTTCATACTACTTGAAACAAGAAAGAAAAAAAAACTGTCGTTGTCTGTTCCACTGGATTGCAGAAGTTCTAATTATGCAGATGCCCATGCTTGCAATACGAAAGCTAGTCGATCTCTGCAATTCGTTTTGATTTTATATCGATCATCAGAGACTGATGCAGCCCACAAATTTGTACTGGAGTTCATTCTCATTTATTTTGATTGGTAATATATATGTTATTCTCATTATTATTATGTTGTCCTTGGGCTTATCCTCGCAAGCAGCCAACAAACAAAGACTTGGGAGTCAATATATGCTCGTGTGATCTACCTACCATGTGGTGGTACATGGACTGGTTTTGACCCATATATCCGGCAATTGTATTTTATGATCACAGTCCCTAATTAATGGGTGGCAGACCTTTTGGTTCAGCAAAAGACAGATGCATACTTAGAAAGTTAAGTCTGAGAGGTCAGATGGATATTCAGGTCCTTGGAATTTTGTACCTTCCTTCAAAGGTTCTGCACTGCAGGACACAATTGGATGGCATACAGATTTTTATGTCCCTGTAGGGCCTTGTGCATTTGCTGTCCAGAAATAAGTTGAACCTGTGGCTCAGTTAAACCTGTAAAACAGTGCTCCAGACCGTGCCAAGAAAATCGCATGGTCGACATGGTATCTATAAGTTCCAAACAACTTCACCCAATTAAGTCTTCAATCAACTAGATCACAATACAACATCAAAATCTTGTAAGGGAAGGATGAGTAAATCTAATAATATAACATGCATGCCATTTTGATCAATATATGTGGCCTTGCTTGCAAACGCCACTGCATTTTAGTTCAACACCAGATGCCAACTTGATAGGAACAATGTCTAGTGTACAGTATTTCGGATGCAGTCTCTTGACCACAAGTGGGCTGATCATATTTAATTCTGCTGACTCTTGCTCCGGTTCCACAATGGCATCATAAATTCCTATGTCCTCATCAGGAAGGAGTTGGATATTGAAGTTATGCTGCTTGGGGAAAGGGAATGCGAGAGGGCCCATGTGTTATTTCAATTTATATATTATTATTATTATTATTATTATTATTATTATTATTATTATTATTATTATTATTATTATTATTATTATTATTATGCCCGTCCTTAGGCTTATCCTTTCAAGCTGCCAACATGCTAAGACTTGGGAGTCAATGCTTGTGATCCACACCATATGTGACTTCTTATGATCGGCTCTCTGCTGCTCCTCTTTCTTCGTTTCAAGCAACCAGAGACTTGAAGAGAGAGAGAGAGAGAGAGAGATGGGATTCATTGCATCAGCTATCTTGAGTCCACTGTGCAAGAGGCTGATCAACACTGCTTGGCAAGAGTATGAACTGGTCAGGGATGTCAAAGAGGAAGTGGGGAAGCTGAGATTCACAGTGTTCCTCATCCAGGAGGTTCTTCAAGATGCTGAGCAGAAGCAGGTGAAAGAGGAGTTTGTGCGTCATTGGCTTAGATCACTCAAACAACTCCTCTATGATGCTGAAGACATCCTCGACGAGGCTGCTACTGACTCCAGGTCAGTACACTTAAATTCCATAGACGAGATCTTGAGTAGGCGTGACTTGGCACATCAAATAAAACATATCAGGATGAAATTAGATGATATATGTAAAGAGAAAGATGCCCTTGGGCTTCAAGAGTTGTTGATCACTAGTGATGAAGATATTTGCCCAGCTGCTGTAAACGCCAAACGTAGACGACTAGATACTAGCTCCCTCCTGATGGCCGATAAGCCTTGCATAGTTGGGAGAGATGATGAAAAGAGGAAGATAATACAGATGTTGATGGGATCTGAATTAGAATATTGGCCTAGTGAACCAACAAGCAGTACCATGAGTAATGTCCATGTCATTTCCCTTGTTGGCATGGGAGGTGTTGGTAAGACAACACTGGCAAAGCTGGTTTTTAGTGATCCAACAGTGAAGCAACATTTCCATGTAATGATATGGGTATGTGTTTCAGAAAACTTTGATGTAAATCGAATCACTAAAGAAATCTTGGAAGTTATCTCTAGTTCTACAGATCAACAAAAGGAATCATTTGAAATCTTGATGAATTGGGACTCTGCTCAACAGAGGCTTAAAGCTAAAATAGAAGGGAAGAAGTTTCTGTTGGTACTAGATGATGTGTGGGAGAAAGATCCTTCTAACTGGGAAAGTCTTTGTGAGCCTCTTACATATGGAGGCAAAGGGAGCAGAATATTAGTTACCACACGAAATCAAAAAGTGTCAAATATGGTAAAAGCATCTTGTGTTCCCTTGAAAAGCTTGTCAGATGAGGATCTGTGGCCGATTCTCAAGAGCTATGCCTTTGATGGTGGTTCCGAGTCGTGTGGGCATGTGCAGCTACTAGAGAGTATTGGCAGACAGATGGTTACGAAACTCAAGGGTTCGCCATTAGCAGCAAAGACAATTGGCCGACTTTTGAACCGAAGCTTAGATGTGAGGGATTGGAAAGACATCCTAGACAGTAAGATTAGCACGCTGGAGCAGCACTCAAATGATGTTTTGCCCGTCCTTAAATTGAGTTACGATCACTTGCCAGGACACTTGAAGCAGTGTTTTGCATATTGCTCTCTATTCCCCAAAGATCACGTGTTTTCAAGATCTGAATTAGCCCAACATTGGGTGGCCCAAAATTTTATTCCAACCACTAGGGGTGACCAGCACTTCGATGATTTACTAGACATGTCATTCTTTGAAGAAAGCACGTACAAAGGATATGTGATGCATGATCTGATTCACGACTTGGCCGAATCCATTTCTGAGGGTGATTGCTTCAGGTTGGGAGATGGCGTCCGACCTAATGAATTCCCTGAAACAATACGTCATGCGTCGGTAGCTACTGAACATCTTGATCCAATGAAGTTGGAGGAATTGTGCAAATATGGGAAGCTGCGGACCTTGCATTTCTTGAGCCAATGTCGATTTGATCTGACCCCTCGTCTTGATAACCTATTTATGAAGTTAAAACGGCTACGTGTATTGGGACTACAAAATTGTGAAGTCTCAGAGTTGCCCACATCAATTGCAAATTTAAAGCATCTTCGCTTCGTCGACCTTTCACATACCCGCATCAGCGAGTTACCGGAATCATTCTGTGGTCTATACAATCTGCAGGTACGGATTTAAATCGTAACGAGTTACGCCTTTTGAATATAGCGACAGCTTTATATATTTTGTGATGTTATAAAGTAGTTAGTATTAATTAGGAGGGTAAACAAAATAATATATGTACGTTCCACAGGTGTTGAAAGTACAATTTTGCTGCGGGCTGAGAGCTTTGCCAGGTAATACGAGTGCGTTGGTGAACTTGATGCATCTGGAGTCGAGTGATCAGGAACTGGTTTCCAGCATTCAAGACCTTGGGAAGTTGACTGCCCTCCAGGAACTAGACATCAGGGGAGTGAAGGCGAAGGAGTTGGGGGGTATGAGCATGCTCCGCCACCTTCGAATACGGAACCTGGAGCAGGTCACCGGCAAGGAAGAGGCCGCGCAAGCCAGGCTGGACGCCAAAAAGTATCTGGAAATGTTGACCTTGGAATGGGAGTATGGAAGGGCTGACCACCCATCGGTGGATGATCATGGGACCTTGGAGGAAGAAGAAGAAGAAGAAGAAGAAGAAGAAGAGGGGGTACTGGAAGGCCTGCAACCAGCATACAGCATCAGAGAATTGGTTATCATAAATTATGGAGGTGTCAGATCTCCGAGGTGGTTGGAGGATCCGTCGTGGGTCTCCTCCTCCTTTCTAGAAAGGGTTCAATTAGCAGATTGTGAAAACTGGGAGGTACTGCCACCTCTCGGTCAGCTGCGCGGCCTCAAGGAATTGAGGATCTCTGACATGAGAAGCGTGAGACAGATAGATCCTCTGTTCTTCCTGGGCGGCTGCTACTCTCCGGGTAAAGGAGGAGGGGGAGGGTTCGAAATGCCGGGGTTCCCATCATTGGAGAGTCTGTACTTTAGTCGGATGCGGGAGTGGGAGGAGTGGGAGGCACCACATCATGGGGACGACGATGATGAGGAGGGGCAGCAACAACAACAGATCGCGTTTCTTCCTCGCCTTCACACACTTGAAATTTTGGACTGCCCCAAGCTGAAAGAGTTGCCACCTCTCCCTCGCTCGCTAGAGTGGCTGAGTATAGAAAACGTGGGGCTGACTCGTTTGCCGAGACTGGTGGGATGCTGTGGTGGTGGTGGTGCTGGCCGGGATGCTGACCACGTGTCTTCGTCGTCGACATCCTCGCCCTCCTTGTCTGGGTTGTATATTGGCTACTGCCCAAACTTGAGGTCCCTCGATGATGGGGATGATGAGGAGGAGGGGCAGCAACAACAGATCTCGTTTCTTCCTCGCCTTCACAAACTTAAAATTTGTCACTGCCCCAAGCTGAAAGAGTTGCCCCCACTCCCTCGCTCGCTAAAGAGTCTGAATATATGGAAGGTGGGGCTGACTCATTTGCCGAGACTGGTGGGATGCTGTGGTGGTGGTGCTGGCCGGGATGCTGACCGCATGTCCTCGCCCTCCTTGTCTGAGTTGTGTGTTGACGAATGCCCAAACTTGAGGTCCCTCGATGATGGGCTGCTACAACACCCTCTCCCAAGGCTCTCAAGCCTGTCAATTACAGGTTGCCGGAAGACAGAAGAAGTAGACATCATTGACGGTGGTGATATGATGGAGTGCCTTTTAGTGCCAAGCATGATACCTAAGCTCACTTGTCTCTCCAAACTCCGTGTGAGTGTTGGGTCTTCAAGCACGGCACAACTACTTCTGAACAGCATATTGCAATGCCAATATGTGACGGCTACGCTTAGGACCTTGGAAATCAGACGACATCGTCGTCAACAACATCAGGCTTGCTCCTCCTCTTCTAATATTCCATCATTAATAGTACCACCCGCTCCTCCTCCTCCTCTTCCTCTGGAGATGGAGAAGGTGGCGGTGGGGCCAACCAATAATATTCGGGACCACCTCACCTCTCTGACATATCTGGAAATTCAAGACTGCTCCGACCTACTGCAACTGAGCGGTCTGCCGTCTTCCCTCGAAAGCCTGCTCATCTACAATGACACCCACTTGGACGATAGGATTCTTGCAACATACCTGCAGGGCCTGTCCTGTCTCAGATATCTCTACATTAGGAATTGTCCACATATAACGAGCCTCCCAACAGCGGAGGTGCTCTGTCATCTTACTGCACTGGAAGCTTTGAGGATCAGGCATTGCCGGGAACTGATGTCGTGGGGGGGTGGCGTCCACAATCTCATCGCCCTTCAAAAATTGAGGATTGAAGGCTGCCCGAACATCCCGTGCTTGCCTTCGGTTGGCCTGCCCAAGTCTCTACGGATCGTGAGCATCAACGGATCAATCATTCCAACACGACATTACTTACGAGTAAGCAATTGATTATCCGTTGCTTCCCATTCAGCATGAATATTAATTGTAATTACTGCAAGATGCGGGCCAGTCTCTAAATTAAGCTGCACCCCCCTTGAGATATAATAATCACAAATAGATACTTATTCTCCTTAAATTTTCGTGGGATTATTACAAGTTAAGCCACAATTACAAAGTTTTGAATTTTCGTTTTGTTTTTTTTGTTTTTGCTTTTTGATAAGATAGTTGAGTTAATTTGCCAAATATTTTCATACATAGCCTTTCAATTCTGAACTATGGGGAATAAAAAAGTAGATTAATTCAGGTGAACACATCGATCTATTTTTCCTGTCTTATTTTCTTGTACCTGAATGAGTGTTCACAAGCTCACATATAATCGGCTGAAGTTCTAATTCAACGAAGTATGTAAGCCGTCAAAGTTCATTTCTAAATATGATATTCTGATATTGGGCGACGAAGAAATAGTCATATGGTCTCTAATCATTTTATTTAACGGGTATCATTCGCACATTCCCTAGTTCAAACTCATCCACGTACGTGTCCCAGAGCAACGCTCCTATCTTTAATTTCTTAAACCCATATTAATATATATATATATATATCCCTGTGCTGGATTTGTTGCTAATTAAAGATTTGTTACTAATTAAAGTCATGATGAAAGAAATTTTGAGTTGTTCTTTAATGTAGTATATATATATATATATATCCCTTGTTTTTTTGGCACAATTATGCATAGTTTAGTAGAGTCAAAAGTCCAGTAGTTTGGTCACACTGAAATTTGATCCTTCCTCATCTTCCCTCACCAGCTAACAGCCAAGTATTTTGTCATGCGATCGATGTGGGCTTCCTTCCTTCCTCTACTATGTAATTTGTAATTTTAGTACACTAATCAATCATCTCTTCGTGAATGTGTGGTTGACCACCTTACTCACTGCTTAATCCTTGCTTCCCATTAGCCATGATCTCCTCTGCAGACTGCACTGCAGGCCGCTACCTGACAATTCCAAATTGTTCAATACATACATTCAGCTGCACAGGGGGGGGGGGGGGGGGCAATCTTCAATAAGTTCAGGAGCAGAGAGCCCTGAACATTAATCTTCATGTTTGGGCTAAGGAGCATGTATACTTGTCAGAGCACACAAATCCAAGGCCTCAACAACCCGGAACCCTTGTCCTGAAGGCGTAGCAACAACAGATCAGGATCAACAAAGTGACTGTCGAGGTATCAAAAGTGACTCTCTCTCAAGTGAAGGTACGTAAAGGACAAAGGGTAATGAAGTCCATCTATCTCACATAATTATTGATATTCATTTGAACTATGGAATTTGTTAGTAATCACAACACTTAAATTAGATGAATCCATATCATCTACACTCTCATTAATCAATCATTAGATTAATTATTGTTTATTCTCATGTCTGCTTAAGCCTAATCATAGTTAAGTTGACGGGTGATTACGGGAGATTTCGGCGACTATATATTTGCAAGTTTTTCAAAACAGGAGTGATATATATATATGTTAATATGTGTGTAGCATGAGATTGTGTGTAGCATGTCCTAGTCATGTATAATTTTGTCAAATTAATTATAAACCATGTCTCATGTAAATCCCTGTATTATGGAACTCCAAATATTGAGCATTGTGCTAGAAATTACTATTGATATTGGCTATGAAATGTCAGATATCTAACTTTCTGTATGTTGTCATTGACATATGTCAAGAATGTGTTATTTATCTTATTCCTAAGGCACAAGTTACCAAGTGTATATGTACATATGGAGCATTGCTCCCCCAAAAAATGAATGCTTTTTGAACCTTGTTTTTTCCTCCGACATGGTATCAGAGCGGGGCGGGTAACAACCCACGCTCCGTTCGTCTTCCTCCCACCGCCGCCGCCCCTCTTCCCCACCGTACTGCGGCCACCCACTGCCCCCTCCCTTCCTTTTCCTCCCTCTGCCGCTGCCTTTCCTTCCCGGTAGCCGAAGCACCTCCTGCACCATTCCACCGACAGCTCCTCTGCATCGTCGTGGGAGCCCCCCCTTTGGCCGGCCTCGCCAGAGGGAGCGCAAAAGGAGGAGCTATGGCGGACGAGACGGCTGCGGCGGAGGCCTTCCCCATTCCCGTCGCCGGTGGCCCCCTTCGATCTCTTCCTTCCCGGTCTCCGAGCACTGTCTAGGGCCGCCCGCGGCAGGGACAACGCTTACCGCTGACTGCCCCTCCCTCTGACGTGGTGCACATCCGTCTCTCACCGTGGGGTTCACCTCAGCTGCTGTGATGGCTTCCACTTCCTCCGCCTCGGATGCACGGACGACCCCTTCGGCTATTGGAACGACCGTCAAGTTGAACGGCTCCAACTATCTTCTATGGTCGCGTGCATTCCGATTTTTATGTGGCTCTCAACGGAACCTTTCTCATCTGGATTCTCCTCTGGCCGACAAGACGGATAAAGCCAAGTTTGCATCGTGGCAGTCCGATGATTATTTTGTCATGACTCTACTCCTCAATAGCATGGAGCCTCATGTGAGTTCTAATGTCGTCTTCCTTAGTATTGCAAAGGAAATGTGGGATGCTCTACAGGAAATGTATTCTGATGCAAAGAATGTCTCCCGGGTGTATTCTCTGTATGAAGAAAATTTCTCCCTCAAGCAAGACGGTCGCTCTATTCATGATTATTTTGCTACTCTGAAGGGTAAGTGGGATGAGTTACAGGTGTATCATCCCCTCACTGCTGATGTGACCACTTTGAAGAAGCAACGCGAGGAGTTCTTAGTCGCCAAATTTCTATCCGGGTTGGATGACTCCCTCAGCCACGTTCGTTCTCATCTCCTCTCGGGCGACGCGGTTCCCTCTCTGGCGAATGCTATGTCTCGTGTGCTTCGAGTTAGTTCCTCCACCTCTGCTGTTGAGACTAATCTTGTTGAGCACTCGGCCAATGTTGTTGGTCGTAGTCGCGGTCGAGGGCGTGGTCGTGGCCGGAACTCCTATTTCCCGTGTATTCACTGTGGCCGCCAAAATCATATCCCTGAGCGTTGCTGGGCGAAGTTTGGTCGTCCGGACACAGCTAAACTTGCGGCTACTCCACCTCCACCGACTTCGGATACTATGGTGACTCCATCTATTCCACTGCAGGACCTCCCGACAGATGCTACTGTTACTCTGCCCAAGGCCGACTATGAGCGCCTTCTCCAGCAGCACTCGTTCCATGCCATTCCTTCCACTTCAGGTAGTGCGTTTGCCGTCTCTCATGGTTTGCCCTGGATCATTGATTCTGGGGCCTCTAGCCACATGTCAGGTAATCGTTTATCTTTTTCGTCTTTACGCCTTACATCCTCCTTTCCACCGGTATCTCTTGCCGATGGGTCTCCATCTCATGTCCTTGGTGTTGGCACTGTTCGTATATCTCCCACTCTTACCCTTTCTAATGTGTTATATGTTCCTAAGTTCCCTGTCAATCTTCTTTCTACCAATTGTCTTACTCGTGATTCTCACTATTTTGTTACCTTCTTTCCCTCCTATTGTGTCTTTCAGGATCTTCGAACGAAGGCAACGATTGGTGGCGGGCGTGAGTCTAGTGGCTTGTACTACTTCATCGACCGACCGTCTGCTTCTTGTTCTTCAGCTCTTGTTGCAGATTCTCCATACCATTGGCATTGTCGTCTCGGTCATCCAGCTCCCTCAAAGCTTCGTCTGTTTGTTTCAATTCCTTCCACCTTTTCTCACTTTCAATGTGATGCTTGTGAGCTTGGAAAGCATCATCGGGTGATTTTCCCTCCTAGTGAAAGTAAATGGAGTGTCTCTCCTTTTGACTTAGTTCATAGTGATATATGGGGTCCAAGTCCTGTTGTCACTACTATGGGTTTTCGGTATTTTGTCACTTTTATTGATGACCACTCTCGGATGACTAGGGTGTTTCTTTTGAAGAGTCGGTCACAGATCTTGCATGTATTTCAACAGTGTTTTCAAGAAATCAAGAATCAATTTTCTACTTCCATTAAAATTCTTCGTTCTGATAATGCTCAAGAATATTTGTCTTCACAGTTTAATGAGTTCTGCTCGGCTCATGGAATTCTTTGTCAAACTTCTTGTGCTTACACCTCTCACCAGAATGGGGTTACTGAACGTAAAAATTGCCACCTTCTCGATGTTGCTCGGACCCTCATGTTTCACATGGCTGTTCCAAAGCAATTTTGGGGAGACGCTATTCTCACAGCGTGCTACCTCATTAATCGTGTTCCCTCGTCTATTCTCTCCGGGGTAAGCCCCTTCTCATGCCTCTATCCTTCTACCGACCCATTCCCTGTTCCTCCTCGGGTCTTTGGCTGCCTCTATTTTGTTCATGCCCTGGGACCGGGTCATGATAAGTTGTCTCCCCACGCGATTTGTGGCATCTTCCTTGGTTATTCACGCACTCAAAAAGGCTATTGTTGTTTTGACCCGGTCTCTCGACGAGTTTTTGTTACCGCTGACGTCACGTTCTTTGAAACTATACCATATTTTTCATCGTCTACCGTGTCGTCTGCGCCTTCACTGTCTCTCCCCCCGTTGTTCCCTTCTCTGGATGATTCGACTCACACGGGTGATTCTGCTCCTGGTATGGCAGAAATTGTTCCAGCACCGTTGCAAGTCTATCAACGACGGAAAGTCTCGGTGGCACCACCTCAGCCCGCACCATTGCCGCCTTTGGGTGAAGATCCCCCACCTTCTCCTCCGGATAACTCGTTGGATCTATTGCTCTCAGGAAAGGTAAATTTACTATGCCATCACCCTCTATATTTGCTGATGATTTTGCTTGGCCATCACTTCACAAAGGTGCTAATCATCACAGTTCTCATCCTATTGCTCGTTTCGTCTCTTACGATCATCTCAGCCCGTCTTTTCGGGAATTTGCTTTCTCTGTCTCGTCGACCTGCATCCCTGCTTCTTACCGGGATGCTCTTGCGCACCCTCAATGGAAGGCTGCTATGGATGATGAGATGTCTATGCTCCTGTCTCGCGGTACTTGGGATCTTGTCGCTCCTCCTCCAGGAGTTGTCCTAGTGGCATGTAAATGGGTATTCACTTTGAAATATCTTTTGGATGGCACTATTGATAGGTACAAAGCTCGGTTGGTGGCAAAAGGGTTTACACAAACGTACGGGGTTGATTATTTTGAAACATTCTCTCCTGTTACCCGTATATCCTCTGTTCGTGTACTTTTTTCTGTGGCTGCCAATCTAGGTTGGCACATGTTTCAGATGGATGTCAAAAATGCCTTCCTCTATGGTGATCTGCACGAGAAAGTTTACATGGAGCAACCTCCGGGGTATGTTGCTCAGGGAGAGACACAAGTATGTAGACTTCGGAAGGTGATTTATGGCCTCAAGCAAAGTCCACAAGCCTGGTTTGAAAAATTCAGCAAGATAGCCTCAGCCATTGGTCTTGTTCGTAGTTAAGCCGACCATTCGGTGTTCATCCGGAAAAGCTCTATAGGGATTGTTGTCCTTGCTGTTTATGTTGATGATATGATTTTGACTGGCAGTGATGAAGAAGGTATTACAACTGTAAAGGAATACCTACAAAAACAGGTTGTTACGAAAGATCTTGGTTGGCCACGATATTTCTTGGGCATAGAGGTGGCATACAGCAAAGATGGAATCTCTCTTTCTCAAAGAAAATATGCATTGGATCTACTTCAAGAAACATGTCTCATTGATTGCAAACCTGTAGATACTCCTATGGCTACTCGACCTGAATTCTGGGACCAATCTGGAGATGATTATCCTGATGCTGGCCGCTATAGACGCCTGGTTGGTAAGCTCATTTATTTGACTAACATCAGACCAGACATCACCTTTGCAGTTGGTCTGGTTAGTCAGTTTATGCAGAATCCAAAACAATGTCACTGGGAGGCAATCTTGAGAATTCTAAAATATGTAAAAGGGGCTCCCGGGAAAGGCCTGTTGTACAAAAGACATGGTCACGCACGTGTCAAGGCGTATTCTGATGCAGACTATGCAGGCTCTATTTCTGATAGGAAATCCACCTCTGGATATTGTGCTTATGTTGGTGGTAACCTTGTTTCTTGGCGAAGTAAGAAGCAGGGCGTGGTTGCTCGTTCTAGTGCAGAAGCTGAGTATCGGGCAATGGCTCACACGGCCTGTGAGATGTTGTGGCTCCAGTCTCTTCTTCGAGACCTTGGTCTCTCATATTATGAGCCAATGTTGATGCACTGTGACAACCAAGCAGCAATATATATTGCTAGTAATCCAGTCTTCCATGAACGAACCAAATATATTGCGGTGGACTGTCATTTTATTCGGGAAGCGGTAATGTCAAAGAAGATCGCCACTCCATTCACCTCCTCGGAGGAACAATTAGCTGATTTGTTTACTAAAGTCCTTACCTCTCCAAGGTTCTCTAATTTGTGTAACAAGCTAGGCATATTAGATATATATATGCTCCAGCTTGAGGGGGAGTGTCAAGAATGTGTTATTTATCTTATTCCTAAGGCACAAGTTACCAAGTGTATATGTACATATGGAGCATTGCTCCCCAAAAAAATGAATGCTTTTTGAACCTTGTTTTTTCCTCCGACAACATATATAGCTATATTAATGTCATCATGGTTATAGGTCTCTTATGGAAAGTTTTGTGAGATAAAAATGTGATTTGTAATGATTATAGAAATCTGAGAGCTTGCTTACATACTATATACTGTGTGAATCGCTGGCTCGTGTCATTGTGATTCAATAGTGTGCCATAGTTGGAATTATTGTGTGATTATAGAGCTTACCCCATGTGATTAGGTTTAATTTGTTATACATACGTCGGCTATAATTACTATTGATATTGGCTATGAAATGTCGGATATCTAACTTTATGTATGTTGTCATTGACATATATAGCTATATTAATGTCATCATAGTTATAGGTCTCTTATGGAAAGTTTTGTGAGATAAAAATGTGATTTGTAATGATTATAGAAACATGAGAGCTTGCTTACATAATATATATTGTGAATCGCTAGCTCGTGTCATTGTGATTCAATAGTGTGCTATGGTTGGAATTAATAATTGTGAGATTATTGAGCTTACCACCCCCATGTGATCAGGTTTAACTTGTTATACATACATAGGCTATAATTAATTGCTTGTATTTTCTTAATTGTGCTGCGATTAATTTGTTGAATTATGATAGAATAAGGACCACTACGCACTGACAGTTTTGTACTAATCCCGTCTTGATCCCTTCCTTTTTGGATGTTGGTAGGCTTGAAGAATTAGTAGGACGCCGTGTATAGGAAGGAGTTTTTATCATTCTGACGAAGGAAGGCACGTAGTTGGAGGATGGGATATTGTGGATTGAACATGTGGCTTTCTGTTCTATTGAAATATTGGGCATGTACTATGTTTGAGCAAAATTGAACTTTGTGACTTGTTTTAGCTATTCATGCTTAATTTAAATCACTCCGTGGCATGTAAATGTATGGTCTTAATTATATTGTAAATAATGGAACCATGTTCACATGCATGGATGGGTGGTAGCATCTTTTTTTTTATAGTTGAGAAAAAAATATTTGATGATGTCGGGCGTTTTGGCCATACGTAGAATATTAAATCTGGATTTAATTTTCTAACCCGCCGCGAGACTACATAAGTAGAATATCCCATTTTTTCTCACTTAATTTCTCTCTAAAGAAGGCAACACTACGTACACCAAGAAGAGTCTATACCTACCACTCCAAAAAACCATAGGTATAGTCTTTACCTTCAACTTTCCTTATGACATTGTGTCGTCGATAAAAAGTATGTAGGTAAACTTTTACCTACGCGACATAAAATCGTAGGAGTAGGGATGCCAACACTTAAGGTTTTATGTTAGCATTATCTGCGCAATTTTTACCTACGACTGTGATATTTCTCATAAAATCATAAGCAACCTATTCGAATCGTAGATATTTTGTGGCATATAGCCATAGGTATTCCTCGTAAAACCGTAAGTAACATGTTTGAACTGTAGTCATTTACAACCGTAAGTAATGTGTAATAACTGTAGCTAGGTAACTTGTAACATATAGATAACCTGTATTCATTGTAAGTAATTTACGTGAACGGTAGGTACTTGTAACATACATCCGTAGATAACCCGTAGCATACACACATTCACAAATTATGTGCATTCATAATATGTAAGTTCACGTCATTCACACGTTAATCATAGATCAAGAAATTAAACACATTGTATTCTATGCAAAATATTTCCATATGTAATCACATTGTGTGACAATGTATCATGGTGCAAATCCTCAAAACAAAAAAACATGTAGATATAATTTCGTGGTAATACACAATCAAAATTAGTGTAAATATTTTGTCATTAATATGCATGTCAAAATGTGAGGGAGTCTAACGTTTCACCAAAGAAGTAATAAAATCACGAGTGAAAGGAAAGACATTGGCTTCTCGGCACATTGGAAATTAACTGCAAAATAGAAAAAATGGTCATGAGTAATTTCACTTTGAACTTAAACATGACTATGTTAACTTGGAAATGAAATGAATAAGAAATTAGAGCACACAATGTGAAAGACTGCTATTCAAACTACGGCAATGGCAATGTGAAAGATGTATAATTCTTCAAGAAACTGCTGTTCAAGTTTGAGCACACAAAGAGATATATTGAAGAAAGAACTGGCTTTAAACTCGTGACAAAAAGATGACTTTGTAGTGTACCCTGTAATTTCCAGCATCTTGAAGGTACTCTTTGTAACAACCAAGAGAATCCATAACTTAATAAGAAATTAGAGCAGCCTCCTTAATCAGGATCTTTTGTAACTATTCAAGAGCAATAACTATATATACATATATATATATATATATATATATATATATATTTATTCAGTGGCATGCTTCAGCCGTTTAACTACTTCACTACTTAGAAGGCATGAAAAATTATAAGTCATACACCATAACATAATTAGGTTCAGCATACAAGCATACAGCAAATAAGTTTCAATACATCTCCCACCCAATAAAATCACACAGCTCAAAATAGAAGAAAATGCACGGAATTGAAATGGAGACTTACTGACCAGAACCAAAACCAATTCAACAGATATCCATAGAATTGTGTTGAAAGTCCATTGCCTTAATTGTGCCAGGCTCCATAACCTTTGAAGCAACATGAATCCAAAGGCGACCTTCAAAAGAAAGCATGTGATTAATTATTTATTCAGAGTTTAGTATTCTTCAAACATATTCCTAGAAATAAGAGTGACAATAAGATCTTGAAATATTGAGATAAAAAATTATAGGGGAAAGAGACTTGTGCACTCATTAAGAGAAGGGTTCTCGGATAGATTGAGCAAGTCAGCAGTAGATCACAGAGCCAGTAACCCAATGATGCAGATAACAAATACCAACCTCATATTGGCCTGGATACAGCTTCAATTACAAGCCAGATGGTGAGACATAATACCAAATGACTGGCCAAGAAGATAAATATGACAAACCTGTCAAAACAGATCGGTGTTTGGAAGGCATTATTAGATGTTGAGCACAATTGGAATAGTGGATAAGGATGCTCGTGTTAAGTCTCCTATTCTTGTTGTCGGGCTCAGTTGCTAGTAGCTCAAAAATAACTATCACTTAGAAACTACATTTGACATGGTCCTGAATAGAGAGCACAAGTAACTTTTCAATTGATGGATATATGTTGGTCAATCTTTTACACTTCCCTTTCAGAAGAAGGGAACGAACGCCATGCTTTCATAAAACTACTCGATAAAAAAAATATCTAATATATGTGCTGAAAAATAGGAGTCTAAAGATCAAGTTTTATTGGAAGAGCTAAGGCGAACAATTGAGAACGAGACATTCTCAACCGATCGGACTGTTCAATTATGTGAAATTTTATTGACAAAATTTCACTAAATTAATTAGAGTTTTGATGTAATTAATTTTTTTAATTTTCTAATTCAATGAACCACTTTTCTACAATTTATTATTTGACAAAGACATGACACCCGAATCGTCATTATTGATTGCCAGTTGTAAAGCATTGGAGATGACTTTTCAAGCCCAAAGAAAAGTGACGAGTGTTATTTCTTTTTATATATTATTATTATTATGCTTATCTTATAGTTTATCTTCGCAAAACATCCAACAAGCAAAGACTTCGGAGTCAATGCCCGTGATCTACTCTGTCTTCTTAAAATCTGCTCCCATCTCCTCTTTCTTCATTTCAAGCACCCTTATGTAAGTTAAATTATGTAATATCTAAAATACTTATTTTATTTTTCAGCCAAGGATTAATTAATTTAGGGAATTTAGAAATATGAGCTCGATTGTGAAGTCTTGTGATTATATTTATTTTAAGTAGATATTATTTTAGAAATTTTTCTTTTTAAACTTTCAAGTATTCGTATGAGTGGGAAGAGGTTTCTTGTGATCCCTTAACTCTCTTTCAAAGTTATTTTACACTTGAAGAGTCTCTTTCAGTCTACACAGTCTATTATTTTTGAAAAATATAATACATATTATCAATTTATATTGAACAATTAACTGTATGATGCCTCGCATTTATTGTGCAAAATCAGTGGCGAAAAATATTCTCAAATTAATCTTCTCGCATTTCTGTGCACACTAAAAACATACTAGATCTAGAACAATAACTTTAGGATTTCAAAAGTTATTTTTGGGATAGTAGAAAATATGAAAATAAATAAGAATTGTGTTACATAAAAATTATTGTTAGAAGTAAATTTGTAAAAAAGTATTCTTAGAAATATATTAGCGGATATAGCACTCAGTTAATTCAAATAGTGAATAAATTTCTTTTAAGCGTAATTTTTTACAAATTTTTGACAAAAAATAATATCTATAAATAAGTATGACATTTTTACATAATTCGAATTTACACAGGAATATGTCTGCTGATATATTTGCAAGAATAATTTTTTATAAATTTTTATCTACCAATAATTTTCATACAAAAAACCCAAACAAATATGATACTTTCATATTCACAATGCCACCTACTACGCAAACATGAAATGACAAAAATGTTTCACCTCCTTACGCCTTAACTTGAATCTACCATAGATAGAATGAAATTAACTCGAATTATGCACTTCAAAAACTTATATTTGTGATTCCCTCTATTAAAATTTCCCAAGTTAGAATCTATTAAAATGAACGCCGACTCCTCAAAAGGGAATGCAAATTTCTATGACATCATATTATATTGTTGGAGGTGAATGAGAGAATCCCTCGAATCCCTTTGGGAGTTAAAATATGAGTATAACCTTTACAAATGCGCATACTGTATTGGCATGAGTGACGATGTGCTGCAAAAGGGTTCATCGGAGAATTTACACAGTGCACAATCGACGATGACACTGGGCGAACTCAAAATGAGAAACGTGACATAGTCGACAAGGGTGTTGGATCAAACTCATGCGGTCACATTTTCAACCGACCCAAATGATATTCTCACATTTGAAAAATCCCCAACATCTTGTACACATGTACAGTTTAGTGATTATTTCAAAATCTCACTTAGCAAAAATCCTTAGTCTCAATTTGATACAGAGTTAGGACTTTTGTGGGATAACTCAACTTGCTTAAGTTAATCTTGAGCTAATTTATTTTTGATCTGATGGGAGAATAATTAACTTGAAAATAAAGAGGTGGGTTAACCTACTTTTAATTCAGTGTGCTTTGATAAGTAGTAGGTTAACCCAGTAATGATGACAATCAAAATATTATATTTTTATCTCATTTTAATTTTTAATATATCTCTCATTCTGTCTCTCTACCTCTCTCCCCTCCCCTTCCCTCTCACGTCACTCTCTCTCTCTCTCTCTATGACACACATTAATTACGAGTTTAAGTTACTATTCAGCTTTCATTTTTATTTTATTTTAATTTTATATTATTTTGAATATATATTATAAATTAAAGTTATTATAAAAATAAAATTATTTTTTAAAAAACAACATAATTAATCTCACTAATTAGAATTTAAAACACAAAAATGTTAGTAATTGTCGCTTAAGTTACGGTTCATCTTTAATTTTTATTTTATTTTAACTTTTGAATTATTTTTAATATATACTACAAACGGACTGTATCATAAAAATAAAATATTTTTCATAAATAATATAATTAATATCAATAATTAAAGTTCAAAACGTAGAAACATCATTAATTACATATTTAGGATATGTTGATTTTTTTTTAAAAAATATTTTTTATTTTTTAAATATTTTAATATGTTTTATAAATTAAAAATATGATGAAAAAATTGCTAAAAAATCATTAATCTTACTAATTAAAATTTAAAAGTCAAAAATATCATTATTTACGAGTTTGATTACTATTCACTTTCAAAAATTTATTGTAAAATATTTTATAAATTAAATATATCATAATTTTTTTAATAAATAACATCATTAATCTCACTAATTAAAATTTAAAAGTCACAAATATTTTTAAAAGGTACTATTTACTTAATATCTTTATTTGATAAATTTTATAAATATTTTTAATAGATTCTATATGATAAATATACCATTATAATAACAAAATTTTTGATAAAAACTACCATTAATATTACTAAATAAAAAATTAAAGAAGATAAAAGTGATAATAATTCACTGCTAAACATATTTTAACTGAGAAATAGGAGAGAGGGAGGGAGAAGGAGAGAGAGAGTGCGAAAGAGAGAGAGAGAGAGAGCGCACGCGAGAGAGAGGAGAGAGAGAGCGAGAGCGAGAGCGAGAATGCATGCGAGAGAGAGGAGAGAGAGCGAGAGACATGGCAAGAGTGAGAGAGAGAGAGAGTGAGAGCGAGAGCGAGAATGCATGCGAGAGAGAGGAGAGAGAGCGAGAGACATGGCAAGAGTGAGAGAGAGAGAGATGAAAAGCCACATTAATGAGTAGGGTAACATTTAAACTCACCTCCATCGATGGGTTTCAAAATCCAGGGATAATCCATAGTTAGCCCAAATGTAAACCCGATTAACCCAAACTCTCAATCAAAGCACAAAAGTTGTTAGCCTTAACCCAATGCTAACCCAAAATCAAAGAGGGGCTACAAACGAGCCCTTATTACTTTGGGCTTCCATGGAAAGTGAGTAAATGGTATAAATTTTAAATTTATATTATTTTTATTTTTTGTTTATCGTACATCAACAAATCTTTTGGTGATGTTGACATGTGGCTTAGGTAAAAAAAATAAAAAATAAAAATTAAATAAATTAAATATTTAATTTTATAATTTTGAAACAAAGATGATTCGTACATGACTTTTTTAGTTTTAAACTAAGTTATTTAATTAAATGATATTTTGAGCGTCAAGTGAAAACTAGAAATCTAATTTAGAATCGGTCAACTTCTGCGAGTCACTCTTATCTTCCAATCATGTTATAACAATCTACACATTGATCGGACTAATATTTCAAATTTTGGATCACTAAACCCAAGTTATTTCATTTTAAAATAAATTAGCTCGAAGAAGAGTAGTTTGATCGCGGAGCCCAAATCGAGTATGTGATTTGAATTTCATGTGATTTGAATTTCATCAGTAAATTATGTGACTTAATCTCCACTCCAAATTAAGCGATCTTGAGTCACACTAAAAAATAAAAAAAATTTAAATTTAATCAAAGAGAGACGTTTACACTGTAACTACAATAATAACATCCTTATTTTATCATATTTGATCATATATATATATATATATATATATATATATATATATATATATATATAGAGAGAGAGAGAGAGAGAGAGAGAGAGAGAGAGATGAAAAAGATTAGCATACTATAAAATAAGATAATCAATGGAGAAGATAACACAAGTAGCCAGCTAGCATTTGTTACTATTCTACGCGTGGCCATCTCATTACCCTCCCTCCTTCCATTCTCTTTACTATATTATGTTCAATATTCGATCGTTAACAAATGTTAATAGAAGCATAGTTCGCATCCCTGCCTTCCTCCAATATTCCATCATTGACAACTCCACTTGTTGTCAAGATTCTATACCTATGTCCTTTCACTACAACAAAATCTATCTATAGCTATAGATTTTACCTACGGCTATCGTAAGTATATGCCATTTTTTCCTACATTTTTAAAAGACCGTAGTTATTATAGTCACGTTTTGTTTAAACGTAAGTATATGGCCTGTTAATTCTGACAGTTATACATGAAGCGTCGAAAAATATTATGTGTACCCGCATCTTGTGAGTAAATATGAGAATAGACTTTACATATTGTTACCTTTAAAAAAACATAAGAATAAGTTATTTCATAAAAAATTGAAAGCGTAGGAATTGAGGGTGACTAAGACGGCGGCAAATTTGGCGCTCGATTTTTTTTCATTTTCCCGACTTTTAGCACCCGATTTTTCTCCAAATTCCACCCGTTCTCTCTTTCTCTTCCTCCCCAACCCCTTCCCCTCTCGTCTCCTTGGATCCAGTTGAGACTCTCTGCGTCGCTGTGAAAGAGGAGGTCCTCTTCTTCCTCCTCCTCCTCCCCCTCCGCCGCTGGACCCTTCATTCCTTCTCATCCCCTTCACAGTCGCCACCGCCAAAGGAGGCCCCTCTCCCGTCCAGGAAACGCCGCCGCTGGAAGAAGCTGTTCTTTGACATGGTCCCAACCCACGGCCTCCTCGTGCTCTGCCCCCACACCCCGTGCCACGCCTTCTATAATGAGAAGCTCATGGACGAGCTCATCGGGATGTAGATCGACGACGTTACCCACAAGCCATGCCCTCGCAGCCCCCCTGCGTGGCTCCTCTTCCTTCTCTACATCTGATGAAGCCCGCGACGGCGGTAGCCTCGCCTAGGCTTGTATAGGATTTGGATTTGGATTTGGCATTGTGATCTTTGTTTCTTTCATCGGTAGGTTCCAATGGAACCACCGGCGAGAATGAGCTCGCTAAGGAGCCAGGTGGTGAGGGTTCTGCTCTTTCGGCGTCCTTTTGCTTTCATCTATGTTTCAATGTATGTAGAATATTCCTTGCGCAGTCCTCTTTCTTTCTCCCCACTGAGCCCCTCTTTTCAGTTTTCATAACCCTAGCCACCAAGCCCCTCCCTCCCCTCCTTCCCCTCCAACCCGAACCTCCTCACCTCGAATCCCAGTCGTCTACCACTGCCTTCCACCTCCCCGTGCAACAATTGCACTGAGCCCCTGGGTTTCTCTCTGGTAAGGTTTTTGTGGCATGCCATGGGTGTGAGTATCCTCTGTGCTAGGCTTGTTTGGAGGATGGGATCAGAAAGGGGTGGGAGCTCTGCTTGAGGTGCGGCATGCCTTATTGTGAGTCCCCCTTGCTTGCCACTTGGCCACTTGGGTTTTAGCTCTTGCTCTAGATGCATTGGTATGAAACTTTTGATTTGGGTTCTGGGATTGTGGAATTCCATTAATGCAGAAAACCTGAAACAACCCAAAAAATCGGTGGAGCATGATGAAGCATTGGGCAAAGGATCGGCAATGACTACTCATCTCAACAGTGATAAGGTGCAAGATCTTCATGCATTTCCATCTTTTTCCCTTTTTCTTTCATCTTATATTTCTTTTTTCCGTTCTATAACTTTTTATGACAATGATCACTCATGTTATGGCTATTTATGCATAGGATAGTGGAGGTCATGTAAGGAACTTAAGTAGCCTGTCCACAGTTGAAAGTGGTGAGGAGAGTTCCAGACTTCTATATTTTAAGGATTTATCAAAGGCCTTAAACTAACGATGAAACTTTTTTTCTTCAAGAGGCAACTGGTGAAAACCCACTTTGGAAGAACAGAGTGGCGAGTTGGAAGGAAAGAAGAACAAGAGCAAGAATGCAGCAAGTAAGAATAAAAAGGGAAGTTGAGCCCCATCAGAATAGTAGATGGAGGACAAGTTGTAAGTACATTATTGACACCAGTGATTGAATTTGCCTGCTTTGTTAAAAGTTATAAACTTAGGACAAAAATTCCCTATTGTTATGTAAATCTCAAAAAGATAAGTTATGTCTCAACATTTACATTTGTCCCACTAGATGGATAACTCTCAACCATTCTATTATTTTATTTTTCTCTTTTGTGACTTTAAACACTACTGTCTATTGGTTGTCGAGTACCTGGTTCTTGATGCAGGACAAATACGACTCACCCTATCAATTTAATCTGAGCTCTCATGGGCATTTGATCAAATAGATATCATGCCACCGATAATTAAAATAACTCGTTATCCCCCACCAATAAACAGTAATAATCTACTAATCCCACTGTTCAGAACTATAGATCACTGTGAATCTCATAAATATCGGTCACCAATATTTGTCAAAACTCAAGTTAAACTAAATCAATTCTTCTTTTGATCAAATAATCTGATGCTTGACAATGCAATTGTAACATTAGAAGCACAGAATACATGCTATATAAAGCTTGCAAATACAGGCAGTGACCGGTGACTAAATGAGGGCAAGCCAAATGGGTCAAAGAATTGCTGTGGGGGCAAATAACTGACGTACTATACCCATCTCAGAAGGGAAAGAGAAAATCTCGTGCTTCAAACTGAGAATGTAGTACCTTCACGATCACGTCATGCAGGAGTGAAGTGAGAACAGAGCACACAAATCTTGAGGCCATAAAAGGTTCAGGTGCTCATCTTCTATACACGATTCATGACAACGTGGGAACCGGGAAGGGGCCAGACCGTGAGCAGCAGCACGATCTCCGGCTATGGCAGTAAGCTTCCGGTGCGGTGACGGTCTGCTGGGCTTGGCAAGGAGGAATATTTAATGGCAGAAGAAGACGGAAAAATTAACTACGGCCGGTTTGAGAACTACTGTAAATGGAAGGGAGAAAGGAATATAGATGGGTTGGGCATTATTATCATAATATAGAAGGTGGGGTTTGTGGCTTGCGGTGGGGAATAGAAAACAACAAAAAGCTCAGGGAATAAATCAAGGAGATGGGAGAGGACGTACATGGAATTGAGGGAAATGAACTCGAATATATGAATATGGATGGCCAGGGAGATGGGGTTAAGGTGCTGGAGAAGAACGATGGATTCAACGAAAATTAAGAAGGAAGGTGGGGTTTCGGCGGAGGAGCACCGCGAGAGAATATAAGAGATTGGGGATTGGGGAAAATAACAATCGAATCAAACAAAAGAAGTATGGAAATGGAGGTTCGGCCTCCCGTCAGGAAGAATAAAAGATAGGGATTTGGCATCTCACCAGAGGAAGAAGAAGGGGGTCGGGCATCCCGCCAGAAGGAGAAACACAGACGTGCTGCACTTTTTTTCATCTAATCATTGCTTAACCCTAATTAGGACTAGCACAATAGTATTTATAGAGAAACAGATTTACAAATAGATGTAATATTGTTCTAACTTTAACACCTACGACATTCAGACTATTAAAATAAACAAAATGATATAATCGACTAAATAAACTCTAAATTAAAAATAGCCTATAAATTAACTACGAAAATGATAAAATAATCTTCAGGTTGGGTTGTGGACACAAAAAAAAAGAAAAGGAAAAGAAAAGAAAAGAAAGAGGAAAAAAAGAGAGAAAAGGAAAAAAAGGGGGGAAAAAGAAAAAAAAGAAGGAGAAGAAGAAGAAAGAAAAGAAGGAAGGGAAGAAAGAAAAGAAAAATAAAAGAAAAATAAAAAAATAAAAAAATAATGATGAAAATGAAAATAAAAAATAAAAAAATAATAAATAAAGAAGAGAAAAAAAGAAGAAAAGAAGTAATAAATAATAGTAAATTATTTATATATATTAGTAAAATAAGAGGGGAGGGCCCTCTCTCTCTCTCTCTCTCTCTCTCTCTCTCCACGGCCGGCACGGTCCCCTTCCCTCCTCCCGCGGCACACTCCAACAGCCTCCCACCGCGGCACGGCCCCCTTTCCACTTCACCGGCACACACCCGCTGTGTCGGGTAATGCCCCAAAACCCATACCGGAATACCTTCTCCGCACCGGATCGCCCCTCTCCTTTGGTCCTGGCCACCCTTCGCCTCCCTATGGGGTCCGCCACCCAGCCACCGCCTTTGTCCGCGATCATGGAAGGCCCCCTCTGCAAGCGCTGCCACCCCCAGCGACGGTCCCCCCACCACCAGCGCCGCCGAGACGGTTCCCATGGCGTCCCAGGAAAGCCAGAACAACGCGATCGCGGCCAATCTCACGTCTGGTCTCTTCGGCTCCGCCACCGTCTCTGTCGTCGCCAACGTCGTGCAGGTGCCGGAGGACCCGATCCTCGGGGTGACGGTTGCATTTAACAAGGATCCCAGCCCCATCAAGGTTAACCTGGGTGTTGGTGCATATCGAACAGAGGAAGGAAAGCCCCTTGTGCTGAATGTGGTGAGAGGAGCGGAGCAGCTGTTAGTGAATGATCCGTCCCGTGTTAAAGAATATATTCCTATCACAGGTCTGGCGGAATTCAATAAATGAAGTGCTAAGTTGATCCTCGGTGCAGACAGCCCGGCCATTCAAGAAAACAGGGTAGCAACTGTCCAATGTTTATCAGGATTGTCGGTGAAGACACACCGTTACTATGATCCAGCAACACGTGGAGTGAACTTCCAAGGTTTTCTGGAAGATCTCAGTGCGGCTCCCTCATGTGCTATAGTACTTCTTCGTGCATGTGCTCATAACCCAACTGGAGTTGATCCAACTCTTGGGCAATGGGAATAAATCCGGCAGTTGATGAGATCAAAAGGGTTGCTACCTTTCTTTGGTAGTGCTTATCAGGGCTTTGCAAGTGGGAGTCCCGATGCAGATGCACAATCTGTTCGCTTATTTGTTGCAGATGGAGATGACTTGCTCGCAGCACAAAGTTATGCAAAGAACGTGGGTCTATATGGGGAACGTGTTGGTGCACTCAGCATTGTATGCAGGGCAGAAGATGTGGCAGTAAGGGTTGAGAGTCAGCTGAAACTTGTAATCAGACCAATGTATTCAAATCCCCCCATTCATGGTGCATCTATTGCGGCTACCATTCTTAGAGACAGAGAAATGTATAATGAGTGGACAATCGAGTTGAAAGCCATGGCTGACCGGATTATCAGCATGCGCCAACAGCTTTACGATGCTCTACGTTCTAGAGGAACCCCAGGTGACTGAAGTCACATAATCAAGCAGATTGGGATGTTCACATTCACCGGACTTAACACAGAGCAAGTTGCTTTTATGACGAGAGAATGTCACATCTACATGACCTCCGATGGGAGAATTAGCATGGCGGGGCTGAGCTCCAGAACGGTGCCGTATCTTGCAGATGCCATACATGCGGCCATCACTCCTGCCAACTCTGACCCGGTGCACCTGCGAGGAACTTCCCCGGCACACCCTGCTGAACCCTCCGCCGGCACACTCGAGAGCGTCCGTGTCCGGCACACCCGCTGCCGCCTCCGTCGGCATACCCGCGAGCGTCCGTGCCCGGCACGCCCGCTCCTCTCCTCCACGGCACACTCACGTTACACCCGGCACACCACTGTGCCGGATGGCATATACTGTGCCGGATGGCACCCACCGTGCCGGATAACCACCACTCTCACCGCACCGTTACACCGCAAAAGCCTCACGCCTCACTGTTCCACCTTCCGCAGCTCCACCGGATCACACTTCCACCGCACACACACAGAACGCTACCCTGCGGGCGAAGCTGCGAGGGGAGAACCAGGCAGTGCAGAGAGAGTGAGGTTTCATGCAACGAATGCATTTGTGAAATGGACAGGTCATTGAGCAATATCACTACATGTCCAACCCAAAATGGAATTGCTCCTGCTCTGAATAACGTAAATGGTCATATAAATGTTTATGTCTGGGAGATGGATGAAACACTCATATTGCTCAAGTATCTGTTGGATGGGACATATGGAGGGGGCTTTCCGTGGTTCAAAGGATATACAAAAAGAAAAGAATAGAAATTGGGAAACTTTGGGAGAATTACATTCTTCACGATTGTGACAAAATTTTATTCTATGAGCAAATCGAAAATTATAATGAACCACTCCTTGCTGCTTTGAGTGACTATGATGATGGACGTGATTTATCAGATTATGATTTCAGCAATGACGGTCTCTGTGCTCCTTATGATGATGTCAATAAGAGAAAGCTTGCATACCGACATCGTATCATTGCATAGAAGTATGTGTTAGGTTGAAGAAGATTGGGAGTATATTTAAGAAAAGGGAACTCAAATGTTTGTCCAAAGGGTGCTACCTCAAGTGTTGTGTTTTGTGTGGGGACTTTTGTCCCACATTGGAAAATACAAAGAGGAGAGGGGTCCTTATAGTTCCTAGGACCCTCTAGACTATGTCTTATAGACAATAGTGGAGGTAAGCTAGGGCCTATCACATGCACGCGTCGGGCCGGGCCGGGCCAGGCGGGCGCGTGTGTGGTGTTGTGGGTCCAGCCGGCTTGCCCTTACACCTTTTTATTTGGATTTCCTTTTACTGTTTTGTCATTTTCTTTGAGAGAAAGAGGGGTCTCCAAACTTGCCGTTACGGAGGCGAACTGTCGCGGGTGTGGTTACAAAAGGGGGTAATTAGAGTTACCATAATTACGGGTTATCATGTCTTTTGTGCTATCACTCTCCCGAGGAATCGCTGCGCGACTGTGTTCTCTGTCTCTCGTCTCCCTCTGCTGCTCGCCGTTCGACGCGCACCGCCGTTGCCGCTCTCTGTTCGTCGTCTTCATCGCCGCGGACGACGTCCTCTCTTATTGCTTTGGCGGCTCTTGTTCTTCGGTGTTCGGTGCATGTTCTTTAACCTATACAAAATTTTTTAGGAGAGATCTAGGTTTCCCGTATAGCATGTTTATAAGATTCTTAAGAGTGCGCTTAAGTATCTTGTGTTAGTAGTCGTATCCTGGGGGAAGATCGCTACACCCGTCGCACCATCCTTGTGGGGGCGATATCTTCTCTAAGGGGAGTCTCCTTGAGGCGCTTCTACTTCTTTTAGTTTATCTCATATTTACTATTATACAATCATGTTTATTTATATTACTTCTTGGTTGTTTTTGTTTGCATCAATCCCGTTTGCATTTTTACTATGGTTTGCCTTGTATGTGTTATGGTCCGTTTATTGCCATGGGATTGTCCCGATACACTGTTTATTTCTAACAGTCTTAGAGAAGATATCTTTCATGGCATCATCATCTTCAATGAGTTTCGGAACCAGGGTGGACATGTCTGGGATGCATGCGAAGTTTTCCGGGCAACACTTTAAGCGTTGGCAACAACGCATGAAGATGTGGTTCACCATGGTTGGTCTAATCTCGTTGATAGAATCGGACCCCCCTGTGATAGATGAAAACGACCCCGAGAGTGCTAAGAAGGCTGAAGAGTGGAATACTAGAGACATGTTAGGACATGTGTGCATTCTGACTGCACTGTCTGACGTCCTGTTTGATGTCTATAGCACTTCCACCTTCAACACTACTAAAGCTCTGTGGAATGAACTTGATCGGAAGTACAACACCGAAGACCAAGGTCTGGAAAAGTACTCAGTGGGCAAGTTCCTTAAATTCCAGATGGTCGAGAATAAGTCTATAGGGGAACAGGCACATGAGCTTCTACTTATGTTCCATGGTTTGGCTGAAGCAGACATGAAAATGCCTGAAAAGCTTCAAGTCATGTGCATCATAGAGAAGTTGCCTAGATCCTGGGAGGATTTTGGCATGGGCCTAGAGCATCGAAAAGGGGCCATCTCTCTTGATGACTTAATGAGGGCTATAGCCATTGAAGAGGAACATAGAAAGGAAAAGCCTAATATGCCTGTGGATGCAAGTGCAAACCTAGTAATGAGACATAAGGGTAAAGATTCAAAAGGCAAGGCCAAGGTTGATTCCACTTTGCAGATGAAACCTAAGGGAAAGATAAAGAAGAAGAAGGTACTAGGACAGTGCTGGACGTGTGGTGATAAGGGTCACATGCGCAATGATTGTCCCAAAAAGAAAGAAAAATTGCTGAACAAGACCCTGCTGACCCATGAAATCCCAGCACAGGTCAATGTAGTGACCGGGGGATCTTCTTCTGGTATGGAGTATGTTTCTCTTAATCCTCAGTTGTTTACTATTTATGAACCAAATGAATGGCTGGTGGACACTGGAGCCAATGTGCATTTATGTGCTGACAGGGCTAACTTTATGTCTTATCAGGAAATCCATGATCGCTCCGTGACAATGGGAAATGGAAGTAAAGCTAGGGTGCTAGGAGTTGGACGTGTGAACCTGAAGTTTACTTCAGGGCGTGTTCTTACTCTTTCCTTAGTGTACCATGTTCCTAGTGTCAAGAGGAATATCTTATCTGGTTCTGTTTTAGTAAGAGAGGGTTATGAACTGAACTTTAAATGTAATAAAGTTGTCATACTCTATTTGAAGACTTTTATTGCTAAAGGTTATCTTTCTGATGGTTTATTTAAAATCTTTGTGGATCATGTGATGAATAGATATGTGGATGACAGTGCTTCAATTTCTACTTCTGTTCATGTTGCTTATAATATTATAGATTCATCTAAATTATGGCATGCACGTCTAGGTCATCTTAATTTCAATGCTTTGAAACGTATGATGAACCTGAAATTGATTCCTGAACACATTATTGATAAAACCAAGAAATGTGATATCTGTGTACAGGCTAAACAACCCAGAAAACCTTTTCATTCTGTGGTTAGAGATTCAGAAATTTTGGATCTGGTGCACTCAGATATTTGTGAGTTTAATAGTGTGTTGACTAGGTATCATAAAAAATATTTCATTACTTTTATAGATGATTGTAGTAGATACTGTTATGTGTATCTGCTTAAGTCCAAAGATGAGGTTTTACAAAAATTTATCATCCTTAAAAAGGAAGCAGAAACACAATCTGGCCGAGTTCTTAAAAGGTTGAGGTCTGATAGAGGAGGAGAGTATACTTCGAGTTTGTTTGTGGAATATTGCCAAGATCATGGCATTATTCATGAAACAACTGCCCCATACTCTCCTCAGTCTAATGGGATAGCAGAAAGGAAGAATCGGGTATTTATTGACATGGTCAACTCTCTCCTACAGAGTTCAGGACTACCAAAATACATGTGGGGGGAAGCTTTGAATACGGCTTGCCTTATTCTGAACCATATTCCCCTGAAACATAAAGATAGTAGTCCAATAGAACTTTGGAGAAATAGGAAACCTAGTTTAAAATTTCTCAAAGTGTGGGGGTGCCTTGCAAAGGTACTTGTTCCTGAGCACAAGAGAAAGAAACTAGGGCCTAAGACAGTTGACGCCGTCTTCTTAGGCTATGCTGAAAATAGCTATGCGTACAGGTTTCTAGTTGTCAAATCAGAAATTCCTGGCATAGATGTTAATACCATAGTCGAGTTTCGCGATGCCACGTTCTTCGAAAATATTTTTCCCATGAAGACTGGTTTGACTCAACATCTGTCTTCTGAGACTGTAGCTTCTACATCTGATTCTATACCAGAACATGTGGAAAGAATGACTTATGTGGGGGCTGATGCGTCCGTACCTAATCCTGATACTAGTGATCAGGAAGAGGTTGAACCAAGAAGGAGTAAAAGACCGAGGATAGCCAAGGATTATGGTAGTGATTTTGTCACCTTCCAGATCCCGGGTGATCCTCCAACTTTTCGAGATGTTATGGCTTCACCTGAAGCTAGGCATTGGAAGGATGCCATCAAGAGTGAGATGGATTCCATCCTTGCCAATGGCACTTGGATGTTAGTTAATCCTCCTCCTGGTTCTAAGACCATTGGATGCAAATGGGTCTTTAAGAAGAAACTAAAGCCAGATGGGACCATTGACAAGTATAAAGCTAGGCTAGTTGCTAAGGGTTTCAAACAAATAGAGGGAATAGATTACTTTGATACCTATTCCCCTGTCACTAGGATGACCACAATCAGGGTGCTTGTAGCACTGGCTTCCTTATACAATCTCACCGTCCATCAAATGGATGTCAAGACTGCCTTTCTTAATGGTGATCTTGATGAAGAGATTTATATGGATCAGCCTGAAGGATTTGTGGCTCCGGGTAGTGAGAATCAAGTTTGTAGACTTATCAAGTCTCTGTATGGTTTGAAACAAGCCCCTAAGCAATGGCATGAAAAATTTGATATGACTATCATATCATTTGGCTTTATAGTCAATGAGTTTGATAAGTGTATCTATCACAAAGTTAAGGGTAATGAATATGTAATCTTGTGCCTATATGTAGATGATATCTTGTTGTTTGGGAGCAATTTGGGAATCATAATTGAGACCAAATCATTCTTAAATAGCAAATTTGAAATGAAGGATATGGGTGAGGCAAATGTAATTCTGGGGCTGACTCTTACTAGATCAGCTGAAGGGATAGCAATTTCTCAATCTCACTATGTTGAGAAAGTTTTGGAGAAATTTGGCTATCAGAATTGTAAAGCTGTCTGTACACCCTATGATCCTTCTAGACTTTTCTGCAAGAATACGAGTGGTGATCCTGTGTCTCAATTGCGATATTCTCAAGTTATAGGAAGCTTAATGTATCTTGCAAACTGTACTAGACCAGACATTTCATATGCTGTGTCTAAACTCAGTAGATACACAAGCTGTCCTGACCATACTCACTGGGAAGGCTTGGATAGGGTGCTGAGGTATCTAAAGGGTACCATGACCCTAGGCTTGCATTTTCAAAAATTCCCTGCTGTTCTTGAGGGATATAGTGATGCAAGCTGGATAGCTGAAAACTCAGGGAGCAATGGTGTCACAGGGTATGTCTTTACCTTGGGAGGTGGTGCAGTTACCTGGAGGTCGACTAAACAAACCATCTTGTCTCGGTCTACATTTGAGGCTGAGTTGTGTGCTTTGGATACTACTGGTATGGAGGCTGAATGGATCATGGGTTTCTTTTCTGAACTTCTTATGATGAGTAAGCCTATTCCTCGATATCTGTGCATTGTGACAATAAGACCACAATTGCAAAGATTAAAAGTTCAAAGTACAATCAAAAAGAAAGGAGACACATTCAACTCAGACTTAAGTCTGTAAGGGAATTAGTGTCTCAGGGAGTGATAGCCGTGGATTTTGTTGGTACCAAGGACAACATGGCTGATCCTCTGACTAAAGGACTTAACAAATGTCAAGTCCAAAAGTTTAGGATGGGGATGGGATTGAAACCCATCTTTTGTTCTCCTACAGTGGCAACCCAACCTATCTGAGTAGAGATCCTATGAAGAAGGTTCAATGTGGTAATAACAAGCTGATGAGAGGACTGGAAGGCACTTGTTTAAATAGATACTTTGTATCTGAGTTCTTCCCTTGTAATCCTAAACAAGTTAGTGCCTACTACTGCAAGTTAAGGTTAAGTTGTATACTTTTAATGGGTTCAAGCCTGGTAAGGCAGGATGTTAGCAGTGCATCCTTGGAGAAGCCCACCTATATGAGTATTACTGTGAGGCCGCAGTTAAGGAATTGGGTTATTCCTGAAAGTGCTCATGAAACAGGATTGGGCATATGGCCCTCAAAGTGCCAATTATTCATATTGCTACCAATGAAACCTTGTATCATGTTGTTTTTCTATAAGTAACTTTCACAAAAAGAATCAAGTTCAAGATTTAATTCACTTCGATTCTGTGGGGGTGAAAATTGGAACACTCAGGTGAAGGTTCAAACCCGAAAGGTACCTTTACTGAAAGCACGATATGTTCATGTCTCTTCTGTAGGTTCCCTTTTATCAAACCTTGAGTTTGTGGGGGAATGTTAGGTTGAAGAAGATTGGGAGTATATTTAAGAAAAGGGAACTCAAAGGTTTGTCCAAAGGGTGCTACCTCAAGTGTTATGTTTTGTGTGGGGACTTTTGTCCCACATTGGAAAATACAAAGAGGAGAGGGGTCCTTATAGTTCCTAGGACCCTCTGGACTATGTCTTATAGACAATAGTGGAGGTAAGCTAGGGCCTATCACACGCATGCACGCGTCGGGCCGGGCCGGGCCAGGCGGGCGCGCATGTGTGTGGTGTGGGTCCAGCCGGCTTGCCCTTACACCTTTTTATTTGGATTTCCTTTTACTATTTTGCCCTTTTCTTGGAGAGAAAGAGGGGTCTCCAAACTTGCCGTTACGGAGGCGAACTGTCGCGGGCGTGGTTACAAAAGGGGGTAATTAGAGTTACCCTAATTACGGGTTATCCTGTCTTTTGTGCTATCACTCTCCCGAGGAATCGCTGTGCGACTGTGTTCTCTGTCTCTCGTCTCCCTTTGTTGCTCGCCGTTCGACGCGCACCGCCATTGCCGCTCTCTGTTCGTCGTCTTCCTCGCCGCGGACTACGTCCTCTCTTATTGCTTTGGCAGCTCTTGTTCTTCGGTGTTCGGTGCATGTTCTTTAACCTATACAATTTTTTTTAGGAGAGATCTAGGTTTCCCGTATAGCATGTTTATAAGATTCTTAAGAGTGCGCTTAAGTATCTTGTGTTAGTAGTCGTATCCTGGGGGAAGATCGCTACACCCGTCGCACCATCCTTGTGGGGGTGATATCTTCTCTAAGGGGAGTCTCCTTGAGGCGCTTCTACTTCTTTTAGTTTATCTCATATTTACTATTATACAATCATGTTTATTTATATTACTTCTTGGTTGTTCTTGTTTGCATCAATCCCGTTTGCATTTTTACTATGGTTTGTCTTGTATGTGTTATGGTCCGTTTATTGCCATGGGATTGTCCCGATACACTGTTTATTTCTAACAGTATGCACCGGGCTTGCGAGATGTCATTGGTGAAGGAACGGTCAAGCTGTGGAATGATCTGTATAATTTGACTGATGGTCATACTGATGGATGGCTTTCCTCTGCACGTGCAATCTTAGATGAAACTGGAGGTTCAAAGAGCATATGTAATAGCACCATCGGGAATCAACTGGCCTCACGCAATGCTAGAAAATTTAAGCAAGGCACCTGGGGCAGATGAGACCACGGGATAGATGTAAGCCATAAGGAACATGGAAGAAATGCCATATCAGAAACTGATGATGTTGACGTTGAGATGCAGCTCTGCTGCAGTAAAGGCTTTTCTGATGAGAATGTCCGCATGTGGTTACCCCCTAGCTGTATGCCACCTTCCTTTCAAAGTTCAGGTAATCCACAGTCATCTGATACTCTGGGAAATGATTTTTGGGAGGTGCTACTTTATTACCAGTTCTCTGCCGTCCCACCCATGTTTAGAGGCGATGGGGCTGTCTTTGATGTGGATCAGAAGAATCTTGTCTCTGATGAGTCTTGTACAAACTCTAAGGAAGCATCTCTCATATTTGAGAGGATGAAGACTCGTGTTGCTGAAGGCCGAAATGATGACCTTTTGGGTGATGATGGGATGAAGTATTCCCCAATGGGGCACTCAGAGGGCAATGAATTTGGTTACCGACGTTCTTTCTGTGAGGACTCATCCGCTGAAGATAATTCTTGGTCATCACTTGACATAAGTGACGAACCACCTTCTCTGCAGGATTATGATTTGGATATCATAAGCACTTGGTTTCCCCTGCTTGATCTTGAAGGTGAAGAACCCAAATGGGATGCCAATGCGGTTGATGTTCTTGATCAAGATTTTTCCAGCCCAGCCTGTCACAGACAGATGATTTTTTTTCTAAAGTAGATCTTCTAGCTTCAGTTGTGGTCAGGCTTCCAAGCAGCCACTGGACGCCCGGGATTTGGTAGAATCTCCCGGCTCTCTCCTCAATCTATCTCCAGAGCAAGTCTTATTAGATGTCAAATCCCTGCCAAGCTCTCTTATCCGGTGCACTTGCCATGGACTCCACCCAGCGGCACACCCCCCGTGCTCTCATCCGGCACACTCAAGGACTACCCTCTCAGCGGCACCCCTGCAGGAGCTTCAGCGGCACACTATTTCAAGTCTTCAACGGCACACCCTTGCGAGGGCCTTCAGCGGCACACCTTCAGGGTTCTTCAGCGGCACCCCTGCAGGAGCTTCAGCGGCACACTATTTCAAGCCTCCAGCGGCACACTATTTCAAACCTTCAGCGGTACACTTCTTGGGTCTTCCAACGGCACAGCCTTCTGGCTTCTCAGCGGCATGCCTTGCCACCCGGTGCATCCAACAAAAGAAATCTAACGCCCATGCCCTAGAGATCTTTGGCGCGCAGTGGGCTGTCTGACGTATCAACCGGAGATGAAGGCACGCATGCTACCTCCTGCCACCAAGGACGGGGAAAGTCAAATCCTCATTCAATGCCCGTCACTTCCTGCCTTCGCCGTTCGTGTTCGAAGGCTCCCGCCACTGGGAGTATAAAAACCCCCTCTTCTCCGGCGAACAAGGAGGACGATAGACGTAGGGGGCACACCCACGGAGACGAACAGAGCCTGCCACCGGGAGAAGAGAGAAGAGGAAGAAGAAGCTGCTTCGGCGTTGGAGGCTTCCCGGAGGCCAGAGAAAAGAGAGAGAGTAAGAGAAAGAGAGAGAGAGAGGGAGGATCTGTGTAGCAGGGGGAGTGGGGAAGATCAGGGAGCCGTCGCCTCTGCTCGACCCCAGCTCCCCTCCTATTTCCTCTCCACGTTCTTCCTTTTCTTCTTCTCCCCTCTTCTGTGACTTCAGCCTCGATGTATACCGCAATGTGCATGGCCGGTCACGGTCATTTTTTTTTTATGAATGAAAGTCTCCCCCCTCCTTTTGGGTTTCTTGTGGCCTCCCTCGATCTATCCCACTGTGTGTGGTGTGCTGTGCATTTCCTCTGTTGTTTTCTCGGTGTTCTTAGATTCTATGCGTAGATGTTCTTCCCCTCTGAGGGCCCGAATTCCACATTTGGTCTTTGGCCCAAATGGGAAGCTTGTTCCTTCCTCTCCTTGAGCCCCACGAGCCTAACACCTTTCCTTTGATCCCCTTGTCGCCCTCTTCCCTTGGTAGCTGAATCCCCCTTGGCCAGTCTTGGAGATATCTTCCATTCGTTGGTTCTTCCGGACTTTCCGAAGTTTTATCAAAGGTGCGGTCACCCCTGGCGCACACCTCAGATTGTCGGGTTTCGCCACTCCATGTGGGCGCGTTCCCTTTATTCTCCTTCCATCCCGGGTCCGGGGGAGATGCTGCCAAAATTTCGTCAGGATTGAAACTAATAAAAGAAATAAAAACAAACCATAATGTTAACCTCCAAAATAATGGTAAATAAGAAATACATTGTATGAATCCCTGGAGGCCCGGCACGGCCCAGCCTTCCTCTTGTTCGGCACTCTTTCAGCCCTTCCCCGACACACCCTTTTAACCCTTACCTGGCACACACTTTCAGCCCTTCCCCGGCACACCCTTTTAGCCCTTACCCGGCACACTCTTTCAAACCTTCCTCGGCACACTCTTTCAGCCCTTCTACGGCACACCCTTTTAGCCCTTACCCGGCACACTCTTTCAAACCTTCCCCGTGTGACGACCCGGATCCCGGATACCGGATATACCCGATAGAACTACCGAGTAGACCCGATACCACTTAGAACCCGCGAGGCCTCCCAAGAGCGGTAAAGCTCCGAAGGGATAAAAGGCATGTGTAGAGTACATTGAAGCCACAGAGATATAACAGTAAGCAATTAAATTTCATTAGATCGGTTTGCTAAAGTAGCAGAAATAAAATTACTTTTTAATTAATAATTTTAACTTAACAATTATACCAGAGTCTAGTCCAAAGGAAAGACAAGCAGTACAGTCAACAGAAAGGAAGGACGTACACTGAGGTCGGGGGAAGCCCGACGCTGGTACCGCTGGCAGCTACAGACACGCCACACGAGGCATCGCGGAAGCAGAATGACGTCACCCACCTGAAAAGCAGGGGTGAGCCTCGTGTCACTGGCCCAGTAGGGGTCACGCGGATCCCCACTAAAAAATAACGCAGTAACACGGAACAACAGCTAAAACAGCAGTAGTAGTAAAGCAGGAAAACTACCACTAGAAAGCTGTAAAAGAAAACCGAAATGGAAGGAGTAGAAACAGCTCAAAGAAAAGGGAAAAGCCGTACCGAACAAACGCGGCTGCCGGACTAACCTCGGCTCCCCAAACTACTCCAGGCAACAACAGGAAGGCGAACTCTGATCTGACAAGGTCAGGAGTTACCGATCTGTCGGGCCTACAAAGACGGGCAAAAAGCCTAGGAAGAACCTAGACAGACACCGACGCTCTAAAGCATACATGACTCGATTGCCATGCACACTCTTCTAGACACGACCACACACACACGACTAGAACGTCGTGCACACGACACAACATTGACCTCGGGCAAGACCACGAAAGGGCTAACCCGGAAAGGTCACGACGGGCGAGAAACACGAGAGTCACGTGTCACGTGACGGAAGCACCTCCTCACTAGAAGAACAGCCAGCTGCGTCCACTGACGTCTTATGCTGCGCCTACAAGTGTCTCGTCTGCACTGTCGCCCGAAACACGACAGAGACTAAGACACGCTCAGAACCAGAACATGAACTACAGTAGCAAGTGACTAGACAGGGTAACACCCGTCGGCGTCAGTCCAACGCCCCTGACCACGTGTGCGCACACCGACTCTTGCTGGAGAGTCAGGCCTCTAGCTAGTTTTTCCCACCCAGCAGGACACTGTTGACACCCGTTTTTAGCCTGCAAGTTGAGTCATTTCTCTTATTCATCATTTTGATGCCCCGAATTACCCATTATTTTGGAGCCTTTCTTGGATGGATTTCGAGCCCATTTCATTATTCCATTCCTTTTGAACCTTGGAGATCATTATTTCATAGAGCCCTGGAGCCTATCTTGTCACCTTCCGACCTTCAAAGTCGCCTTACGACCCATTTAGGCCGGCTTCCCTCAAGCATTCCGCCCCCTTTCGTTGCGCAGTCTTGAAAATGGTCCTTTTCCACCCCCTTCCTTTCCTCTTTTCAATATGTGTTCTTCACCAAAGTTGTTCATCTTTCAAATCCCTACAATTTCTTCTTCTATGTCATTGGCCAGTTCTGCACCTATTTCAAGTTATTTACATTTTTTTGGCAGACTGCATTGTTCACATATGTCCCGATATTCTTTCTCTCTCTTCTAGCCCTATTTTCTCTCTCTTCTGATCATTTTCTCATCTTACTTTCTTCATAAAAGTTGTTCATTTTTGAGTTATCTATAATTTTATCTTCTACCACTTTTGCTAATTCTGCACCGTTTGGGAGATATAATCCAAATTCCAAAGTCACGCAAAGTCTACCTTAAACGGTCGTGTTAATGGCCGTTCATTGTTGCAAACGGTCGGTTGACGACCGTTTAACCCTTAACAGTCAGTCGTCCGACCGTTTATCCAATAAGAGTCCAGCTTGCTCTGGACTCTATCTCCACGAACCTGCGCGATGTGGCTATCTTGCGGCGGCCATAACTTCTAGAATACTTATCCAAATGGATCCCCATTTTTTTCTACTTGTAGCCCTTTGTATTATCTTTAATTTGGTTCATAGAAATCAAAATTTGATGGGCTATATCTCCTGGAATTTTGGCCGCAATATCAGGTTTTTCTGCTTTTCGTGCAACCAAAAAACCCTGCAGATTAGGTTCCAGAGGCTTCTTCCAAGAGCCATAACTTCCACAATCTTCAACCAAAAAGAGTCCCGTTTGTTCCTACGCCTTATCTTGACTATTATCTCGAGAATGATCCAAAGATCTCGAGATTTGGTGGACTCTATCTTCTGGAATCGTGGGAGAAAGTTGGGGGTTTCACCACTTTTTCTATATAAACCTGCCCAAATTTCCTGTGTGACGGGGGCGTGTTTTCAAGGCGACGGCGAAGCCATGCCGAATTTTCTTCATCCTCCTTCAACCCTATCCTGAAGGGGGAAGTATAAGATTCATTTGGGTTCCTTGTTTGCTCAATTTCATCAATGTTTGCCCTCTCAACTTTGCCCCTACTTTTGGCAAATCATCACAGTTCACTGATTTTTGCTACAAAGTCCACGACGGGGGCCTGTTCATCAAGCCGGTGTGGAGTCATGCTTCATCCTTTTCGTCCTCCCTCAACTCCATCTTGAAGAGGGGAGTATTAGCTCTACGTTGATTATATGTTTTCCTTATTTCTCATATCTTTTCCCCCTTTTCCAAACCCCTACTTTTGTGGTTTCACCACACTGTTCTGCACTTTGCTGAAACTCAGATTTCTTGCGACGGGGGCATATTTGCGTCGCCGGTGCGAGGCCGTGGGGCACTCTTGATCCATCCTTTCAACTCCAGGCTCTAGAGGGAAGTATAATCTTTGTGTTCCTTGGTTTTGGGCTTATTACCTCATCATCTTCCTTCACATTTTGTCCATGAGTTTTGCTTGTTCATTCCGTTTTCATACTTAGTCATTTTTCTCCCATGTTCTGCACCCTTCTGTTTTCTTGAGTTTTCCACCCCATTTTTCACTGGTCTCTTCCCCGTTTTAAACTCTCCTTTCTACCCTAGATTCACCACAACACTCCCACCTTTCCATAGCATCCACTCTTTCCTCTTTTGGTGTTCTATCTTGTGAGATATTCATCATTCTTTGAGCCCATTTTGTGCACTGTTCTGAATTTTCTGCACAGTCCATATTTTTTTCCCAAATCTCAGGTGTCATAACTTTCTGTCCCGACCTCCTTTTTGAGTGATTCTTGTTCCTACTTCTTTACCACACTCAAGTCTTCTGTCATCTCAAATTTCTTTTCATTTGGACATCGTTTGCCCTACTGTTTGCATCAGTCTTTGCACCCACTTTACACTGTTTGCACAGTTTTTCTTGTGGCATGCACTTTTGCATCTTGTTTATCTATGTTCATCATGGCATATTAAATCAATTTCTTCATGTTAATCTCATCACAATATACACACCTATTATTTTCACCCTTCCATAGGGGTTAAAAACCCTCCCCCGGTAAGTTTGCCCTCAATCTTTCATGCTACTTTATGCACTTGGGCAGATTTCTACACTTGGCATTTTCTAATGGGTTTTACCTCTTGTTTTGTGTTTGTTTCGCAGGAAAGCAAGGAAAGTGAGGCCCTTACCTTCTAGCCAGCTGGAAGGCAAGGAGAGGTAATCCACATAGTCCCCGCATCTTGATATTGAACGCGATCATCCTCTTTTTCTAAGGTACACAACGCACTTAGTATTTTATTTTCTTTTGGCGTTGTCATTCCTTGGTGGCGATCACGGTATTCTTTTACATCTTTTATCACTTTTGTCTTGCTGTATGATCATGCTACCATGTTTACATAGTCACATGTTCATGATGTTCACTTGATATGCACATTATGTTATCACTTATGCACATATGCTTGCCTATGTGACTTGTGACACCACGCTACATATTTTCCACATCTACACCCTTTTTTGGCGATCACGGTGGGACCTCTAGTGCCCATCACTTGTCTCATGCTTTGCTGCGATTTTGGTGTGTATGTCCATGTTTAGATAGCGTTCCATGCTCATATTGTTCACTTTGTTTGCATCCATATTGTTATGTTCACATATGTTCATTATATCTTGATTTGTTAGATTTAGGCTAGAAATTGCATGCACTCCGGTGCACATAGGGTCATGCATATTGCCATATTGTAGTTGCATTCCCTCTCGGTAAGTGATCCTCTCGCTCCCATATTCCTTGGGCTCGACTAGGTGATCTTATCCGGGACCTCCATAAGTCCCCGCGAGCCGTGGATTCCCACACGGACGCCGGGCCGGTTGTACCTTTCCACCCCATATGCTTGCATTTACATACGTTGTGAAGGAGTTAACCGTAGTCAACCTAAAGTTTGGACCTTATTCTCTATAGGATACCTATCTTGAGGGAATTAATCTTAATTTGAAAATATTTAAAGGCCCACTCAAAACTTTGACAATAAAATACTTCCCATCATATTAACTTGTTTGACTTGGGTGAAATCCTTCATATTGTTTGTGTTGTGTGGGCTTGTCCAAGCCCACTTGTGTTATTTTGTGTTGCATCCCCCATCATCCATATAGGTTTTATTGTTAGGCCCATTTAGGGTAGTCCATTTTGTGTGTCCATTTGTCTAGTCTCATTGTCCTATGTATCTTTTTATTTTTATTTTCTTTTTCTTTGCATTATTGAGTCAGTCCCCCTCCTTTGAGCCTTTACTTCCCCTCATTGTATTCCCTTGATTTTTCCTGTATAAAGTCTCCATTTACCCTCATGGAGCGTCATTTTTGTCCTGTATATTACCCTTCTTCCTCCCCGTCTTCTTATTCCCGCGTGGATTCCTCTTCCCACGCGGGCCCATCTCCTCGTGGCCCTTCTGACCTGTAAGCAAATCTTGTGGCCCACCTATCATCTCTTGCTTGCCAAACGGCCCCGGTCCAGGCCCAAAAATTCATTGCTAATCTTAATGGGCCTTATTCTCATAACGGGCCTCCCTCTTCTACTTTTAGTGGGCCCCCTTCCTTTAACGGCCCCTCTTATTCTCTTAATGGGCCCCATGTTGCTGCTGGCCCAATCGATCTTTATTCTCATGTTCATGATTTTTCTAGGCCCACATATCATTCTATTCCTGGAATGGGCTTCCCTTCTTCTCAATCCAGACCCCTTTATCCGGCCCAATACCATACTCCTGGCCCAAATTCACACTCTCTTGCTCAAGCTAGCTTGCATCCTTCTCAGTCTCTCCCCATCGAGGAGATGATTGCTCAAACGCAGTGCCGGCTTGATGAACTTCAGCAGCGAATTGATCCCCAAACTTCTTTGAGTGTCCCATTCGCATTCCAAGGTCTTCAGCTTCCACCGCGTTCACAAATTCCTGCTTATCGCCGCTATGGTGGAGTCGGTGACCCCTATGTGCACTTGAAGGAGTTTCTTTGTGAGTCGGCCCAATTCCGACATGACCAACGCTTGATGGCTTATTTATTTGGTCTGTCTCTAGAAGGCCCGACTCGGGATTGGTTCTTTGCATTATCGCAAGATCAAGTGGTGAATTTCCAGACCGTTCAAGAGAAATTTCTTCAGCAATATCAAGACCAGGTTGGGCCCAAGTATTCCATGGTTGTTTTGGCCCATGAGAAGATGAAGCCCGATGAGGAGTTCTCTACCTTCGCCGACCGCTGGCGTCGCTTGGCCGCTCAAGTCCCGGGACATATTCTGGAGGGAGAGCAAATCAAAATGATCATTTCTAATGCAACGCCCGAGTATCGGTTCATCTTAGCCTTGAACGATATCACTTCCTGGCAACAGCTTTATAGTCGAGCCCGCTTCATCCACCAACAACTTTTAAGTTCCCTTGACCCAGAGCCCCCTTCACCTTCACCTTCAACACCCACATATGCCTCCTATCCATCACCTTCCCTGAGGCAGCCCTCCACCACATATCCTTCCATGAGTCGGCCTTCCGCTCCCCCACACCCATATACCTCCACATATCCATATACATCCACATATCAACCCTCCATGAGTCAGCCTTTTGCCTCTTCATACCCGCATGAACCCCCACCTCCGGTCAAGGAAACACCACACCCCGAGCAGGTGGATGCCGTCTATATACCCCCTCATCCTGCTCCGCATATGCCTTCACCAAATCCTTCCCTTAGCCATGTGCCATTGCCTACGCAACGTCCGCTTCCATCCCCGCAACCTTCTCTATCACCTTCCCATATACCTCGGCATCCCCCTAGCCCGAAGCAGGCTCCTCCTCGCTCTCCATTACCAGAGTGTTTTACCGACATTTTCGGGGCTTTAATGGCCACTCACGCATTGTCGCTCCCTCCGGTTGTGCCATGTCAACCAGCGGTTAGGAATATACTTCAGTTATGTGAATTTCACCGCCAGCAGGGGCATTTAGTTGAGGATTGCCCCGAGTTCCAGGATTATCTTTATGATCTAAAAGCGAAGAAGAGGATTGATTGGACTGCTATTCATGAGGTCATTCTATATCTCCGCAGTAAGCAGCAACAACAGGGAGCGTCGCCTAAGCAGCCGTCTCAATCTCAAGGCCAGGGGCACCCCTATGATTTTGCGTTTACCATAGCGCCCGCTCCGTTATCTACCCCCTTATCCACTTCCCTGCCTATGCCATCGCCTACCCCGTTACCACCTCCATCTCCACCTACCTCATCACCTTCGCCATCTCCTACCCCATGTCCGCAACCTATGCCTACCCAATCTCTTCCTTAGGCTGGTGCCTCCACTTCCACCACCACTACTCCTACCCCCAACGCCGCTCGGCATGTCGTATCAATACGCCGATGTTGGGTCCCACAACCTTTCATTTCCCCTTTATCTCCTTCCTTACCATCTCCATTTCCACCACCTCCACTACCTCCATTGCCCGCATCGCCCTCTCCATCATCTCCACTACCCCTACAGCCGTCACCACCGCCCTCACTACCTCCTCTCCTAGCGACCCCTATTCCATCACTTCCACCATCTCCACCGCTTTTGCCATCCCCTTCGCCATTGTTGCCCGAACCTGAGCAAGCTATACCTACACCTCCACCTTCGCCTTTACCCCCTCCTACGCCTCCACCTTTGCTTTTATCCCAACTTACGCCTTTCGAGCCTTTACCCACACCTTCCAAGCCTATTACCTCCACTTCTCCATCCCCTTCCACCCCACGGAGCGGGTGTGCGTTATCTTTGGTGCCCCTTGGGTCTGGTCCCCAGGGAGATAATGAGTCGAGCCATGTTTCGATTATGCTTTTCAAGATTCAAGATGTCATTTGCCGCATGCCAATCCGGGTCCTAGTCCCTGGCTATTTTGGGGATAAAGAGCATGCATTTTCAGAAATATTTGCAAAGAAGAGTTCCCTTGCACTAGTGCCAGTTTCTTCACAAGCAAGGCCGGTGGCAATCTCACTGCTCACCGGAGGATTCACTATCGATGTTGTTATTTCTCCTCGCTCCATGGCTATTCAGTTCACTGGCAAAGAGGGGTTCTCTACCCAGATGGTGCTCACTCATGCGGCCGCCAAGAGCCTGATGAATTCTATATGCAAGGGGCAGTTGGCCGTGTTTTCTACATTCTCTAAGGACATTCTGCATCTGTTATGCAATCTCCCTCGGTTTATTGGTATGTCGGCCACGTCAACGCCGCACATTACTCCCCCTCAGTTCTGTCCTTCTTTTCTGGTAAGGGAGTTATGCTTCGTGCCCAGTTGCCGAGTAGAGTTGCCGAATCTCCATGTTCTAGTGCCAAGAGATAAGACTCCATGGTTCCATGATACTCATCATCCTGAGGAGTCAGTTGCTCAAGAATGTCCACAGCATGTTAGAACCGTGAGTCTAGGGGCAACCGCCCCGATGAAGCTACATATTCACAGTCGGGCTAGGTCGTCCACCGGATGGGCCCGCTATTTGAGAAAACATTGTAGATTAAGAAGCCCGAAGGCCCGAGTCCGTGTCAGACTGATTCATTTCAAGAAGATTTCTACCAAGAAGAGGCGGCGGCACAAGTACAAAGGCCGCATGTTGTGCACTCAAGGGGCCACTACTTCTTCTTCTCCTTTCTTCCATTCATCATTTCTTCTACTCAGCTCCCACCCTTGGGTGGTGTACCTCCCTTCCTCTAATCCAGTTTCCATAATTTTCTCTTCTCTTTTCGGGTCCGCAAACCCCCATTCTTCTTTCTCCCCTCATCCGGAACCTCTGGATTCTCCATTTTCTCATGATTTTAGGCCCCGGCCTATGCCATCCCTTCATCCCGATCTTGGGACATCATCCGATTCTTCCCCGGGACTTCCGGGTGTCCCCTCTGATTCTTCCCCGGGACTTCTGGGTGCTACTTCCGATTCTTCCCCGACCTTGTCGGGTGTCTATCACTTCTCTTTCCCGACCTTGTCGGGTGTTTATGCTTCTTCTTCCCCGCCTCTGGCGGGTGATCGTTACTCTCCCTCTCTGACCATGTCGGATGATTCTTATTATCCTCTTTCTACTTACTCCTCTCCACCCTTTCGGGGTTCTCACCCTTTTTCTTGTTATTTTCAAGACTTTAGCCCGCCTTGATCTCAGTTAATCTCTAGTTCTTCTGTACTTGGTTCCTTATTATCAGGGCCTTAGTGCCTTAACGAGGGAGTTCTAGCCCTCGTCTCTCTTCCTTTTTATCCCTTCTTCGTCCAGTATGAGGTCTGCCACTCCTCTATGTCGAGGAATCTAATCCTTTGCTCTCCTTTCATCCTTTATCCTGACAAGCAAGGAAAACAAAGTTCGCGCTCCTCAAAGCTCGATGATCGAGATCGCTTCAAGATGCTGGTTTCCACGCCATGGATTTGCAAATGTATCTTTATTTTGGGCAAAAAATGTGCTTTCATTTCCATTATTTCTATTATTTCTGCACATGATTTCTTAACATGATTGAGTGGCTTTAGGAGTCTTTGTTTAATTAGATCTTAACTTTGTGTCAAATAAAAGGTTAGCTTCTGCAGCATCCTTAGGCTGGTGATAACTCCGCGCTGGGAATTTAGTTTCTTTCCCTGATTGTTGAGGGTGACCTTTTGTATGGGTTTTTCACACACTACACGGCAAGCCATAGCCGATCTCTCTGAGGCGCACCGTTGCTGCTTTGGCCATACTTTGGGTATGCACAAAGGTCTTTTCTTTTCTCTGCTCGGCCAAGTGCAGGGACAAGAGATGGATGGATAAGATGACCAACCTAGGCACTCCCTAATACGAGAGAGGTCTCAAATAGGGGCAGTCTTGACCCTCAAAAATGAGCTTTCATGCTATATCTGGCCAATAAGGGCTGCCAAAATGAGAAAATGAATCAATGCAAAATTATGAATCAAAGGCATGGCAAGAGTGACAGTATAGTTCCCCGCGGGACGTCATGAGCTCGGTCGCATGCGTGCCTGATAAATATGGGTCTAAAAATCAAAGACACAAAGCCCCGGCGCAACAGACCTACTCTTTGAGGGGTAATGCCCTGGAAGGAAGTCAAGTCTAGATATCTCTCATCCTGCACGAAGCTTGTCTCCAATTTTTCTTCTACTTTTCCCTCTTAGGCTAAGTTGTATCCCGGGTATGGCCTTAGTAGGGGCACCGTTCTTTAGAAGCGGTTGGTTGTTGCGAGCCACCCTCATATGCACGCCCTGCTTAAGGGAGGCCTTTAATGAGAGGGGTCGGAACGACGATCCCTGGCCAGCAGTTTGAGCCCGTCTTTAGGTACTGCGGATTGCTATGTCAAAATCAAAAAATCCAAAAAAATCAAATATTATCAAAAATCCAAAAAAATCAAATACCTCACAATTTTAAAAAAAAATCAAATATTTCAAAAACCTAAAAAAATCAAATATTTCAAAAAATCCAAAAAATGAAATACTGTTGAAAATCTAAAAAAATCAAAAAATCCAAAAAATGTGTCTTTTTCATACATTTGCATTTATTTTAAGGATAGATACGTAATCTATTTGCTAAGTGTGCAGGTTGCAAGTACTCAGGCGTTCCTTGCTATATCTTTGTGCTCTGACTCCTGTCCACATCTTTGATCTGTTCTTTCCTTCTTCGATCCACTCTCTCGATCTGTTCTGAAGCTTATGTCCTTCTTAATTTTTGTTTGTAATGATCATATCTTTATGAGAGGGCTTTGCCTCATGATTATGAACCTGGCGGTTCTGCTTCATTCTGATCTTGGGTTTTGATTGAAGGGCGTATCTGTTTATCTCTTTTATCCCGCCGTATCCTTGTCACGTGTTTATGTCCCACCGTGTTGTCCCACACATGTTGTTTTGTCCTTCACCGAGTGTTGTTAGTTGTCTTGCACATGTTGTTAGTCACCCCTTTATGTCCCATGTTCTTGTCCCAACCGTGTGGTCATCCGTCATGTTCTTGTCCCAACCATGTGTTGTCCCACCGTGTTGTTTTCTTGTCACACCGTGTTCATGCATGCATGTTGTTTGTTCATGCCATTGCATATGTGCTCGTGTGCCTTTGTTATGTTATGTTGTATTGTCTCCCATTTCATTTGACCGCTATGTTATGTCATGTTGTTTGTCATTCAGTTGATAGTTATGTTTATCATATTTGTCTTATACATGAAAAAATCAAAAGAAATCAGAAAATGAAAATCAAAAAATACCAATTCGCCTGCACAGGTAAGTCAGGTATGGCCTTCTATCCCTACTCATTGTTGCATTACTATATGGTATCTATATTATTATATTATCTCGAGAACCGGTTGATCATTCACGTGTTCCAGGATCTGATGTTCCCCTCTAATAAAAACGATGATGGTCTAGGTGCACATGTTTAATCATCGGATAAGTCGTTAGGTTGGGAAAATTAGGGAACGATGGTTCTATTACGCACACTATGGTTGCGGATAATGTCTTGACCCTGATTGTTCCGGTCTAGCAATACTATTCTCGAGTACTTTCTATTTTAACTTTCTTTGCATTCGTTTTGATGATTTCTTTATTTTAGCCCAGCATGCATCATGTCATTTTGAGCACGCATGCCTCGTGATCCATTGAAGGTTGTTCCTCAGTAATGGTTAATTGCACTTCAATTCACTTGGATAAGAGATTCTCATTCCACTCTGAATTTGAACGATTTCTCTGATATTGCCGCTTGGTCTGGTTGGCCAGCGTGATTCATGTCTGGATTTTATCTCAGTTATATTTCTCCTGCTTTTTACGTTGTGCTCTTTCCGACCCCCTCATTGTCTGTGGATTGTGTCCCCGATGAGGTTGGTCGTGTTTCCACTTCCTTTTGTTAGTTTAGTTCTCCAGACATGTTTCATCCGCGTCAGCCACTCCAGGTGGGTAGTTCGGTGTTTTCGAGAGAATTCTTGTCGCTTGTTGGTTATGACGGGTGTCTTTTGCCTTGATGCCCGCTTATCAGTTCTCTCCGCTTCATCTCCGCGTCATCTCCATTTCACGGCGTTGTCGCTTTCACTCCATCTCCTTTCCATTTCGCCTCCGCGTCGCTTTCGCTCGCTCCCTTGCAAAGCGGACATCAAGGAGGGGCATCTGTTGACACCCGTTTTTAGCCTGCAAGTTGAGTCATTTCTCTTATTCATCATTTTGATGCCCCGAATTACCCATTATTTTGGAGCCTTTCTTGAATGGATTTCGAGCCCATTTCATTATTCCATTCCTTTTGAACCTTGGAGATCATTATTTCATAGAGCCCTGGAGCCTATCTTGTCACCTTCCGACCTTCAAAGTCGCCTTACGGCCCATTTAGGCCAGCTTCCCTCAAGCATTCCGCCCCCTTTCGTTGCACAGTCTTGAAAATGGTCCTTTTCCACCCCCTTCCTTTCCTCTTTTCAATATGTGTCCTTCACCAAAGTTGTTCATCTTTCAAATCCCTACAATTTCTTCTTCTATGTCATTGGCCAGTTCTGCACCTATTTCAAGTTATTTACATTTTTTTGGCAGACTGCATTGTTCACCTATGTCCCGATATTCTTTCTCTCTCTTCTAGCCCTATTTTCTCTCTCTTCTGATCATTTTCTCATCTTACTTTCTTCATAAAAGTTGTTCATTTTTGAGTTATCTATAATTTTATCTTCTACCACTTTTGCTAATTCTGCACCGTTTGGGAGATATAATCCAAATTCCAAAGTCACGCAAAGTCTACCTTAAACGGTCGTGTTAATGGCCGTTCATTGTTGCAAACGGTCAGTTGACGACCGTTTAACCCTTAACGGTCAGTCGTCCGACCGTTTATCCAATAAGAGTCCAGCTTGCTCTGGACTCTATCTCCACGAACCTGCGCGATGTGGCTATCTTGCGGCGGCCATAACTTCTAGAATACTTATCCAAATGGATCCCTATTTTTTCCTACTTGTAGCCCTTTGTATTATCTTTAATTTGGTTCATATAAATCAAAATTTGATGGGCTATATCTCCTGGAATTTTGGCCACAATATCAGGTTTTTCTGCTTTTCGTGCAACCAAAAAACCCTGCAGATTAGGTTCCAGAGGCTTCTTCCAAGAGCCATAACTTCCACAATCTTCAACCAAAAAGAGTCCCGTTTATTCCTACGCCTTATCTTGACTATTATCTCGAGAATGATCCAAAGTAATTGAGATTTGGTGGACTCTATCTTCTGGAATCGTGGGAGAAAGTTGGGGGTTTCACCACTTTTTCTATATAAACCTGCCCAGATTTCCTGTGTGACGGGGGCGTGTTTTCAAGGCAACGGCGAAGCCATGCCGAATTTTCTTCATCCTCCTTCAACCCTATCCTGAAGGGGGAAGTATAAGATTCATTTGGGTTCCTTGTTTGCTCAATTTCATCAACATTTGCCCTCTCAACTTTGCCCCTACTTTTGGCAAATCATCACAGTTCACTGATTTTTGCTACAAAGTCCACGACGGGGGCCTGTTCATCAAGCCGGTGTGGAGTCATGCTTCATCCTTTTCGTCCTCCCTCAACTCCATCTTGAAGAGGGGAGTATTAGCTTTACGTTGATTATATGTTTTCCTTATTTCTCATATCTTTTCCCCCTTTTCCAAACCCCTACTTTTGTGGTTTCACCACACTGTTATGCACTTTGCTGAAACTCAGATTTCTTGCGACGGGGGCATATTTGCGTCGCCGGTGCGAGGCCGTGGGGCACTCTTGATCCATCCTTTCAACTCCAGGCTCTAGAGAGAAGTATAATCTTTGTGTTCCTTGGTTTTGGGCTTATTATCTCATCATCTTTCTTCACATTTTGTCCATGAGTTTTGCTTGTTCATTCCGTTTTCATACTTAGTCATGTTTCTCCCATGTTCTGCACCCTTCTGTTTTCTTGAGTTTTCCACCCCATTTTTCACTGGTCTCTTCCCCGTTTTAAACTCTCCTTTCTACCCTAGATTCACCACAACACTCCCACCTTTCCATAGCATCCACTCTTTCCTCTTTTGGTGTTCTATCTTGTGAGATATTCATCATTCTTTGAGCCCATTTTGTGCACTGTTCTGAATTTTCTGCACAGTCCATATTTTTTCCCAAATCTCAGGTGTCATAACTTTCTGTCCCGACCTCCTTTTTGAGTGATTCTTGTTCCTACTTCTTTACCACACTCAAGTCTTCTGTCATCTCAAATTTATTTTCATTTGGACATCGTTTGCCCTACTGTTTGCATCAGTCTTTGCACCCACTTTACACTGTTTGCACAATTTTTCTTGTGGCATGCACTTTTACATCTTGTTTATCTATGTTCATCATGGCATATTAAATCAATTTCTTCATGTTAATCTCATCACAATATACACACCTATTATTTTCACCCTTCCATAGGGGTTAAAAACCCTCCCCCGGTAAGTTTGCCCTCAATCTTTCATGCTACTTTATGCACTTGGGCAGATTTCTACACTTAGCATTTTCTAATTGGTTTTGCCACTTGTTTTGTGTTTGTTTCGCAGGAAAGCAAGGAAAGTGAGGCCCTTACCTTCTAGCCGACTGGAAGGCAAGGAGAGGTAATTCACATAGTCCCCGCATCTTGATATTGAACGCGATCATCCTCTTTTTCTAAGGTACACAACGCACTTAGTATTTTATATTCTTTTGGCGTTGTCATTCCTTGGTGGCGATCACGGTATTCTTTTACATCTTTTATCACTTTTGTCTTGCTGTATGATCATGCTACCATGTTTACATAGTCACATGTTCATGATGTTCACTTGATATGCACATTATGTTATCACTTATGCACATATGCTTGCCTATGTGACTTGTGACACCACGCTACATATTTTCCACATCTACAGACACCACTGTACAGCGGGGGCCCACGGAAACTAGCTTCCAAACCGTATATCGGGAACTGCCTTCGCCACCAACACCCAGGTGGGTCGACACGTTGTAACGTGTCGTAAGGCTACGACTAGTGGAGGCTCACTAGACACAGAGACTCTGAAACAAGAGTGTTGTAGTACAGACAGGCAAGAAAGCACTGTCGCACGTACTACGAAGCACCAAGGCAACAAGACAACTGCCAACAGTGTAATGCCCTCGATCCTTATTGGATTCTTATTAGGTCTTTATTTATTTCTTCTTCACCCTCTCTCCTCCCTCATTTCTCTCATCTCTTTCTCTCTCTCGTCTCAGGACCGTTCGACGCGGGGTGCGCGACCGTGGAGAGCTGGCCGAGGCGGGCACGCGATGGAGTGATCGAGACGCGGGATGGAGCGACGGTTTGAGCGTGGCGTGACGTGATCCCTCGGTGGATTCCGAGATCGGCGCGGTTCGTGTTTTGGCATTTTCGGCGCGGATTAGTCGCTTCGAAGCACGGTTTCTTCGGTGGAGGTAGGGAGACGGATCACCTACTTCTCCTGCACGTTTTCCCTACAGTTTCATGTTGTTCGGTGCTAGAACGGGCGAGTTTGGGCTCGTTTAGGTAAAACCGTGGTTTTCGGAGTTCGCTGGGTTCGTCGGAAAATGGCGACGATTTTTAGATCAGTTAGTGTCAATGGACTCTCTGGAACGTTCGCCTTCTATAGTCACTGATTTCGTGTCGATATGGGGTCATTCGGGACCGTTAGGAGCCCGGGAAGTCCGGTGATTCCATTTGGGTCGATTTGAAGAAATCACCCATTTCTCGCTGTTTCTTGGCCGATTCGACTCCCGTTGGAGTCTAAGTGTTGTATATCGTCGTTATGGATGTATCCCCTTCGTTTCGGAACGAACGGGGCGTGGAAAGGCCACGATCGGGCCGATCATGTGGTTTGCTCGCCGTGACGCCTACGCGGTTTAACAATTAACCGCGTTGGGCTTAGGGTGGCTGATTTTGGATCGTTTAGAGTGAGTCGGTGGGCGTCTGCGCGGTCGCGCGACAGACCACCCAGTGGATGGCGCTGCCAAGTGTGAGCCGCCCAATCCACTTGAGCGGCTGGTTCCCAGCCGTTCTGTTTTCCCCGTGGTGTTGAGCGGCCAGGTCTTGACCGCTTAGCACGGTTGACCTTGGATCAACGTTTTAAGGTGGTTCATGGGGCGGTTCTCCCTTAGCCGTCCTGTGTGTTGAGCGGTCTGTCCCTAGACCGTTCTGACCGTCGTCTGACCGAGTACTGTAGTAGGTCGGTTGGCTTGAGCGGCTTTCCCTTAACCGCTCTATGCCTTGGGGCGGTCCAGCCCTAACCGTCCAGTCTTTCAGTACCTTGAGGTCTGTCCCGTTGAGCGGTTCCGTTTAAACCGTTCTGTTCGATTGAGTGGCCCTATCCGGATCGTTCAGCTCATTGAGCGACCCCTTTGTGACCGCCCAGTGAGTTGAGTCTGTGGTTGTATCTACTGGCCGTGATGGCCTGATCTGTGTTCGTCTGTCTGTGTGTGTGTCATAGGACGGTTAGCTAGTCCGTGTCACGTGTCTTCTATAGACCGCTGGGTGGTTTGTCGGGCAGGTCAGCTAGAGTTGACTGATCCTAGTGGTCATATCCTTGATCGCTACAGTCGTCTCGTGGCCCTACCCACGACTGCCGGTATCCTTGTCTCTGTGTGCGTTGCGGCTACTTCCTTGGCTGCTTGGTTCGCCTGGCGGCTGGATAAGGAGTCGTTTATGCCCAGAGGGTTGTTCTTCATCGTTTCGATTTTCGTATGTCTTGGCTTGACCTTGTGATCTGCCTGTTGTCCTGTGGATGTCTCCTGACTTCCTATGAGGGCTAAGACTACGTTATGAGGTAGCCATGAGTTTTCTTGCTTGGAGTAGGATTCTCTTTCCTACTGTTGAATCGTCATTGTTCGGTTCCGGTCAACCCGGGGTGACTCAGTGGTTGACATGTGACCTTGTGTGTCTCGGCGGTTCTGTCCAGTTCGAGACATGGTTCTGGGTGCCTCGAGGTATTGTCTTACCTCGGTTTACGTGTCCAAGTGTACTGAGGGTCTCGTTGATCCCTTAGGTCTCCGTGTGCCATTTTCTACGGTTGTTTCCTCTGGCTTAGGATTAGACCAATTGGCGGCGTGTCTCTGCCGTTGTACAACGATCTTGACTCCGAGTCGTGAGACTCAAGGATCGTTGTGTTAGTAGGTCTAGTCGCCTTGTCCTGAGTCTGTTGGCAGCTGTCTTGCTACCTTGGTGCTTCGTAGTACGTGCGACAGTGCTTCCTTGCATGTCTGTACTACAACACTCTTGTTTCAGAGTCTCTGTGTCTAGTGAGCCTCCACTAGTCGTAGCCTTACGACACGTTACGACGTGTCGACCCACCTGGGAGTTGGTGGCGAAGGCAGTTCCCGATATACAGTTTGTAAGCTAGTTTCCGTGGGTCCCCGCTGTACAGTGGTGTCCTGTTGGGTGGGGAAAACTAGCTAGAGGCCTGGCTCTCCAGCAAGAGTCGGTGTGTGCACACGTGGTCAGGGGCGTTGGACTAACGTCGACGGGCGTTACCCTGTCTAGTCACTCGCTACTGTAGTTCCTGTTCTGGTTCTGAGCGTGTCTTAATCTCTGTCGTGTTTCGGGTGACAGCGTAGATGAGACACTTGTAGACGCAGCATAAGACGTCAGTGGACGCAGCTGGCTGTTCTTCTAGTGAGGAGGTGCTTCCGTCACGTGACACGTGACTCTCGTGTTTCTCACACGTCGTGACCTTTTCGAGTTAGCCCTCTCGTGGTTTTGCCCGAGGTCAGTGTTGTGTCGTGTGCACGACGTTCTAGTTGTGTGTGTGTGGTCGTGTCTAGAAGAGTGTGCATGGCAATCGAGTCATGTATGCTTTAGAGCGTCGGTGTCTGTCTAGGTTCTTCCTAGGCTTTTTGCCCATCTTTGTAGGCACGACAGATCGGTAACTCCTGACCTTGTCAGATCAGAGTTCGCCTTCCTGTTGCTGCCTGGAGTAGTTTGGGGAGACGAGGTTAGTCCGGCAGCCGCGCTTGTTCGGTACGGCTTTTCCCTTTTCTTTGAGCTGTTTCTACTCCTTCCGTTCCGGTTTTCTTTTACAGCTTTCTAGTGGTAGTTTTCCTACTTTACTACTACTGTTGTTTTAGCTGTTGTTCCGTGTTACTGTGTTATTTTTCAGTGGGGATCCGCGTGACCCCTACTGGGCCAGTGACACGAGACTCACCTCTGCTTTTCAGGTGGGTGGCGTCATTCTACTTCCGCGATGCCTGGTGTGGCGTGTCTGTAGCTGCCAGCGGTACCTGCGTCGGGTTTCCCTCGACCTCAGTGTATGTCCTTCCTTTCTGTTGACTGTACTGCTTGTCTTTCCTTTGGACTGGACTCTGGTATAATTGTTAAATTGAAATTATTAATTAAAAAGTAAGTTTATTTCTGCTACTTTAGCAAACCGATCTAATGAAATTTAATTGCTTACTGTTATATCTCTATGGCTTTAATGTACTCTACACATGCCTTTTATCCCTTCGGAGCTTTACCGCTCTTGGGAGGCCTCGCGGGTTTCAAGTGGTATCGGGTTTACTTGGTAGTTCTATCGGGTATATTCGGTATCCGGGATCCGGGTCGTCACAGGTGGTATCAGAACAGTGTTATGAGATGTTCGGAGTTCTTTTCTGAGCTATTAGAGCGTTGTTGTTTGAAGTACATGGGAATCCGAGATATACAGTATCCATAGTCCTGAAAGTCCAGTACAGTCTTTCGCTGGCTTGGGTTTGCGATTCTTTGTCGCTTCGTTTTCTGTGTGTCGTCTTGTGCGTGCTGTATTAGCATTGGACGAGATGGTTTTGCTCTCGTCAGAATGTGACGGGATGCTCCTTTTTCGTCGTGGTGTTCGTCTCGATCATGCTGTACTTGGCAGAGTTCACCGATGGGCTTGAATCTGCGGTACATTGTTCGAGATCTTTTCCGTGATTTGTTCAGGTGGCTGGTGACTTTTTGAGTTGGTGTGATGGCCGTACACGTTCTTACGTTGTTTTGGTCGTCCCAACTTAAGTCTGTTCAGCTCCTGATGCGTTTCGCTTCGGTTGAAGTGGTCGATTAGATTCCTTGTTTGAGAAGATGCTCGGGCGAACCTAGGATTTCCCTTCCTGGTGAGTTGCTGTTAGTCGAGCTTGATGCTTCTTATCCCGTCTGGTGGAGTCTTTTCGAGGTAAGCCTTGGAATTGCCGTCTTGGGGATGCCTTTGTCCTGCGTCTACTTAACGGCGGACTTTGTTTAATCTGAGCCGGATCTGCTCCTTATCTTACGGTTGCTTGGTTTCGGACCTAATCCTTGTGTTGAGAGCCGTTGTGCGCCGTATTTGTCGTGCCGTGTCTAGCGGCCGATGTGTTGTGAAGGTTCGTTTATTGTTTCAGGACGTATAGGTAAGCTGAGACTAGCATTTTCTTTGTGCCTTGTGCTGAAGCTCGTACTCTCCTTTGTTTGCACTTAGGCTATTTATGATCGGTTGCTCGTAGGATCAGTACTCGTGGCGTGTTATGTTATGATTTTTATGAGTTACGATGGCGCCGTGTGTGTGCTGAGATGCGGATACCGAGATATTCCCTGTTGCCTGTGTGCGTTGTTTGAGTGCGTAGCGGAAGCGTGTGGGCTGGTCACCCATGGGTTGAGAATCGTTGTTGTGAGATTCTGGACAGTCGAGAATTTCGTTCTTCTCAATATAACTTCATCTTGGCTTCCTGTGCCTTGATGTTGCCTGTTGCCGTGCTGTTGCTGGAATCATTCTGGTGTTGGCATTGGCATTTGTGAGCATTGGGGAATCTGTCGGCATTCCTGTTGATTGAGTACCCTCTGCTTCGTATTCTCTTTTCTTGGGTATTGTGTTCTCGAGGCGTGCTCGTGGTCCTTGAGATACGTTCCCCGAGATTGTTTTTCTTGTTGTTGTGGGTCTGTTCTTGGTGAGTTGCTCGATGCATGACTAGTTCCTTGTAGTCCTGTGTTCAGCTGTCATTGTACCTTGATGTGACCCAGCTTGCGGTTGTGTTCCGTGGTTCTGTGTTCAGTACAGAGCCGGGATCCTGCAAGTGTTGTTGCTGCCGTTGTTGTCATTTTAGCGCTGTTTCTTCATGATTTTGTCTGTCTGTTTTGGCACTATGTGGACCAGGTCTTGTTAGTTAGCTTTTCTATACTCTCTTCTCCTGGTAGAGTTAGCATGCGACTCGATCAGATATAATGTCTGAATGAGGGCTGACTTGATTGTGCTTGTGGTCCAGTGCTGTCGTTGGCATCCTGTGTGCCAGGTGTTCCCTGTTGCCTTTGGCACTGGAGCCAATGTTATTGTCGAGCTGTCAGCCGAGAGGACTGTCTCCTTGTTTAAGCTGATACTCGCCGTGTCTGTCGTTTCGTTTTCCTGATATCTATTTTCGTGGCATGTGTCGTGTCTCCTTTCCTGCGAGACGTAAGCGACGTTGCCCTATTTCGGAGGTGTTGGACTTGTGTTCACTTGGGTGCCGTGCTCGATCCAGAGCGTGTGCCGGTGATTATGGTCTGACTATGTTCCTCTGAACTGTGTTCTCTCGAGATTCGTGTCGTTTCAAGTTGTGTCGTGGGGTTGTTCTTCCCTGCTTCTCCTTTGTTAGTCCTTAAATTTCGAGGACAAAATTTCTTGAAGGAGGGGAGGATGTAATGCCCTGGATCCTTATTGGATTCTTATTATGTCTTTATTTATTTCTTCTTCACCCTCTCTCCTTCCTCATTTCTTTCATCTCTTTCTCTCTCTCGTCTCAGGACCGTTCGACGCGGGGCGCGCGACCGTGGAGAGTTGGCCGAGGCGGGGACGCGATGGAGTGATCGGGACGCGGGATGGAGCGACGGTTTGAGCGTGGCGTGGCGTGGCGCGATCCCTCGGTGGATTCCGAGATCGGCGCGGTTCGTGTTTTGGCATTTTCGGCGCGGATTAGTCACTTCGGCATAGGGTTTCTTCGGTGGAGGTAGGGAGACGGATCACCTACTTCTCCTGCACGTTTTCCCGGCAGTTTCACGTTGTTCGATGCTAGAACGGGCGAGTTTGGGCTCGTTTAGGTAAAACCGTAGTTTTGGGAGTTCGCTGGGTTCGTCGGAAAATGGCGATGGTTTGTAGATCAGTTAGTGTCAATGGACTCTCTGGGACGTCCGCGTTCTATAGTCACTGATTTCGTGTCGATTGGGGGTCATTCGGGACCGTTAGGAGCCCAGGAAGTCCGGTGATTCCAATTGGGTCGATTTGAAGAAATCGCCCGTTTCTCGCTGTTTCTTGGCTGATTCGACTCCCGTTGGAGTCTAAGTGTTGTATATCGTCGTTATGGATGTATCTCTTTCATTTCAGAACGAACGGGGCGTGGAAAGGCCACGATCGGGCCGATCTTGTGGTTTGCTCGCTGTGACGCCTACGCGGTTTAACAATTAACCGCGTTGGGCTTAGGGCGGCTGGTTTCTGACCGTTTAGAGTGAGTCGGTGGGCATCTGCGCTGTCGCGCGACAGACCGCCCAGTGGTTGGCGCTGCCAAGTGTGAGCCGCCCAGTCCACTTGAGCAGCTGGTTCCCAACCGTACTGTTTTCCCCGTGGTGTTGAGCGGCCAGGTCTTGACCGCTTAGCACGGTTGACCTTGGGTCAACGTTTTAAGGCGGTTCATGGGGCAGTTCTCCCTTAGCCGTCCTGTGCGTTGAGCGGTATGTCCCTAGACCGTTCTGACCGTCATCTGACCGAGTACTGTAGTAGGTCGGTTGGCTTGAGCGGCTTTCCCTTAACCGCTCTATGCCTTGGGGCGGTCCAGCCCTAACCGTCCAGTCTTTCAATACCTTGAGGTCTGTCCCGTTGAGCGGTTCCGTTTAAACCGTTCTGTTCATTTGAGCGGCCCTGTCCGGACCGTTCAGCTCATTGAGCGGCCCCTTTGTGACCGCCCAGTGAGTTGAGTCCGTGGTTGTATCTTCTGGCCGTGATGGCCTGATCTGTGTTCGTCTGTCTGTGTGTGTGTCATAGGACGGTTAGCTAGTCCGTGTCGCGTGCCTTCTATAGACCGCTGGGTGGTTTGTCGGGCAGGTCAGCTAGAGTTGACTGATCCTAGTGGTCATATCCTTGATCGCTACAGTCGTCTCGTGGCCCTACCCACGACTGTCGGTATCCTTGTCTCTGTGTGCGTTGCGGCTACTTCCTTGGCTGCTTGGTTCGCCTGGCGGCTGGATAAGGAGTCGTTTATGCCCAGAGGGTTGTTCTTCATCGTTTCGATTTTCGTATGTGTTGGCTTGACCTTATGGTCTGCATGTTGTCCTGTGGATGTCTCCTGACGTCCTATGAGGGCTAAGACTACGTTATGAGGTAGCCATGAGTTTTCTTGCTTGGAGTAGGATTCTCTTTCCTACTGTTGAATCGTCATTGTTAGGTTCCGATCAACCCGGGGTGACTCAGTGGTTGACAGGTGACCTTGTGTGTCTCGGTGGTTCTGTCCAGTTCGAGACATGGTTCTAGGTGCCTCGAGGTATCGTCTTACCTCGGTTTGCGTGTCCATGTGTACTAAGGGTCTCGTTGATCCCTCAAGTCTCCGTGTGTCATTTTCTACGGTTATTTCCTCTGGCTTAGGATTAGACCAATTGGGGGTGTGTCTCTGCCATTGTACGATGATCTTGACTCCGAGTTGTGAGACTCAAGGATCGTTGTGTTAGTAGGTCTAGTCGCCTTGTCCTGAGTCTGTTGGCAGCTGTCTTGCTGCCTTGGTGCTTCATAGTACGTGCGACAGTGCTTCCTTGCATGTCTGTACTACAACACTCTTGTTTCAGAGTCTCTGTGTCTAGTGAGCCTCCACTAGTCGTACCCTTACGACACGTTACGACGTGTCACCCACCTGGGAGTTGGTGGTGAAGGCAGTTCCCGATATATAGTTTGTAAGCTAGTTTCCGTGGGTCCCCGTTGTACAGTGGCGTCCTGCTGGGTGGGGAAAACTAGCGAGAGGCCTGGCTCTCCAGCAAGAGTCGGTGTGTGCACACGTGGTCAGGGGCGTTGGACTGACGCCGACGGGCGTTACCCTGTCTAGTCACTCGCTACTGTAGTTCCTGTTCTAGTTCTGAGCGTGTCTTAGTCTCTGTCGTGTTTCGGGCGACAGCGCAGACGAGACACTTGTAGGCGCAGCATAAGACGTCAGTGGACGCAGCTGGCTGTTCTTCTAGTGAGGAGGTGCTTCCGTCACGTGACACGTGACTCTCGTGTTTCTCGCACGTCGTGACCTTTCCGGGTTAGCCCTCTCGTGGTTTTGCCCGAGGTCAGTGTTGTGTCGTGTGCACTACGTTCTAGTCGTGTGTGTGTGGTCGTGTCTAGAAGAGTGTGCATGGCAATCGAGTCATGTATGCTTTAGAGCGTCGGTGTCTGTCTAGGTTCTTCCTAGGCTTTTTGCCCATCTTTGTAGGCCCGACAGATCGGTAACTCCTGACCTTGTCAGATCAGAGTTCGCCTTCCTGTTGCTGCCTGGAGTAGTTTGGGGAGTCGAGGTTAGTCCGGCAGCCGCGCTTGTTCGGTACGGCTTTTCCCTTTTCTTTGAGCTGTTTCTACTCCTTCCGTTCCGGTTTTCTTTTACAGCTTTCTAGTGGTAGTTTTCCTGCTTTACTACTACTGTTGTTTTAGCTGTTGTTCCGTGTTACTGTGTTATTTTTCAGTGGGGATCCGCGTGACCCCTACTGGGCCAGTGACACGAGGCTCACCCCTGCTTTTCAGGTGGGTGTCGTCGTTCTGCTTCCGCGATGCCTGGTGTGACGTGTCTGTAGCTGCCAGCGGTACCTGCGTCGGGCTTCCCCCGACCTCAATGTACGTCCTTCCTTTCTGTTGACTGTACTGCTTGTCTTTCCTTTGGACTAGACTCTGGTATAATTGTTAAATAAAAATTGTTAATTAAAAAGTAATTTTATTTCTGCTACTTTAGCAAACCGATCTAATGAAATTTAATTGCTTACTGTTATATCTCTGTGGCTTCAATGTACTCTACACATGCCTTTTATCCCTTCGGAGCTTTAGCGCTCTTGGGAGGCCTCACGGGTTTCAAGTGGTATCGGGTTTACTCGGTAGTTCTATCGGGTATATCCGGTATCCGGGATCCGGGTCGTCACAAACAGACTCAGGACAAGGCGACTAGACCTACTAACACAACGATCCTTGAGTCTCACAACTCGGAGTCAAGATCGTTGTACAACGGCAGAGACACGCCGCCAATCGGTCTAATCCTAAGCCAGAGGAAACAACCGTAGAAAATGACACACGGAGACCTGAGGGATCAACGAGACCGTCAGTACACCTGGACACGCAAATTGAGGTAAGATGATACCTCGAGACATCCAGAACCATGTCTCGAACTGGACAGATCTGTCGAGACACACAAGGACACCTGTCAACCACTGGGTCACCCCGGGTTGACCGGAACCGGACAATGACGATTCAACAGTAGGAAAGAGAATCCTACTCCAAGCAAGAAAACTCCTGGCTACCTCATAATGCAGTCTTAGGAAGGAGGTTTCCAAAGAACAGGGAAGGGATGGCGCACCTGCACCTTGGGCCAAACATTAAAATGACTAAGAGTGCTGACCTCACTAATGTTAATCGGCTGGTGAAAGGTGACATTCTTGAAAGCAAACGCCAGACTATTACTAATCCGAAATTTAATATGTTCTATGTCAGGTACAGCACTATCAAAGCGAGCTGCACATCTTGCCTTCCAGATTTGCCAAATGAGGAGCATGAAGGTATAAAGAGCGGCAAATTGGGAAGCAGATTTCAAGGATGAATTCTCTATAAAACTCCAACTGCGGATGGTAATCTGACTACTCATATTAACCTTTGGGCCGATAAGAGGCGCCATCCAGGTCCAGAGAGACATGGCAAGATCACTACTGATGAATAGATGATTTAAATCTTCAATACTAGCAGAATGACAGCAAACACATTTAGAGACCATCAGAACACCACATTCACCAATTCTGGAGTCAACAGGGATTGCCCGATGAACCATCTTCCAAAGGAAAATAGCAGCTCTGGGGTTGAAGGCGTTGTGCCATATCTTATGCCAGGCTCCCCGCTGGATGCCCTGTGAGGATGCCAGTTTATAGGCAGAAGAGGAGGTGAACAGGCCAGAACTACAACCCGTCCAACAGTAAAAATCCTGATCATTGGTCAGCTGGACCTGAATTTCTTCAACATTGATAGTGAGACATTGCCACAGAGGATGCTGTGGATTTAGCATCATCTCCCGGACAGTAATACGTTGGGCATTGGTAATGCAAGCAGCATTAGTCAAAAACCGCATTAGTGGCCGATCACCAATCCAGAGATCCCGCAAGAAGTCGATGTCATCCCCACGACCAACCATCCATCTAGAATGAGATAGCACAATATCCTTGGCTTTGCTGAAACTGCTGGTAGAGATGCCACGGGGGAAGGGCTTAACAGTATCCATGAGATGTATGTTGGAGTTGGATGGACACAGTCTATCTCCAAGAAGTATGGATCTAGAGGGGGGTGAATAGATCTACAGCCTAATTTAAAACCAGTTGTAGGTTCAAATGCGGAATAAAGGCAGATCTACTAAAACACTAAGTCGAGTGTCTAAACTTAGCAACAACACACGTGATCTGTGAAGATAATCAAGAGATTCAGTAAGAACAAACTCACAAACACAATTCACACAAGATTTTAGGTGGTTCGGTCAATGACCTACATCCACCCCACACTCAACCGAGTATGGCTTACTGCTGCGCAACACAGCTTGCGTCCGCTGGGCAATACAGCTTGGCCTACAAACCGCTGAGCAACACAGCTTGCTGTCCAGTGGAATCCTCCACTGCCCGCTGAGCAACACAGCTTGCTGTCCAGAGGACACACCTCTGCAAACCGCTGGGGAAGTACAGCTTAACCCGTCCGAGACCAAGTCTCGCCAGCTGAGGATTACAGCTTTACCTGTCCAGTGGAAACCTCCATTGCATCCGCTGCCATACAGCTTGAATCAGGGATAAAATGGAAAACGAAAATAGAATGATACAGCAATCGGAAAGCTGTAAATGAAGAACACAATATAGCTCTCAACAGAGCAGACTGGCCTGGATTTGATCCACGGTCCAGTGAACAAATCTTCAGACTTCACTCTTCTTCTCTCAATCTCACTGTCTCTCTTTCTTTCTCTCTTTCTTTCTCTCTGTATCTTCTTCTCTTCTTTTCTTCTTTTCTGCTTTTCTTCTCTCACAGTGGATCTCGGTGGCTATTGTTTCAGACTGGACGTATAAGCTTTGCCAACTTCGATCAACTTCTTCAGAAGATGAAGACTGATATTTATAACAGTAGCAGCTGGATAAGGGCGCGTGGCTTCCACGTTTTCCCGCCCAAGGAATTCTCCAGATTCGAGATGCTTCCATCCACGTGGCAGCATCTGGTCACCTTGTCCTCCTGGGATCACGAGCCATGTCAGCAATCTCAGTAGAGAGTCCCTGTCAAAACAGAGTATCGGATGATCAGGTTGAAGAACAACTCTGTATAGACTTATCAAAAGAACTTCGTTGTATAGACTTGACCAAAAACCTGAGACACTAACGAAGACACTGGACTGACACTAACTCGAAGACGAAAGACAAAACTGACACGAAGTGTGGTCACAAGGCGAGACAGACACGGGGTCTAGGAAAGACAACACGAGGACATAATACGGAAACAACACGAAGACAACTCGATGATACAAACACAGAAACAACAGAAACCGACACGAAGTGTGGTTTCAACATACGAAAGACACGAAGTCTAGGAAACACGACACGAAGACATGAGAGGGAAAACGACACGAAGTCATGAGAGGAAAAATGACACGAAGTCATGAGAACAGCACGAGGTGAAAACGACACGGGCTGACCACGACACGAAGACAGAAACAGAAATTGACACGGGTTGAAAACAACACGAAGACGAAGAATAGAAATTGACACGGGTTGAAAACAACACGAAGACGAAGAATAGAAATTGACACGGGTTGAAAACAACACGAGGTGAAACGACACGGACTGACAATGACACGAAGACGAGAACAGAAACCAACACGAGGACGAAAAGCTGAAACCAACACGAGGTGTGGTCTAAGCGAGAAGGACACGAAGTCTAAAGCGAAAAACCAACACGAAGACAGAATACAAAGAAACGACTCGAAGTTAGGACAACACTAGGAGAAGACTGCACGAAGTGAAAATAACACGAAGATAGAAGATGCCACAGCTATCACGACACGTGATGAAGCAGTGGGACCAGAAAGAAACGACACGAAGTACAACAGTAAGTGACACGAAGACACAATAAAGGGAACGACACGAAGACACAACAAGGATACAACACGAAGACGTTGGATGCAACAGTGCAATGTATAGACTTTAAGTCTAATGCAAAAGGTTGTACAGACTTCATGAACAGTGCATGATTATACTGGACGATGTATACACTTAGCCTATGCAGACCAGTCCGATGTATAGACTTTAAAGAAATACATGCTACAGTGCAATGTCTAGACTTGCTGTGCCTTCGCCAAATGCATGCTACAGTCCACTGTATGGACTTAGAAGAATGATGCATGAGACGCTCAATGTATCGACCTTGAGCTTGCTCTGCAGTGTATAGACTTAGAGCATAAACGCCACGATGCAATGTATAGACATGCTATAAGATGTATAATGAGACGCTGAAGTCTGTATAGACTTCACCAAGACACTGCATAACACTATGATGCACAATGTGTAGACTATGCATATAACAGAAGTCTAACACAAATAATATATCAGTCATACACGTGTATTCTCCATCTGATATACCAGTCACAGTCAAGTTGCTATCATCAAAACACAATGTCATCAAAACACTCATGTGTTGCTATCATCAAAACACAATAGCATTGCTATCATCAAATCATCAAATCATCATAGCACATGCGTGTGCCTAGGGGGCACAACATTCTCCCCCTTTTTGATGATGGCAACACACTGTGACAGTGAGTCACACACAAAATTTTATCCCCCTTTGACATGATCAAAAAGAGAAAGACAGTAAAAACACGAGTGCAACATGGCAATATGAATGCAAATACCCTTAGAACAAGAAACTCTCCCTGAAGATAGGACTCCCCTTGAATGAATTCTCCCCCTTTTAAGTGGGATATTGTGTTCAAGAAATCAGATATACAAAGGGAAATATCAAGAACTCATCTGACTGGCATTCTGAACAAGTAGTTCAGGAATAAGCATTCTAAAGCACAGAGTCTTCATTCATATGAATTTAGAAACTACTTTCAGATAGAAGTCTGGTTTAAAGGTTATAAATTTTGAGTTCATGCACTACAATCAATGGATAAGTTGGCTGTGCATGATAAAACAATAAACCAGAATCATATTTACATGAAAGATTCAGTTTCAAAATATCCTACTTTCGTATACTCATTTAAAAGTTGTTAAGAAATTCTAGGTCATGTATTGAAAATAAACAAATTGACATCCATGAATTTTCTTTTGAAGGAACATCATTTTTTCAGTAATGTTTCATTTAGGGCATTCAGGTACCAAAAGTCTTTTTGCATAAGGGTATACGTTTATCAGACGCCAATACCCCTAGATACTCAACATGATGGACCATCTGGCCTATGATCAACCTCAATAGAATTGATTGACACCTTTTTGTGTGAGGGTACACGTTTATTGGACGCCAGTTACCCCCAGGTACTCAGTGAAAGCAACCTACTGTTTTGATCATTTTATACAGAGATAGCTGATACACTTCATGACATGAGTGTTGTCCACTTCTTTGATGGATCACTCAGTTTCTCAGTGATTTACCAGTCATTGCTCTGCCAATGTTAATTTTTAATGATTTTTAATATCTTTCTTAGCTGTCCTTTATATGTTTCAGAATGACTTGTTTAAGGACAATACACATACTTAGCTTCTCTAACATGATTTCAGATGAGTTTTTCAGATTTCAGATATGATTAGCTTTGTCTGACATGAAATAAGAAAGGGGTTGAGAGTTTTATCAATTTTCAGCTTTCATATTTACAGATTGCAATCTTTAAACTTCAATGATTATAAAATTTAAACCATTAAGTCAGTCTTTAAGCAATTTAAAATTCTTATAAGAGAAGAAGTCTGTTTTCTATTGCTTAGAAATCAGAACTTACTAACAGATTGCCATAAGTCAGACTCAATCATTTAGAGTCAAGGATGAAATGATTCAATAGAATTGATGACCACTCTGAATTTCTAACAGTACTCCCCCTGTCTATATGCGTGTAATTTTGCTAATGAATGATAAGAATTAAATGGGAGAGAGCTTATGCATAGATCATGAATGAATGATATGTAAAGGCATGCAAAGACTCAACAAGCTCCCCCTGAATATATGCAATGTCTTCTCTGAAAATTGAACAAGGGATTTTGAAATTCATGCTCATTCAGACTGCCCTATCAATCAATATAACCCATGGTACTAAGCGGAGAACATGATCTCAATGACCATCTCACACATAGCAAGAGCCTCCAGGTAAATTTCCCTGTCCTTTAGTAGCTTACCATTTAATATACCACGGTTATGCAGAGAAAAGCAGTTCAAAGCAGTTTCAATATGCATGTGATTTTAGACACATTCATGACTAAATGATATGTAATGATGATCATAAAAAGTATGAGTGTCATGCATGATCATGAGTCTGTTGCAACATCAAGCATTCACAAAACCAGCAGAGAGTTTATTCATTAGAGAGCATCATTCGGGAGCAATCAACTTTTCAAGATAATTCAGTTTCTAGCATTCAGTGTACACAGTGCAATGCAACGAGAAAAGAATCATCAGTTTTTTGTGCAGAATTTAAATTCAGTAGCTGAGTCTGGAATGCAGACTGATCATCTAGACAAGAAGAGAAAGTCATGAATTAACTAATCAGATTGACATTACTTTCTCAATTCAATTCTGAAGAAAAGTCACTTACCTGCTTTACCTGACTGATTTATTTTTACCCTTAGTGTTCCATCAGATTGTTGACAAGGCCTCCAATCTCTTTTAGCTTTTGAATTTATGGCCTTATCTCCTGCCATATGCCTGATGATGCGGGACGGACACGGGAGACGACACTATTAGGTGCCACCCTCGGACTCTAGATGAAGACGCGACCAGCAATACACACCAGGGAGACACTAAGCCCAACACTACGAGCTCTTAGTGGCAAAACGTCTCTAACAGAAGTAGAAGCTCACTCGTCGTCCCAAGCGAGGGAAAGCGCGGACCGTGCGCGGTTAAGAAACCGGCGGAGGTCAAGGGTAGTCCGACTCAACTTCCGGACTCGGATCGAGTCGCGGGACGGGTCACTCTCACTCTCACAGTGGTGGCATGGACACACGGGCTAGTACCTACACTCTCGGCAGCGGCCTAAGACCGTATACTAGCTAAGCAATGTAACGCCAAGAAGTTCGGATCATTACCTCCACGCACCCGGCGTGGCGAAGACAGCCCCGGCCAATCACGGACTCCCGGTTAACACAATTTTACAGAAATACAACAATTTGACCCACTCCACGCAGGGAGGTAAAAGGTCACATGCAGGGCCCGGGAATCACGCTAATTGGGTTGACGGGCAGCATCTTGATGTCGCCCGGCGGTGCCGAACTCCGCGTTTTAGTGCTTTCCGAACGGCGGGTTCTGCGGGCCCGTGGGGCCCACGGGTGGCGCTGGCCTCCGGATCTACAGGAGTGGGTCCCACTGTGATGGGGACCCCTGGTGGCACGCCTCCACGGAAGGCGGTCGTCCGGGAACACCGACCGGTGGCCGAACAACTCCGATCTCCAAGCTTTTGGAATGCTGCCCACGGATTTTTACTTGCTGTTTTCAGGTGCGCGCTCCGACGAAAATGGCCTCTGTGATCAGCCCTGTCACCGGAATAGGATGAAACCAGCGCCGTTGGAAAGAGGACTCAAAATCCTCCAACCTATGGCTAGTGGATTCCTCTGAACCTGTGCGGACCTGGACCGTAACTAATTTTCAATTCTCTGCTACACAGTTCCAGAACTCTCAGATCAGCACATCAGTTCCCTGTAAACGGCCATTGACCGCCTACTTACAGTGGGATTCAGACTTCGAGCTCTTCTTCAAAGTTGTAGATCATCAAACCACGAAATTGGGACAATTTTTAGAATTGGAGTTGGAGGTTGTGGTGATTTGATAGGATTTTTGGAGTGTCGGGTGGTCGGATCTGGGAACTGGGGAACAGAACTGTAGCTGGGACTGAGAACGATTTTTAGAAAATATGAAATGGACGAACTAGAAATTAACAAAAATTTTAGATGAATGGGTGGATGGAAGGAAACTCCATTTAAATTTTTGGGACTAAAGAAAATCAAAAAGTGGACCTAAGACCTATAACGTAGGGCGGAGATGAATCTGGACAGACTGCTGGCAGAACTGGAATGAAAGAGGGAACGAAAATCAAAAATTATGAAACGGGATCTGAATGACAAACCAATTTTTTTGGGACATCCTTGACATCTATGGAACCTCCAGTAAAATTCCCAGGTCGATCAGAGCTCTTGGCTGAGTTGGGAATTTCGTGGGAGTTACTGTGGTACTGCACGGGCAGAACTCCGATGAAGACGATGGTGGTGCGGTGGCGGCTCGTGGCGGCGGCGAGGATGACCGGAACTGATAGGGGAGGAGTCACACCTCCAGAGGCAACCTTCACAGCTGCAAAGGGGGAGAGAGGGGCGCACCAAGCTGGAGCTCCAAGGTATTTTCTTCCAAATGAATGTATTATTTTTTCAAAATTGAAAATTACAAGCAAATATAGGTCACCCATCTAATCCATCCTCCACCGTTGGATCTAGGGGTGTGAGATGGAGGGTTGGGATGGCTTGTGACCATTCCAAAAAAATACAATTAAAAAAATAAGGGGGGGACAGCCTATTGACTAGGGGGGGAACAAGCTTGACATGGTAGGTGGGTGTTGGTTGGAAATGTTGACTATTTTGGTCCCTTGTCCCCCATGTGGACAATTGACCATTCAAACTTCTAGATGCCCCATGTGGCATGTTGACTGACCCCACGTGGGACCCTAGGCTGAGGTGGCCCAATGGGGTGGGGCCTGGGGGGCCCGTGGGGCCCACGGGGTCCGAATTGCACCTAAGCCCCTATTACAATCAAAATGGCAAACCGAATGCAACGAAATAAACACAAATTAAACACACATAAAGTCTAACTAAATATAATAAATGGGGAGGCTCAAGGCGGAGTCTCCAGACTGTCTCCGAGCTAGATGGACGCTGAGGTGGCTCGTGTCGTGCTCCGCGTGCGGTACCGGTGGCTCGGCGTATCGTGCCGATCAGCTGCTCGGGTGTCCGCACCAATTCTCCCCGGGTGGGAGAAACTCGACCCTGTCGAGTAAGGGTCTGCATCGCTCCTGTATCGCTCCAAAAGGTCTGGATCAATCCGCTGCAACTCGCCATGTGTGATCCATGTGTCCTCAGTAGCGGGCCGTCCTCTCCATCGCACTAGGTAGCGCGGGTAAGATCCACTCCTGGTAACTGTCACTTGCTCGTCCAGTATACGATCTATATGCTCACGCTGCCGTGAAAAAGGGGCTGGAGGTGGAAGTGGGCACTCAGGTGTGGGATCACTCTCAAGGGGAGGAGATGGCTCAAAAGGCTCACTAGGGACTCACTAGGGATCACCGCTGGGTCCCTATATGCAACAAGATCCGATACATTGAAGGTAGAGCTTATACCATATTCCTCGGGCAGGTCCACAACATACGCATTGGATGCAACGCGTTTCAACACTCTAAAGGGACCGTCTCCGCGAGCTTGCAACTTCTTAACGGTTCCAGAGGGAAACCGTTCAGGTCTTACCCTGATCATGACATATTCACCCTCTTGGAACTCTCGGTGGTGTCGATGGACATCGGCTAACTCCTTGTACCGTGCATTGCTGGCCTCAACTGTGACGACGGACATCGTCATGCAGACTCCTAACATGTTTAGCAAAAGAAAAGAAACACAGGATGCACACACGACCTAACATGCTTACCAAAAGAAAAGAAACACACGGATGCACACACGACCCTAAACAACCCTACAGTTAGTAAAACCCAATCATATGCAAGGTGGTCCAGGACATCCGAATGTGTGCCATGCATGCATTTGACATAACCGGAGGTTAATGTCATGGTGGACTCCTAGACATCCTACGATGCACCAACCATGGACATGGGGTTTGGATGTGGGAAGTCCGGGAGGTTTGGGTGGTTGAGGTGGCCCGGGGAAACCAAAGTCCTCATTACCCCCAAATGACGGTTCGGACCTATTGCCATGTAAAGGTTGCCAGGCCCGAGTAGGAGGGGTGTGATAGTGGACTTCCTTAAAGAGGTGGAATGGAGGTTGTGGGCCAAAGGGCCCATGAAGAAAGGGATCGAAGGGATCAAAGAATGTGTGACCCCTCGATATGGATTCCCTCATTTCAAGGTCCCATGTGTGGAATTCTAGAAGGTGTTGATGGTCACCTTCATCCGTGAAGGGAGATGAGACGGTGGGGGTATGATGGTGGACTCTCTCGAAAAGGTGGTGTAAATATGGTGGGTCACGGAGTCCATAAGAGAATGGGTCGAAGGGATCAAAGAAGGTATGACCCCTCAGACTAGGCTTCCACAAATCACTGTCCCACATTTGGAAATCTTGGAGGTGTAAATGATCACCTTCATTCATTGCGAGAGATGGGACGACAGTCATAGGTAGAAAGTAAGATTCCTCCCTTGGGCAAATGGGAATGAAGTCGGGCTCGGTCGGCATAGGGAGGAGTAGAAGAACCTCCGTGGTAACATGACCCACGGTGTACACGGAGGTGATGGACCCTAAAGCGGGATGAGTGAAACTACGACCTGTGGGTCGGTCGAAGCCTGGAGCCAACAAGTGCGTAAATGTCCGCTGCCGGTCTAACCCTTTAAGAAGGTCATCCAATGTATCCACATAGTGACTAGACCAGAAAGTGGTATGAAATGAATTGATTGGCACCAGAGGTAGGATAGGGTCCATAGATGGGAGGGGAGATGGGACCAAACCTATCCTAAGCCAGCTAAAGAGTGGCTCGGCTATGAGTAGCTTTCCCGTTAGAAACACGGGTAGCTCTGGCTGAGAAAGATCCGAATAAAGATCGGAGAGTGAGGCTTCCCCAACCCTTTTGTCCCCTAGGGCTAGAGATGTCCAGGTGGGACACTGTCCGGTAAAGTGGCCAAACCCTTGGCAGCGATAACACTGCTGTCGTGATCCTCTTCGCTCCTTGATAAGCAGGCCCTTACCCTTATCCTCCTGACGGACATGGGGTGTAGGCAATGGAGCTCTCGTGGGTGGGGAAAGAGGATCCACTATGATGGGGAGAGGACCTTGGGATGGAGCCATAGATGGCATTGGGTTGGGACTACCGGCGGCTACCTCCTTAGGCTCATGCTTGGTTCTATCTCGGCTAGGAGGTAGGCAAGGGGGAAGCAGGGATTCAATATAATCACACTTCCTATCCACTTTATCCAAAATGATTTGGAAGAGTTCGGCAATGGTGGGGTGTGGAGTAGGAGTAATGTGGTGGACTCTCCCATATGAACTCGGCTTAGTCGTGGACCTAGGCTCTTCTACATGCGCGGCGCGTTGCCTCCGATTATGGCCCCCTTGGGTGGATGTGATTGGGTGGGGTCGGTTGGAGGTGACCGGATCGGGTAGGTAGACCTTCCTAAGTTCGTCCTTCATCTCATGCCACGACTCGATGGGCCTTTGCCTCCTAACCTCTCTCATGCGCTCAATGCTCTCCCATTTCCAGGCGGCTTTGTAGACAAGCCTCTCTCGGGCGAAACTAACTTGCATGGCATCGGACATGGTGTAACATTCAAAATATTTGTCCATGGTGGCCTCCCAATTAAGGTAGTCGCCCGGGTCATTAGAGCCATAAAAATCTGAGGCTTCGGGCCTACGGAAGGGGAGAGGATGGTTGCCAAGCCCATGGGTAGACCAACGGCCATATTGCCCGAGTGATTGGGACTCCATGAGAAACTCGGAACTACAAGATGGGCATGATGACAAGAGACAAGACAAACCGACTAATGCAAACACACACTAGACAATGCACTTAGACCTAAACCAATATTCGGTACGAGGCGGAGTTAATCGATCCGAAGATCACTCCCGCAAGTGTGCGACCACCCGGTAGGCGTAGCCTAACGTTCGGACAACACCTTTTAAGATACCGAAAAAGGGTGCTAATGCAATTTAGAACACACTTTTTTTGTTTTGAAAATAATGATGATCCTAGACTCGACTTAGACCATGATGCATGACTTATGCAACGAATACCCTAGACTCGACTTGCTCTGATACCAAACTGATGCGGGACGGACACGGGAGACGACACTATTAGGTGCCACCCTCGGACTCTAGATGAAGACGCTACTAGCAATACACACCAGGGAGACACTAAGCCCGACACTACGAGCTCCTAGTGGCAAAACGTCGCTAACAGAAGTAGAAGCTCACTCGTCGTCCCAAGCGAGGGAAAGCGCGGACCGTGCGCGGTTAAGAAACCGGCGGAGGTCAAGGGTAGTCCGACTCAACTTCCGGACTCGGATCGAGTCGCGGGACGGGTCACTCTCACTCTCACAGCGGTGACATGGACACACGGGCTAGTACCTACACTCTCGGCAGCGGCCTAAGACCGTATACTAGCTAAGCAATGTAACGCCAAGAAGTTCGGATCATTACCTCCACGCACCCGGCGTGGCGAAGACAACCCCGGCCAATCACGGACTCCCGGTTAACACAATTTTACAGAAATACAACAATTTAACCCACTCCACGCAGGGAGGTAAAAGGTCACATGCAGGGCCCGGGAATCACGCTAATTGGGTTGACGGGCAGCATCTTGATGTCGCCCGGCGGTGCCGAACTCCGCGTTTTAGTGCTTTCCGAATGGCGGGTTCTGCGGGCCCGTGGGGCCCACGGGTGGCGCTGGCCTCCGGATCTATAGGAGTGGGTCCCACTGTGATGGGGACCCCTGGTGGCACGCCTCCACGGAAGGCGGTCGTCCGGGAACACCGACCGGTGGCCGAACAACTCCGATCTCCAAGCTTTTGGAATGCTGCCCACGGATTTCTGCTTGCTGTTTTCAGGTGCGCGCTCCGACGAAAATGGCCGCTGTGATCAGCCCCGTCACCGGAATGGGATGAAACCAGCGCCGTTGGAAAGAGGACTCAAAATCCTCCAACCTAGAGCTAGTGGATTCCTCTGAACCTGCGCGGACCTGGACCTTAACTAATTTTCAATTCTCTGCTACACAGTTTCAGAACTCTCAGATCAGCACATCATTTCCCTATAAACGGCCATTGACCGCCTACTTACAGTGGGATTCAGACTTCGAGCTCTTCTTCAAAGTTGTAGATCATCAAACCACGAAATTGGGAAAATTTTTAGAATTGGAGTTGGAGGTTTTGGTGATTTGATAGGATTTTTGGAGTGTCGGGTGGTCGGATCTGGGAACTGGGGAATAGAACTGTAGCTGGGACTGAGAATGATTTTTAGAAAATATGAAATGGACGAACTAGAAATTAAAAAAAATTGTGGATGAATGGGTGGATGGAAGGAAACTCCAGTTAAATTTTTGGGACTAAAGAAAATCAAAAAGTGGACCTATGACCTATAACGTAGGGCGGAGATGAATCTGGACAGACTGCTGGCAGAACTGGAATGAAAGAAGGAACGAAAATCAAAAATTATGAAACGGGATCCGAATGACAAACAAATGTTTTTGGAACATCCTTTACACCTATGGAACCTCCAGTAAAATTCCCAGGTCGATCAGAGCTCTTGGCTGAGTTGGGAATTTCGTGGGAGTTGCTATGGTACTGCGCGGGCAGAACTCCGATGAAGACAATGGCGGTGCGGTGGCGGCTCGTGGCGGCGGCGAGGATGACCGGAACTGATAGGGGAGGAGTCACACCTCCAGAGGCAACCTTCACAGCTGCAAGGGGGGAGAGAGGGGCGCACCAAGCTGGAGCTCCAAGGTATTTTCTTCCAAATGAATGTATTATTTTTTCAAAATTGAAAATTACAAGCATATATAGGTCACCCGTCTAATCCATCCTCCACCGTTGGATCTAGGGGTGTGAGATGGAGGGTTGGGATGGCTTGTGACCATTCCACAAAAATACAATTAAAAAAATAAGGGGGGGACAGCCTATTGACTAGGGGGGGAACAAGCTTGACATGGTAGGTGGGTGTTGGTTGGAAATGTTGACTATTTTGGTCCCTTGTCCCCCATGTGGATAATTGACCATTCAAACTTCTAGATGCCCCAGGTGGCATGTTGACTGACCCCACGTGGGACCCTAAGCTGAGGTGGCCCAATGGGGTGGGGCCTGGGGGGCCCGTGGGGCCCACGGGGTCCGAATTGCACCTAAGCCCCTATTACAATCAAAATGGCAAACCGAATGCAACGAAATAAACACAAATTAAACACACATAAAGTCTAACTAAATATAATAAATGGGGAGGCTCAAGGCGGAGTCTCCAGGCTGTCTCCGAGCCAGATGGACGCTGAGGTGGCTCGTGTCGTGCTCCGCGTGCGGTACCGGTGGCTCGGCGTATCGTGCCGATCAGCTGCTCGGGTGTCCGCACCACCTGAAGCAGCCACTATCCAAGTACCACAGATTTGTCCTTGACTGCCAGACATACTTTCACACACAATCAAGTAGATGAGTTTGGAACCCAAGTCTGATTGGGCTCCAGAGAATACGGAATAGAAGTAAAGCAAGACAGTAGACTTTTTGGTATCCACATTTGTTTGAAAGGATTTTGTTCAGTGGATCCTACATATTTCTTTCTATTGTTGTTCCTTTTCTTTTTGTTATTTTTCTTCTTATTTACACCAGCATGATTATTGACAGTGTTGTTTCTTTGCCAGTGCCTTGGCCAGGGTGTGTTCACGAAGTTTTTGCCATAGTAGTTCCTGGGCTGACTGAAATAATGCATATTTCTAGGTGACCAGTTTCCATAACCACTAACCCAATTTCTAGTGTAAGGTCTATGATATTGTGTAGCCTGATATGCAAGACCTGCAAACCTTCCCGGAGTTCTAGTCCAACCTGACCTATTGAAATAGGTTGGCTGTGCATTGTAGTAAGTCTGAGCTCTGGGTTGATAGAAATAATTGGGTTGACTCCTGACAGCATTCTGTCTCCCCTGTACTTTGGACCCTGCTGACCTATTCATGGGTGTGTATTGGGTTTTCTTCAGATGTGATGGTGATGGTGGAGACTTTGTGGCCTTGACATGGGGTTTATATGACTGTTTAGGTTGACCCCTAACCTGTGATTGAGCCTTGGGATTTTGCTTGGATGTGCTGGCTCTACTTGGCTCATTAACCTTTTGTTTGCCCTTTTCCTCAGCACTGGGCCTTTTCAGATTAGCAGTTTTGTTCATTGAAATGGTTGAGTTCATGCTAATTAGAGGTCCCTTTTCTTTTTGAGCAACAAATGAAATCGTTTTCATCCCAAATATTTTTGTTGCACTAGAATTAAATCCTAGGCCCTCTTTTCTGAAATTAACCTTTGACCCTAACAAAGCATTTAGATTCTCTGTACCTTGGGTCATTTTCTCAATGGTCTTAAGCTTGTCCTCATTGTCCTTTTGAATATCTTCAACAGATTTCTTAAGTTCAGTATTTACAATTTGGACAGCTTCATATTTCTCATTCACCAGCTTCATCTCACTCTCATATTTTTGAATTTTCATTTTCCATTCATCAATTTCCTTTTCTAACCTCACATTCTCTTCCCTAGAAATTTTTAACTCATTCTTGATTTCTTCTGATTCAGAACATGTAAGTTTGAGTTTATTATTTTCAGCTTCAATACATGCAATTTTATCAGACAATGAGGTATCATTTTGCATGGAATTGATTTTTCTTTTTAAATGCCTATTTTCCCTTCTAATATCATCTGCTTGATCAGCTAGTTTATGATAGGCATCTATCCATTCAACGATAGTAAGATTATTAAATGGAGAAGTTACCTCATCTAAATCTTCCTCTCTGTCTTCAGAGCTAGTTGCCATGAGACAGATGGGTTTTTCAGCTTCAACTTCACTGTCCGAAGTATTGCTGAGACAACCTTCATCCTCATCGCTCCATGTGCTGATCATGGCTCTTCCTTTCGTGTTCTTTCTGTTTGATTTGTCCTTGTGCTTCTGGTTCTCCGGACAGTCAGCTTTCAGATGGCCAGAATTCCTGCATTGGTAACACAAGTAAGTTCCATATTGATTTGCAGGTTTAGATTTATACCTTGTGTCCTGCCGGCCGCCACTATGGTTCCTTCGGTTGAATTGTCCTCCTTCTCTCCTGAGGAACCGCCTGAACTCTTTAGTCATCATATCCATCTCAGTATGAGTTATGTCTTGTTCATTCAAGCTCTCCTCGGATGATGATCTGCTAGAGTTGGATCGATTTGATTTGTTGGATTTGCTAGCACCAGCCTTCAGTGCGATCGGTTTCCTCTTCTCTTCAGCTTCATCTACCTTCGGCAGATTCATCTCATATGCCATTAGAGATCCAATTAGCTCATCTGCCCTTGTATTGTGCAGATCTCTTGACTCTTCCATGACGGTGGCCTTGGTGTGCCAAATTGAAGTCAAGGATCGCAAGATCTTCCTGACTATATCATACTCAGAATACTTCTTCCCGAATCCTCTGAGGCCATTAGTAATAGTTGTCAATCTAGCATACATCTCCTTGATGGTCTCGTTGGGTTTCATCTTGAAGGCTTCATATTCAGACACAAGTAAATTGGCTTTCGTCTCTCTAACCTGAGAAGTCCCTTCATGAATTGCTTCCAGTGCATCCCACATCTCCTTAGCTGAATTGTAGGCTGATACTCGAGAAAATTCAGTGGGATGCAGAGAACATTGGACTGCGTTGATTGCACTCCAGTTGAGCGTGGACCTTCTGATTTCCTCCTTGGTCCAGACTTCCTCATTCGGGGACAGCTCATAAGGTCCCTTGCTAACTACCTTCCAAAGCTCGTAATCCTTAGCCCTCAAAAAGACCTGCATACGGTTCTTCCAGTATGCGTAGTTGGATCCATCGAAGTACGGGGGCTTTGTAGTTGAGTGACCTTCAGCAATCATCCCTCGAACATCCATCTTGCCTTTCCTCTTCGGGCGATGAGTCCCTGTAGAAGAGTTAGGCTCTGATACCAAGTGTTGGAGTTGGATGGACGCAGTCTATCTCCAAGAAGTATGGATCTAGAGGGGGGTGAATAGATCTACAGCCTAATTTAAAACCAGTTGTAGGTTCAAATGCGGAATAAAGGCAGATCTACTAAAACACTAAGTCGAGTGTCTAAACTTAGCAACAACACACGTGATCTGTGAAGATAATCAAGAGATTCAGTAAGAACAAACTCACAAACACAATGCACACAAGATTTTAGGTGGTTCGGTCAATGACCTACATCCACCCCACACTCAACCGAGTATGGCTTACTGCTGCGCAACACAGCTTGCGTCCGCTGGGCAATACAGCTTGGCCTACAAACCGCTGAGCAACACAGCTTGCTGTCCAGTGGAATCCTCCACTGCCCGCTGAGCAACACAGCTTGCTGTCCAGAGGATACACCTCTGCAAACCGCTGAGCAACACAGCTTGCTGTCCAGAGGATACACCTCTGCAAACCACTGGGGAAGTACAGCTTAACCCGTCCGAGACCAAGTCTCGCCAGTGTTGATTTGTTTTAATTAATTAGATTGATTCCCATCCCGCCCCCTTTAAATACATACATGCATAAACATGTGAATCAAAGACGAGGGGATGAAAGGATAGAAATACTAACCGTGATCGCCACCAAGGTTCCAACAACGCCAAAGGATGAAGAAGTGTAAAGAACGGCACCGTGTACCTTGGAAAGAAAACTTGATCGCGCTTGAAACGGGGTGCGGGGAACTTGTGGATTCAAACCTCCTCTCCTTCCAGCCGGCTAGAGGAAGAGGGCCTCATGTTATACTCTCCTGCAAAACAAAGATCAAACAAGGATAAAAAACCCATTAGAACATGCATGTGTAGTATCAATCCCGCAGTGATAAAGTAGTGTTAGAAATTGAGGAAGAACGCACCAGGGGGAGGTTTTTAACCCCTATGGAAGAGTGGAAATAATAGGTGGGTGTGTTGTGCATGCATGGGATTTGAAATCACAGAATTTGATTGAGAGAATTGAGAGAAAACGATGATGCAAAACGGAGAAAAACGCGTGTAGCAGAAAGTGCAGAAAACTGTGATGATTTGTGATTTTGAGGAGACTAGAACTAAGAGTGTAGACCATGAAATCAAGCCCAGAAGGATGGAATCGAAAGCTAATACTTCCCTCTTCAAGATGGGGTCGATGTTGTGAGTCGGCGGTGCAGCATGACTTCGCCCCACGTCCGGAAAGAGCCCCCCGTCGCGACTGCGAACTGGGCAATTTTTATAGAGTTTTGTAAGAAAGCCTGATCTTCTTATCATGATCCCCGGAGATAGAGTCCAAGATAAATCAAGTTCTTTGGATCAAACTCGAGATAATACTAAGGACAAGAGATAGGAACAAACGGGGATCAATTCGGAGGAGGATTCTAGAAGATATGGCTCTTGGAAGATAGCCCCGGAGCCTTATCTGCAGAGTTTTAGTTGAACTAGGATACTTAAATCCTGATTTTGCGACCCAGATCCCGAGAGATATTGCCAATGAAAATTTGATTCCTATGAACCAAATTCAAGATAATACCAAGGGCTAGAAGTAGGAAAAAACGGGGATCAATTTGGATAAGAATTCAAGAAGTTATGGACTCTTCAAGAGGGCCACGGCGCACAGAAACGGAGCAGAGTCCAGCACGAATTGGACTCTCTGGTGCATGTAACGGTCTATCGTAGGACCGTCACATATGATGTAACGGACTAGGATAGGTCCGTCACACTCTGGAGGTCAAACGGGACGTTTTCAGACAAGTTTGGATGTAACGGTCTACTGTAGGACCGTCACATTTGAAGTAACGCACCTATGTAGGGCCGTCACATTGAAGTAACGCATCTGCAGTAGACCTTCACTTGGATGAAGGCAGATTCCGGGCAGACTGCGCGCGACTTTAGAAATTGAAGCGTATCTCTCAAACGGGGCAGAACTAGACAAAGTGGTAAACATAGAAGTTGTAGATAACTGAGAGAGGAACAACTTTCATGAATAAAGAAATTTGAGAAAATGACTGAAAGAGGGTGAAAATGGGGCTGGAAGAGAGAGGAAGATTCTGGAATGTAGGTGAACAGCACAGCCTGCTGGAAAAACGTGAATAACTCACAATCGGGGTAGAACCGGCCAACGGTGTAGAAGAAGAAATTGTAGATCTTTGAAAGAGGAACAACTTTGATGAAGACAACTTTTTGAAAAGAGGATTGGAAGAAGGTTAAAACGAACCACTTTCAAGACTGCGCAGTGAGAGAGAGCCGATTACTTGAGGGAAGCCGGCCTAAATGGGCCGTAAGTCGACTTGGAAGCCAGAAGTTGATAAGATAAGCTCCGGGGCTATAAGAAATCATGATCCCCAAGACTCAAAGGATATGAAATGGTAAAAATGGGCTTGAAATCTATCCAAGGAAGGCTCCAAAACAATGGCTAATTCGGGGCATCAAAAATGATGAATAAGAGAAATGACACAACTTGTGGGCTAAAACGGGTGTCAACAGATGCCCCTCCTTGATGTCCGCTTTGCAAGGGAACGAGCGAAAGTGGACGTGGGGGCGAAATGGAAAGGAGATGGAGCAAAAGCGACAGCGACGTGAAATGGAGATGAAGCGGAGATGAAGCGGAGAGAACTGAAAAGCGGGCATCAAGGCAAAAAGACACCCGTTACAACCAACAAGCGACAGGAATTCTCCCGAAAACGCCAAACTAACCACCTGAAATGATTGACAAGGATGAGACATTCTGGAGAATTAACTAAGGGAGGAAAGAAAACACGACCAGCCTCATCGGGGACACAATCCACGGACAATGAGTGGGTCGGAAGGAACACAACATAAGAGCTGGAAAGGAGAGATAAGACTGAGATAAAATCCAGACAGGAATCACACTGGCCAATTAGACCAAGCGGCAAGATCAGAGAAATCGTTCAAATTTTGGAGTGGAATGAAGAATCTCTTATCCAAGAGAACTGAGTGCAATCAACCATTGCTGAGGAGAAATCCTTGAATGGATCACGAGACATGAATGCTCAAAATGACATGATGCATGCTGGGCTGAAATAAAGAAATCATTAAAACGAATGTAAAGAAAGATAAAATATCAAGTACTCAAGGATAATATTGCTAGACCGAGCAAAGTGGAGTCAAGAGTCTTCTTGCAACCACGGCGTGCGAGATAGAGTCTATCGTCCCCCACCCGACTCAACCAAGCGGCCTATCCAACGATTAACCGTATGCTCCTAGATCATCATCATTTTTTTTAAAGGGGAACATCAGATCCCAGAACACACGGTCAACCAGCCGGTCCTTGAGAGGCTATAATAATGTAGATACCATATAGTAATGCAACAATGAGTAGGGATAGAGAGCCATACCTGACTTACCTGCCAAGCGAAACATCATTTTTTTTGAATTTTTGATTTCTGCTTTTTATGGATTTTCATCATAAGACACAACCACATGACATGACATGATGTGAACATGAACGAATATGAACAAGCATGACATGAACATAACATAATAAGAGAAATATGAACAAAACATGGCACAACATAACATAACAAAGATGGATGAAATATAACAAACAAACAAATGGCAAACATGCATGCGACTCAAGGCACGGTGGGACAAGACAACATGCACACGGTGGGACAGCACACACAGTGGTATAAGGACATGGTGGGACAAAGACACGTGGGACGACAATATCACGGAGAACAAAGACACGTGTGATGAATGGCATGGCGGGATAGGGACACGTGTGACGAATGACACGGCGGGACAAAAGATACGACCAACACGAGAGGACATAGACACATATGACAAGGACACATCGGGACAAAAGACATGGAGGACTATAGACATGATAAAGACAACAAACACATTCTTCAATCAAAGCCCAAGATCAGATGAAGCAGAACCGCCAGGTTCAAAATCGTGGGACAATGCCTCTCATGGAAACATGATTAAGCAAATAAGCGAAAGCTGAGAAGGCCATGAGCTTCAGAACAGATCCAAAGATAGGATTGAAGAGATGAGAACATATCGAAGAATATGAGTAGGAGGCAGAGCGAAGTGATAGAGCAAGGAAAGCTTGAACCTGCAACCTGCGGCCTGCACACTTAGCAAACAAATTACGTATATGTCCTCAAGATAAAAATAAAAGGAACAAAAGAGAAGTATTTTTGGATTTTTGTATTTCTGATTTTTTTTTGCCATATTTAAAATTCTGGGATTTTTTTTTGACATATTTGATTTCTTTTCAGAATTTTGACATATTTCATTTTTTTGGGGGAATTTTGACAATATTTCATTTTTTTGGATTTTGACAATATCTCGTTTTTTTGGATTTTGACAATATCTCATTTTTTTAGATTTTTGACAATATCTCTTTTTTTTTGGTATTTTGAAATAGCAATCCGCAGCACCCAAAGACAGGCTCGAACTACTAGCCAAGGATCGCCGTCCCTCCCCTCTCATTAAAGACTTCCCTTGAGCAGGGCGTGCATGCAAGGGTGACTTACCGTAACCAACCGCCTCTAAAGAACGGTGCCCCTACTAAAGCCATACCCGGGATACAACCCCGCCTAAGAGGGAGAAATAGAAGAAAAATTAGAGACAAGCTTTATGCAGGATGGGAGACATCAGGACTTGAATTCCTTCCAGGGCACTACCCCTCAAAGAGATATGTCTGTTGCGTCGGGGCTTTGTGTCTTTGATTTTGAGACCCATATTTATCAAGACGCATACGACCGGGCTCTTGATGTCCCGCGGGGCTTCGCCACTCTTGCCATGCCTTTGATTTCATAATCTTCTTTTTGATTCATCATTGATTTTTGACAGACCTTGTTGGCTAGATATTGCATGAAAGCTCACTTTCGAGGGTCAAGACTGCCCCTATTTGAGACCTCTCTCGTATTGGAGAGCACCTAGGTTGGTCATCTTATCCATCAATCTCTTGCCCCTTGCACTTGGCCGAGCAGAGAAGAGAGAAAGACCTTCGTGCATGCCCAAAGTATGGCCAAAGCAGCAGCGTTGTTGCACTAGAGGGGTCGGCTATGGCTCGCCGTGTGGTGTGTGAAAAACCCATGCTCAAAGGTCACCCTCAACAATCAAGGAAAGAACTAGACTCCCAGCACAGAGCTACCACCAGGCTAAGGATGCTGCAGAAGCGAACTCATTTTAAATGAACTAAGCAAATGTCTAAAAGCCACTTAACCATGTAAAGGAATAGCATTATAAGCGTGTGCATGAGTAAGAGAGATAACTAGCGAAGATAACATTTTCTTGCACAAAATGATGATACCTTGCAAATCCATAGAGTGGAAGTAGCGTCCTGACGCGATCTTGATCATCGAGCTTCGTTCAGCACGAGCTTTGTATTCCTTGCTTGATAGGACGAAAGGGAGAGGATAGCAAAGGATCAAAGATTCCTCTACACGGAGGAGCGACAGACACAACACTGGATGAAGAAGGATAAAAAGGAAGAGAGATGAGGGCTAGAACTCCCTCATTAAGGCGTAGAGACCTTGATAACAAGGAACCAATTACAGAAGAAACCAGATTAACTGAGATCAAGGCGGGCTAAAGCCTCGAAAATAGCAAGAGAAAGGGCGAAGACCCCGAAATGGAGAAGAGGAGAGAATAGAAAGATAGTGAGAGGATTGCGGAAAAGGTAAGGGGGAAGAGGAGTGATCATCCGACATGGTTGGAGAAAAGGAACTAGGACCACCCGACAGAGTCGGGGAAGGAGAATGAGAGTCACCCGACAGGGTCGGGGAAAGAGAATGAGAAGTCGAACCCAAGGGTACCGGGGGAGAAGAATCAAAGGAGGACATAGGCTGAGGCCAGGAATGGTGAGGAGATGGAAAGTCTGGAGGTCCCAGATAGGAAAAGGAAGAATGGGGATTCACAGACTCGAGATAGGAGGAGAGAATCGTGGAGGGAGAATTAGGAGAGGGTAGATACACCACCCAGGGGTGGGAACCAAGTAGAAGAAATGATGAGTAAAATGAAGAAGGAAGAGAAGTGGACCCCTGAGTGCACAACTGACGGCCCTTAAACTTACGCCGCCGCCTCTTCTTAGTTGATACTTCTTGAACATGGACTCGCCTGGCGCGGGCTCGAATCCTTGGGCACCTTGCCTTGCAACATCTTCTCAAATAGCAAGCCCATCTGGCAGATGGCCTGGCCCGGCTATGAACATACAGCTTCATCGGAGCGGTTGCCCCTAGACTCCCGGAGCTAACAATAGTAGGACGTTCTTGAACAACTAACTCCTCATAATGCTGAATATCATAAAACCATGGAGTCTTGTTACTTGGCACAAGTAGCATGAGATTCGGCAACTCCACTCGGAACTCAGCCTTGAAGCACAACTCCCTTGATGAAAGAGACGGGTAAAGCTGAGGGAGAGTAATACACGGCGTTGACATGGCCAGTTTGCTAATAAACCGAGGAAGATTGCATAACAAGTGCAGAATATCCTTGGAAAGTGTAGAAGATACAGCCAATTGCCCCTTGAACATAGAATCCATAATCTGCTTGGCGGCCGTATGCGTTAGCATAACATGGGTAGAGAACCCTTCTTGGCTTGTCATCTGAATAGCAATAGAGCGAGGAGAAATAATAGCATCAATGGTGAACTCTCCGGCGAGCAAGGAGATTGCCACCGGCCTCGCTCGGGAAGAAATTGGCATCAACTCAAGGGGACTCTTCTTAGCAACTCTCATCTTTGAAAGTCACCATCCCCAAAATAACCAGGGACGAGGACACGAACCGGCATCCGACAGATAAAATCTTGAATCTTGAAATGCACGACCGGCACCGAATCATCCTGACTTGGCTCATTGTTTCCCTGGGGATTAGACCCGAGGGGCACCATGGGTAACCTACACCCGCTCCGTGGGGGATAAGTGGATGGAGGAATGGGGATAGGAATCGGTTTAGATGGCATGGAGGTTTCAATGGGAGTGGTGATGTGTTTAGGGGGAGGCAAAGGGGTTGAGATGGTGGCAAGCCTAGGTGCGGACAAAGGTGAAGTCGGAGGTGAGGGTGGAGGTATAGCCTGCTCAGGCCCGAGCCACGATGGTGACGGAGATGGCAATGGTGGTGGAGATGGTGGAGGTGATGGAAGCACTGGTGGTGGAGACGGGGATGATAGTGATGGCAATGAGGATATTGATGAAGATGATGGGGGTAGTGGACATGGAGGTGGAGAGGGTGAAGAGGGAGGTTGTGGTGTCCACCGTCGACGTGTCGATACTACGCGTCGAGCGGTGTGAGGGATAGAAGTAGTGGAAGTGGCGGCAAGGGAAGAAGGGGAGGCACTGGCCTGAGCGGAGGCTTGGGTTTGTGGAGGTTGCGGAGATTGGATAGGAGATGGCGGAGGTAATGGAGTAGGTGAGGTAGTAGGTGATGGAGCGAGTGCAGAACTAGACGAGGAATCACAAGGGTGCCCCTGGCCTTGAAGTAAGGGAGACGGCTGCCCCGGCGGCACTTCTTGCTGCTGCTGTTGGTTGCGAAGATGTAAAATGACTTTGTGAATAGCGGCCCAGTCAATCCTTTTCTTAGCTTCCAGATCATAAACATAATCCCGGAACTCAGGACAATCCTCAACCAAATGCCCCGGATGGCGGTGAAAATCACAGAACTGTAGCATATCCCCGACCGTGGGTCGGCAAGGCACAACCGGAGGGAGCGACAATGCGTGAGTGGCCATCAAAGCCCGAAATATATCGGTGAAACACTCCGGCAACGGAAGATGAGGAGCCTGCTTCCGGAAAGGTGGATGCTGAGGGATATGTAATAGTGGAGAAGGTTGTGGAGACGGAGGTGGAGGTTGCGTAGGCAGGAGTACGTGGCTAGTAGTGGAGGGCTTCGGTGATGGCATGTGTGGAACATGATGAGGGGGTATGTAGACGGCATCTACTTGCTCGGGATGTGGTGTTCCCTTGACTGGAAGTGGAGATGGAGACGGGTATGTGGATGCGGGAGGCTGACTCATGGAAGGTTGATATGCTGAGGCGTATGGGTACGTAGAGGCGGGAGGTTGGCTCGTGGAGGGATATGTGGCGGAAGGCTGACTCATGACCGGCTGACTCATGGGAGTGTAGGGTTGGCACGTGGAGGGTGAAGGTTGATATGTGGAGGTGGATGGTGGAGACTCAAGGTCAATGGAATCTAGCATTTGTTGGCGAATGAAGCGGGCTCGGCTGTATAATTATTGCCAGGAGGTGATGTTGTTGAGGGCTAAGATGAACCGATACTCGGGCGTGGCATTAGATATCAGCATCTTGATTTGCTCTCTTTCTGGAATGTGCCCCGGGACTTGCGCGACAAGGCGACGCCAACGGTCAGCAAAGGTGCAGAACTCCTCGTCGGGCTTCATCATCTCATGGGCCAGATCTGCCATAGAATGCTTGGGCCCAACTTGGTCTTGGAACTGCTGAATAAATCCCTCTTGTACAGCTTGAAAATTCACGACTTGCTCTTACGGAAGAGAGAAGAACCAATCCCGAGCCGGGCCTTCCAATGACAGACCAAACAGATAAGCCATCAAGTGTTGGTCATGTCGAAATTGGGCCGACTCATAAACTAACTCTTTCAAGTGCACATACGGGTCACCGACTCCACTATAACGGTGATATGTGGGAATTTGTGATGGAGGTGGGAGCCGAAGACCTTGGAAAGTGAATGGAATACTTAAGGAGGATTTGGGATCGATCCGGCGTTGAAGCTCATCAAGCTGGCGTTGGGTTTGAGCAATCATCTCCTGGGTAGGGAGAGATCGAGAAGAATATGGGCCAACTTGAGCAAGAGGGTGTGAATTAGGACCAGGAGCATGGTATTGGGCCGAATAAGAGGATCCGGGCTGAGAAGAAGACGGGCCCATTCCGGGAATGGAAGGATATGTGGGCCTGGAAGAGGCATGAGCATATGGGTTGAATGGGCTGGCAGCAACATGGGCAGAAGGATGAATCCCATTAAGAGAATAATGCCCATTAGCAATTGGGCCAGCAACATATGAAGGAGAAGGAGGAGGCCCATGAATAGGAGATGGCCCATTATGAGAAGAAGGCCCATGAAGATGAGATGCAATAAGATGTTGGGCCTGGGCCGGGTCCATTTGGCAAACAAGGCTTGAAATACGGGCCATGAGATTAGCCTGTTCCTCAGATGGGTCAGAGGGACCACGAGAAGATGGACCCACGTGGGAAGAGGATTCCACGCGGGAATAGGAAGCAGATTGGGAAAAAGAATGATACAAGGGGTTAGAATGATGCTCCATGAGGGCAAATGGAGACTTAATACAAGGATGTCAAGGAGAATACAAGTGGGGAAGCACTGGCTTAATGGGCCCAAGGACAAGAGGGGACTGACCCACTAATGCAAAGACGAATGGACAACGGACCACGGGACAATGGACTAGGCAATGGACACACAAAATGGGCTAAGCTAAATGGGCCTAACAACAACAAAATATGTGGATGATGAAAGAATGCAACACAAAAAACACTAATGAGCTTGGACAAGCCCAATCAACACGAACAATGCAACGTGAGAGTTTTCACCCAAGTCAAACAAGTTAATATGATGGGAAATCTTTTAGGGGTTTCAATAGACCTTTTAATGATTTGAATTAATAACAATTCCCTCAAGATAGGAATCCCATGAGAATAAGGTCCAAACTTTGGGTTGACTAAGGTTAACTCCCTCACACTTATGCAAATGAAAGCCTAAAGGGGTGGAAAGGTACAACCGGCCCGGCGTCCGTGTGGGAATCCACGGCTCACGGGGACTTATGGAGGTCCTTGATGTGTTTTCCTGGTCGGCTCCAAGGAATATGGAGACGAGAGGTCCACGCACCAAGGTAGGAAATGCAACTATGATATGCAATGTATGGCCCTATGTGCACCGGAGTGCATGTAAATTCTAGCTTAAAACTAGAAAATCAAGACTAGATTAAACTATGCAAACATGATCCAACTAAAACAAATAGTGTATGGATAGAAAGACAATACAAAGGTCTGCACAACGGGCCCAAGAACAGATCAATCTGACCCCGGGAGGTCAATCAAATCACTGAGCAAAGATGCCCCCGTGAACCTATGCACAGACCACATGCAGATTTTATGGATAAAATGCTAAAATGATGACAATTTTTAACTAAGCAAATGAGACCCAAATGATGCAAATAAGCTATGGATGGAAAGACAATACAAAGGACTATCCAATGGAACAAAAATCAGTGCAATCAGACACCGGGAAGGCAGTCAAATCACTGAGTAAAGATGTACCTGTGAACCTGTCCCTGAGCCTGCCTGTAGAACTTATGCATAAAACTCAAAAAGTTGGACACTATTAGAATATGCAAATGTTAACCAAATGATGCAAATGATATATGGATGGAAAGACAATACAAAGGGCTATCCAACGGGATAAAAATCAGCTCAATCGGACTCCGGGATCAAAAGTTATGCCTTGATGAATATGGCCCTGTGAGTATGTGCGCAAGACTGCCAGAAGATGTAACGGTCTACCCAATGGCCGTTACATGACAGTGACGGTCTACCATAAGACCATCACATAACCGGAGCCCGTAAAACACCAAAAATAGTGGGAGAATGGAGGAAATATCGCCTAAACATGAACATGCACCCACCCAACTAACAAAAGAGCATGAAAACAAGCGTGATGGGCATTGGTGTCCCATCGCGATCGCCAAAAAACTGTTGATTTGTTTTAATTAATTATATTGATTCCCATCCCGTCCCCTTTAAATACATACATGCATAAACATGTGAATCAAAGACGAGGGGATGAAAGGATAGAAATACTAACCGTGATCGCCACCAAGGTTCCAACAACGCCAAAGGATGAAGAAGTGTAAAGAACGGCGCCGTGTACCTTGGAAAGAAAACTTGATCACGCTTGAAACAGGGTGCGGGGAACTTGTGGATTCAAACCTCCTCTCCTTCCAGCCGGCTAGAGGAAGAGGGCCTCACGTTGTATTCATGCTCTCCTGCAAAACAAAGATCAAATAAGGACAAAAAACCCATTAGAACATGCATGTGTAGTATCAATCCCGCAGTGATAAAATAGTGTTAGAAATTGAGGAAGAACGCACCGGGGGGAGATTTTTAACCCCTATGGAAGAGTGGAAATAATAGGTGGGTGTGTTGTGCATGCATGGGATTTGAAATCACAGAATTTGATTGAGAGAATTGAGAGAAAACGATGATGCAAAACGGAGAAAAACGCGTGTAGCAGAAAGTGCAGAAAACTGTGATGATTTGTGATTTTGAGGAGACTAGAACTAAGAGTGTAGACCATGAAATCAAGCCCAGAAGGATGGAATCGAAAGCTAATACTCCCCTATTCAAGATGGGGTCGAAGTTGTGAGTCGGCGGTGCAGCATGGCTTCGCCCCACGTCCGGAAAGAGCCCCCCGTCGCGACTACGAACTGGGCAATTTTTATAGAGTTTTGTAAGAAAGCCTGATCTTCTTATCATGATCCCCGGAGATAGAGTCCAAGATAAATCGAGTTCTTTGGATCAAACTCGAGATAATACTAAGGACAAGAGATAGGAACAAACGGGGATCAATTCGGAGAAGGATTCTAGAAGATATGGCTCTTGGAAGATAGCCCCGGAGCCTTATCTGCAGAGTTTTAGTTGAACTAGGATACTTAAATCCTGATTTTGCGACCCAGATCCCGAGAGATATTGCCAATGAAAATTTAATTCCTATGAACCAAATTCAAGATAATACCAAGGGCTAGAAGTAGGAAAAAATGGGGATCAATTTGGATAAGAATTCAAGAAGTTATGGACTCTTCAAGAGGGCCACGGCGCACAGAAACGGAGCAGAGTCCAGCACGAATTGGACTCTCTGGTGCATGTAACGGTCTATCGTAGGACCGTCACATATGATGTAACGGACTAGGATAGGTCCGTCACACTCTGGAGGTCAAACGGAACGTTTTCGGACAAGTTTGGATGTAACGGTCTACTGTAGGACCGTCACATTTGAAGTAACGCACCTATGTAGGGCCGTCACATTGAAGTAACGCATCTGCAGTAGACCTTCACTTGGATGAAGGCAGATTCCGGGCAGACTGCGCGCGACTTTAGAAATTGAAGCGTATCTCTCAAACGGGGCAGAACTAGACAAAGTGGTAAATATAGAAGTTGTAGATAACTGAGAGAGGAACAACTTTCATGAAGAAAGAAATTTGAGAAAATGATTGAAAGAGGGTGAAAATGGGGCTGGAAGAGAGAGGAAAATTCTGGAATGTAGGTGAACAGCACAGCCTGCTGGAAAAACGTGAATAACTCACAATCGGGGCAGAACCGGCCAACGGTGTAGAAGAAGAAATTGTAGATCTTTGAAAGAGGAACAACTTTGATGAAGACAACTTTTTGAAAAGAGGATTGGAAGAAGGTGAAAACGAACCACTTTCAAGACTGTGCAGTGAGAGAGAGCCGATTACTTGAGGGAAGCCGGCCTAAATGGGCCGTAAGTCGACTTGGAAGCCAGAAGTTGATAAGATAAGCTCCGGGGCTATAAGAAATCATGATCCCCAAGACTCAAAGGATATGAAATGGTAAAAATGGGCTTGAAATCCATCCAAGGAAGGCTCCAAAACAATGGCTAATTCGGGGCATCAAAAATGATGAATAAGAGAAATGACACAACTTGTGGGCTAAAACGGGTGTCAACAGCCAGCTGAGGATTACAGCTTTACCTGTCCAGTGGAAACCTCCACTGCATCCGCTGCCATACAGCTTGAATAAGGGATAAAATGGAAAACGAAAATAGAATGAAACAGCAATCGGAAAGCTGTAAATGAAGAACACAATATAGCTCTCAACAGAGCAGACTGGCCTGGATTTGATCCACGGTCTAGTGAACAAATCTTCAGACTTCACTCTTCTTCTCTCAATCTCACTGTCTCTCTTTCTTTCTCTCTTTCTTTCTCTCTGTATCTTCTTCTCTTCCTTTCTTCTTCTCTGCTTTTCTTCTCTCACAGTGGATCTCGGTGGCTACTGTTTCAGACTGGACGTATAAGCTTTGCCAACTTCGATCAACTTCTTCAGAAGATGAAGACTGATATTTATAACAGCAGCAGCTGGATAAGGGAGCGTGGCTTCCACGTTTTCCCGCCCAAGGAATTCTCCAGATTCGAGATGCTTCCATCCACGTGGCAGCATCTGGTCACCTTGTCCTCCTGGGATCACGAGCCATGTCAGCAATCTCAGTAGAGAGTCCCTGTCAAAACAGAGTATCGGATGATCAGGTTGAAGAACAACTCTGTATAGACTTATCAAAAGAACTTCGTTGTATAGACTTGACCAAAAACCTGAGACACTAACGAAGACACTGGACTGACACTAACTCGAAGACGAAAGACAAAACTGACACGAAGTGTGGTCACAAGGCGAGACAGACACGGGGTCTAGGAAAGACAACACGAGGACACAATACGGAAACGACACGAAGACAACTCGATGATACAAACACAGAAACAACAGAAACCGACACGAAGTCTAAAAAACACGACACGAAGACATGAGAGGGAAAACGACACGAAGTCATGAGAGGAAAAACGACACGAAGTCATGAGAACAGCACGAGGTGAAAATGACACGGGCTGACCACGACACGAAGACAGAAACAGAAATTGACACGGGTTGAAAACAACACGAAGACGAAGAATAGAAATTGACACGGGTTGAAAACAACACGAGGTGAAACGACACGGACTGACAATGACACGAAGACGAGAACAGAAACCAGCACGAGGATGAAAAGCTGAAACCAACACGAGGTGTGGTCTAAGCGAGAAAGACACGAAGTCTAAAGTGAAAAACCAACACGAAGACAGAATACAAAGAAACGACTCGAAGTTAGGACAACACTAGGAGAAGACTGCACGAAGTGAAAACAACACGAAGACAGAAGATGCCACGGCTATCACGACACGTGATGAAGCAGTGGGACCAGAAAGAAACGACACGAAGTACAACAGTAAGTGACACGAAGACACAATAAAGGGAACGACACGAAGACACAACAAGGATACAACACGAAGACGTTGGATGCAACAGTGCAATGTATAGACTTTAAGTCTAATGCAAAAGGCTGTACAGACTTCATGAACAGTGCATGATTATACTGGATGATGTATACACTTAGCCTATGCAGACCAGTCCGATGTATAGACTTTAAAGAAATACATGCTACAGTGCAATGTCTAGACTTGTTGTGCCTTCGCCAAATGCATGCTACAGTCCACTGTATGGACTTAGAAGAATGATGCATGAGACGCTCAATGTATCGACCTTGAGCTTGCTCTGCAGTGTATAGACTTAGAGCATAAACGCCACGATGCAATGTATAGACATGCAATAAGATGCAGAATGAGACGCTGAAGTCTGTATAGACTTCACCAAGACACTGCATAACACTATGATGCACAATGTGTAGACTATGCATATAACAGAAGTCTAACACAAATAATATATCAGTCATACACGTGTATTCTCCATCTGATATACCAGTCACAGTCAAGTTGCTATCATCAAAACACAATGTCATCAAAACACTCATGTGTTGCTATCATCAAAACACAACAGCATTGCTATCATCAAATCATCAAATCATCATAGCACATGCTTGTGCCTAGGGGGCACAACAATGTAGAGTAAGAAACCGCTGTCTGGCATACCTGGACCAAAGGGAACTCCCATGTATAATATTCCATAACTGCTTAGTAGTGAGAGATATCTGGTTGTCCTCCAGCTTATGAAATCCCAGGCCACCCTCAGCCTTGGGCTTCTGAACACTGGACCAGGCGATCCAATGCCTTTTCTTATTCTCAATGGTGCTACACCAAAAGAAATTAGCACATATCCTATCAATCTGCTTACAAATATTAACATGGATAGTCATAGAGGAAGCTAGAAAAATTGGCATACTCCTAAGCACAGATTTGATCAAGACAGCCCTTCCAGCTTGAGAAAGTAAAGCCGTGCGCTAGCCAGCAAGCCGCAAACTGATCTTGTCAAGTAGCGGCCGAAAGTCAGCAGACACAAGCTTGCCTGCCTTTAGAGGAACACCCAGGTAGGTGATAGTACCCGTGTGATGCTTGTAGCCAGTAGAATGATGTATTCTCCGCGCAATAGTGGTAGGTGCCTTGGAAGATAAAATAAAAGAGCTTTTCCCAGCATTAACTAGTTGCCCCGAGCTGTCCTGATATTGCTTCAGAAACCAAAGAAGTTTCCTAATATTCCTGTCTGCCGCATTGGTGAAAATCATCGTGTCATCAGCATATAAAAGATGGGAAACCGCAAGGCAGCCACGAGGGGAGTGGAAATACTGGATAATGCCATTCTGGTAAAGTTCCTTCAAGCCTCTACTGAGCACCTCAGAAGCAATAATAAAAAGGATAGGGGCCAACGGATCCCCTTGTCTAATCCCCCTGGACGACTTAAAGTAGCCAGAGATGCTCCCATTGAAAGAAATAGAAAACCAACAGTTAGCAAGAAGCATACCCATGTAGGATATGAACCGATTACTGAAACCAAACCTCCGCATTACCTCGAATAGAAAGTCCCATTCCAATCTGTCATAGGCTTTAGCCATATCAAGTTTAAATATAACATTATGTCCCCGAACCTTCCTGTTAATATCTGCAACTAGTTGGCGGGAGAGAGACACAGTATCAAGGATATAGCGTCCCTTAACGAAGGCACTTTGTTCTTCAGAGATGAAATTAGGCAACAAAGGCGTCAGCCGACCACAAATGATGCGCGGTGAATATTGATGGCGCCTCCAAAGGTAATCCTGGTCACAGTGGGGGTGGAGGCTGCATTAGGAACATGAGAGGTGAATTCCTTGCTGGGTTCTCCTTTTACTACGGCTTTGGATCAAGTTTGCTGGCAGAGGCTCGGGCGCTGCATGATGGCCTAAGCATTGCGCTGGAACTGGACTATGCTATTTCAATTGTTATGTCTGATTGTGAGTCTTTGGTGCAGGCGAATCATAAGGGTTATGTCCCACACTGGTCCATATACCCCTGGTGGAGGGGAATCACTAGGATGTTGCAGCGTTTAAATTGCACAATTGTGCATATTTATCGTGAGGGCAACTCGGTGGCTGACTGTTTGGCCAAGGATGCCTGTGTTCCCAGCGCAAGGAAGGTTTTCTGCAATGTCAAGGAGCTTCCTTTCCACGCACGAGGAGCGGTCATGGTGGATAAAATTGGGCTTCCTAGTTTCAGGCATGCACCCTAGTGATTTGCTGCTTATTAATTTGCACCATGTATCTGGGAGGAGGCTATGTTGGAGAAAGCTGCACGGGGCTATTTATGTTCTGCACGAGCCTGGTTTGCTGGAACTGTTGCATGGCGTCCTGGAGCTGTGTCTGCAGTGGAAACATGGTCGTATTGGGTTTATTCTTAGGTTTGGGTTACATGGTGCCTGTTTGGAACGAAGTATGTTTGTGGTTCGTTGGGTTCCGCATTGGTTTTTGTCTTGCACAAGGCTATCTTTCCTCCTGATTAGTTGGTTGTATAGGTTTTTCTTTCTTCTCTCTTTGGTCTTTTGAGGATGGCCGGTGTGCAATGATGTACCTTTTTGAATTATTATATTATTAAAAAAAGCATCTAATGGTTTGAAGGTGGAGTGAGAACATTCCCTTCCTCTGGAATGGGGGTGCACTCTCCCTTAGATCTATTAGATGACTGTGTTTATACAAAAAAAAAATAGTCTTAGCCCTCATAGGACGTCAGGAGACATCCACAGGACAACAAGCAGACCACAAGGTCAAGCCAAAACATACGAAAATCGAAACGACGAAGAACAACCCTCTGGGCATAAACGACTCCTTATCCAGTCGCCAGGTGAACCAAGCAGCCAAGGAAGTAGCCGCAACACACACAGAGATAAGGATACCGGCAGTCGTGGGTAGGGCCACGAGACGACTGTAGCGATCAAGGATATGACCACTAGGATCAGTCAACTCTAGCTGACCTGCCCGACAAACCACCCAGCGGTCTATAGAAGACACGCGACACGGACTAGCTAACCGTCCTATGACACACACACAGACAGACGGACACGGATCAGGCCATCACGGCCAGAAGATACGACCACGGACTCAACTCACTGGGCGGTCACAAAGGGGCTGCTCAACGAGCTGAACGGTCCGGACAGGGCCGCTCAATCGAACAGAACGGTTTAAACGGAACCGCTCAACGGCACAGACCTCAAGGTACTGAAAGACTAGACGGCTAAGGCTGGACCGCCCCAAGGCATAGAGCGGTTAAGGGAAAGCCGCTCAAGCCAACCGACCTACTACAGTATTCGGTCAGACGACGGTCAGAACGGTCTAAGGACCGACCTTTCAACGCACAGGACGGCTAAGGGAGAACCGCCCCATGAACTGCCTTAAAATGTTGACCCAGGGTCAACCGTGCTAAGTGGTCAAGACCTGGCCGCTCAACACCACGGGAAAGATAGAACGGCTGGGAACCAACCGCTCAAGTGGACTGGGCGGCTCACACCTGGCAGCACCATCCACTGGGCGGTCTGTCGCGCGACCGCACAGACGCCCACCGATTCACTCTAAACGGTCCAAAACCAGCCGCCCTAAGCCCAACGCAGTTAATGTTAAACCGCGCAGGCGTCACGGCGATCAAACCACAGGATCGGCCCGATCGTGGCTTTTCAACGCCCCGTTCGTTCCGAAACGAAGGGGATACATCCATAACGACGAAATACAACACTTAGACTCCAACGGGAGTCGAATCGGCCAAGAAACAGCGAGAAACGGGCGATTTCTTCAAATCGACCCAAATGGAATCACCGGACTTCCCGGGCTCCTAACGATCCCGAATGACCGCCAATCAACATGAAATCAGTGACTATAGAACGCGGACGTTCCAGGGAGTCCATTGACACTAACTGATCTAAAAACCGTCGCCGTTTTCCGGCGAATCATGCGAACTCCCAAAACTACGGTTTTAACTAAACGAGTCCAAACTCGCCCGTTCTAGCACCGAACGACGTAAAACTGCAGGGAAAACATGCAGGAGAAGTAGGTGATCTGTCTCCCTACCTCCACCGAAGAAACCGTGCGCCGAAGCGACTAATCCGTGCCGAAAATGCCAAAACATGAACCGTGCCGATCTCAGAATCCACCGAGGGATCGCGCCACGCCACGCTCAAACCATCGCTCCATCCCGCGTCCCGATCACTCCATCGCGTCCCCCCCTCGGCCAGCTCTCCACGGTCGCGCGCCCCGCGTCGAACGGTCCTGAGACGAGAGAGAGAAAGAGATGAGAGAAATGAGGGAGGAGAGAGGGTGAAGAAGAAATAAATAAAGACCTAATAAGAATCCAATAAGGATCCAGGGCATTACATCATCCCCTCCTTCAAGAAATTTCGTCCTCGAAATTTAAGGACTAACAAAGGAGAAGTAGGGAAGAACAACCCCACGACACAACTTGAAACGACACGAATCTCGAGAGAACACAGTTCAGAGGAACATAGTCAGACCATAATCACCGGCACACACTCTGGATCGAGCACGGCACCCAAGTGAACACAAGTCCAACACCTCCGAAACAGGGCAACGTCGCTTACGTCTCGCAGGGAAGGAGACACGACACATGCCATGAAAACAAATATCGAGAAAATGAAACGACAGACACGGCGAGTATCAGCTTAAACAAGGAGACAGTCCTCTCGGCTGACAGCTCGACAATAGCATCGGCTCCAGTGCCAAAGGCAACAGGGAACACCTGGCACACAGGACGCCAACGACAGCACTGGACCACAAGCACAATCAAGCCAGCCCTCATTCAGACATTATATCTGATCGAGTCGCATCCTAACTCTACCAGGAGAAGAGAGTATAGCAAAGCTAACTAACAAGACCTGGTCCACATTGTGCCAAAACAGACAGACAAAATCATAGAGAAACAGCGCTAAAACGACAACAACGGCAGCAACAACACTTGCAGGATCCCGACTCCGTACTGAACACAGAACCACGGAACACAACCGCAAGCTGGGTCACATCAAGGTACAACGACAGCTGAACACACGACTATAAGGAACTACTCATGCATCGAGCAGCTCACCAAGAACAGACCCACAACAACAAGAAAAATAATCTCGGGGAACGCATCTCAAGGACCACGAGCACGCCTCGAGAAGACAATACCCAAGAAAAGAGAATACGGAGCAAAGGGTACTCAATCAGCAGAAAAGTCGACATATTCCCCAATGCTCACAAATGCCAATGCCAACACCAGAATGATTCCAGCAATAGCACGGCAACAGGCAACATCAAGGCACAGGAAGCCAAGATGAAGTTATATCGAGAAGAACGAAATTCTCGACTGTCCAGAATCTCACAACAACGATTCTCGACCCATGGGTGACCAGCCCACACGCTTCCGCTACGCACTCAAACAACGTACAAAGGCAACAGGGAATATCTCGGTATCCGCATCTCAGCACATACACGGTGCCATCGCAACTCAAAAAAATCGTAACATAACATGCCGCGAGTACTAATCCTGCGAGCAACCGATCACAAATAGCCTAAGTGCAAACAAAGGAGAGTACGAGCTTCAGCACAAGGCACAAAGAAAATGCTAGTCTCAGCTTACCTATACGTCCTGAAACAATAAACGAACCTTCACAACACATCGGCCGCTAGACACGGCACGACAAATACGGCGCACAACGGCTCTCAACACAAGGATTAGGTCCGAAGCCAAGCAACCGTAAGATAAGGAGCAGATCCGGCTCAGATTAAACAAAGTCCACCCTTAAGTAGACGCAGGACAAAGGCATCCCCAAGACAACAATTCCAAGGCTTACCTCGAAAAGACTCCACCAGACGGGATGAGAATCATCAAGCTCGACTAACAGCAGCTCACCAGGAAGGGAAATCCTAGGTTCGCCCGAGCATCTTCTCAAACAAGGAATCTAATCGACCACTTCAACCGAAGCGAAACGCATCAGGAGCTAAACAGACTTAAGCTGGGACGACCAAAACAACGTAACAACGTGTACGGCCATCACACCAACTCAAAAAGTCACCAGCCACCTGAACAAATCACGGAAAAGATCTCGAACAATGTACCGCAGATTCAAGCCTATCGGTGAACTCTGCCAAGTACAGCATGATCGAGACGAACACCACGATGAAAAAGGAGCATCCCGCCACATTCTGACGAGAGTAAAACCATCTCGTCCAATGCTAATACAGCACGCACAAGACGACACACAGAAAATGAAGCGACAAAGAATCACAAACCTAAGCCAGCGAAAGACTGTACTGGACTTTCAGGACTCTGGATACTGTATATCTCGGATTCCCATGTACTTCACACAACAACGCTCTGATAGCTCAGAAAAGAATTCCGAACATCTCAGATCACTGCTCTGATACCACCTGGGACGACCCGGATCCCTGATACCAGATATACCCGATAGAACTACCGACTAGACCCGATACCACTTGGAAACCGCGAGACCTCCCGAGAGCGGTAAAGCTCTGAAGGGATAAAAGGCATGTGTAGAGTACATTGAAGCCACAGAGATATAACAGTAAGCAATTAAATTTCATTAGATCGGTTTGCTAAAGTAGCAGAAATAAAATTACTTTTTAATTAACAATTTCATTTTAACAATTATACCAGAGTCCAGTCCAAAGGAAAGACAAGCAGTACAGTCAACAGAAAGGAAGGACGTACACTGAGGTCGGGGGAAGCCCGACGCTGGTACCGCTGGCAGCTACAGACACGCCACACCAGGCATCGCGGAAGCATAACGACGTCACCCACCTGAAAAGCAGGGGTGAGCCTCGTGTCACTGGCCCAATAGGGGTCACGCGGATCCCCACTGAAAAACAACGCAGTAACACGGAACAACAGCTAAAACAGCAGTAGTAGTAAAGTAGGAAAACTACCACTAGAAAGCTGTAAAAGAAAACCGAAATGGAAGGAGTAGAAACAGTTCAAAGAAAATGGAAAAGCCGTACCGAACAAGCGCGGCTGCCGGACTAACCTCGGCTCCCCAAACTACTCCAGGCAACAACAGGAAGGCGAACTCTGATCTGACAAGGTCAGGAGTTACCGATCTGTCGGGCCTACAAAGACGGGCAAAAAGCCTAGGAAGAACCTAGACAGACACCGACCCTCTAAAGCATACATGACTCGATTGCCATGCACACTCTTCTAGACACGACCACACACACACACGACTAGAACGTCGTGCACACGACACAACACTGACCTCGGGCAAGACCACGAGAGGGCTAACCCGGAAAGGTCACGACGTGCGAGAAACACGAGAGTCACGTGTCACGTGACGGAAGCACCTCCTCACTAGAAGAACAGCCAGCTGCGTCCACTGACGTCTTATGTTGCGCCTATAAGTGTCTCGTCTGCACTGTCGCCTGAAACACGATAGAGACTAAGACACGCTCAGAACCAGAACAGGAACTACAGTAGCGAGTGACTAGACAGGGTAACGCCCATCGGCGTCAGTCCAACGCCCCTGACCACGTGTGCACACACCGACTCTTGTTGGAGAGTCAGGCCTCTAGCTAGTTTTCCCCACCCAGCAGGACGCCACTGTACAGCGGGGACCCACGGAAACTAGCTTACAAACCGTATATCAGGAACTGCCTTCGCCACCAACTCCCAGGTGGGTCGACACGTTGTAACATGTCGTAAGGCTACGACTAGTGGAGGCTCACTAGACACAGAGACTCTGAAACAGGAGTGCTATAGTACAGACAGGCAAGAAAGCACTGTCGCACGTACTACGAAGCACCAAGGCAACAAGACAACTGCCAACAGACTCAGGACAAGGTGACTAGACCTACTAACACAACGATCCTTGAGCCTCACAATTCGGAGTCAAGATCGTTGTACAACGGCAGAGACACGCCACCAATCGGTCTAATCCTAAGCCAGAGGAAACAACCGTAGAAAATGACACACGGAGACCTGAGGGATCAATGAGACCCTCAGTACACCTGGACACGTAAATCGAGGTAAGATGATACCTCGAGACACCCAGAACCATGTCTCGAACTGGACAGATCTGTCGAGACACACAAGGTCACCTGTCAACCACTGGGTCACCCCGGGTTGACCGGAACCGGACAATGACGATTCAACAGTAGGAAAGAGAATCCTACTCCAAGCAAGAAAACTCTTGGCTACCTCATAACACAGTCTTAGCCCTCATAGGACGTCAGGAGACATCAACAGGACAACAGGCAGACCACAAGGTCAAGCCAACACATACGAAAATCGAAACGATGAAGAACAACCCTCTGGGCATAAACGACTCCTTATCCAGTCGCCAGGCGAACCAAGCAGCCAAGGAAGTAGCCGCAACGCACACAGAGATAAGGATACCGGTAGTCGTGGGTAGGGCCACGAGACGACTGTAGCGATCAAGGATATGACCACTAGGATCAGTTAACTCTAGCTGACCTGCCCGACAAACCACCCAGCGGTCTATAGAAGACACGCGACACGGACTAGCTAACCATCCTATGACACACACGTAGACAGACGGACACAGATCAGGCCATCACGGCCAGAAGATACGACCACTGACTCAACTCACTGGGCGGTCACAAAGGGGCCGCTCAATGAGCTGAACGGTCCGGACAGGGCCGCTCAATCGAACAGAACGGTTTAAACGGAACCGCTCAACGGCACAGACCTTAAGGTACTGAAAGACTGGACGGCTAAGGCTGGACCGCTGTGGACACCAAAAATTGCACGCACAGATATCCAGCTCAGCCCAGCATTAACAACGGCACCGAGTGAAGAAGCCCCGGTGGGACTGGTCATCCGGACTCCCCAAATTTGCACACTGCCGTGAAGCCGTCTCCGGAGTCACGACAGTGAAGAGAAATCAACCACCAAGAGCCCCCACAATCCATGGGCCTCGAAGAAAATTAAATGGGCCACAACTCGTGCTCACAACGGGCTCAGAACTGCCCATTTTAGCCCTTCAGCGGCACAGCCTTTTGGCCCTTCAGCGGTACACCCCTGGGCCTTCAGCGGCACAGCCTTTTGGCCCTCCAGCGGTACACCCCTGGACCTTCAGCGGCACAGCCTTTTGGCCCTTCAGCGGTACACCCCTGGGCCTTCAGCGGCACGCCCTTGTGCCCTTTCAACGGCACACCCTGCAAGCCTTCAACGGCACGCTATTTCAAGCCTTCAACGGCACACTATTTCAAGCCTTCAACGGCACACTATTTCAAGCCTTCAACGGCATACTATTTCAAGCCTTCAACGGCACACTATTTCAGGCCTTCAACGGCACACTATTTCTGGCCTTCAGCGGCACGCCCATTTGGGGCTTCAGCGGCACGCCCCTTTGGGGCTTCAGCGGCACGCCTTTTTGGCCCTCCTGCGGCACACTTATTGAGCCCGCCAGCGGCACAGCGTGAAGGCGTTTCAACGCCCGAACGACGTGACGCCCATGCCCTACGTATCCTTGGCGCGCAGTGAGTTGTCCGAGGTGTCAATCAGAGGTTGGGCCACGCAGGCTACTCCCCTGACGTCCAGAACGGGGGAAGTCAAACCCCATCATGACTAGCCGCTTCCCGCCTACGACTGCCGTGCTCGAGGGCTCCCGCTGCTGGGAGTATAAAACCACTCCCATTCCGGCGAAGAGAAGGAGGACAGACGGAGAAGAGACCCAGAGGTAGAGACGAATAGAGGGGGTTGCATACGAGAAGAAGAAGAAGAGAGAAGAAAAGGGAGAGGGCTCCGGCATGGAGTCTTCCGACAGCCACCAGGCAACGAGAAGAGAGTAAGAGAGAGAGAGGGCTTGATGTAGTAGGGGAAGGTGGGGGAAAGAGCAGTGGACGATCGTCCCTGCTTCGATCCCCAACACCTCCTCCTCTTTTGTTTCTTTGTTTTCCCCCTCTCTATTCCTTTGTTCTTAGGTTTTCTTTCTTGCCTATAGCCTTAGCTCGGGCATGTTTTGTGATGTATACGGGTGGCTACGGCCCTTTATTTCCCATGAATGAAGATCTCCCCCCGTCAGTGGGTTTTCTCTTTGTCTCATTATTTTGGGCCACAGTGCGTTTGATCATTTTTCCCTTCGCTTTCCGGTGTTTGCGTTCATCCCTCACGTCGACGGTTTCCTCCTGATGTGGCACCATCTTGAAAGGTTTGAGGTCATGAACCTTCTCCTGTGAAGCCCAGTACCAGTACCCTCACCTGTGCCTGCCCCTTTGCACCTTTTTCCCTTTTGCCGGAAGTCCCTGTGGGTTTGATCGGTCTAACACCCCTCCCCGCTAGCAGACCAACCCTCTTTTGGAGTCCTGTCCGGTGCACCTGCACTTTCCCCCAGCGGCACACCCTTCCGGCACCTCGGCCGGCACACCCATAGTAGCCCCCCCCAGTGGTACACCTCCCCTTGGTGCCCCACCGGCACACCTGGCCTCTCCCTAGCCCAGTACACCCCTCAAGCACCTTGTGCTTGTCCTTGGCCGGTACGCCTTGACTAACCCCCAGCCCACCTTGTCCAGTCTTAGAGGTCTTCTGCTCGTTGTTTTCCCCGTGTTTTCCGAGGTTTTATCAAGGTGTTGCTGCCCTCGGGCGCCCACCTTCAGTTGTCGGGTTCCGCCACTCCATGTGGGCGCGTTCCCTTATCTCCCTTACGCTCGGGTCAAGGGGAGATGCTGCCGAATTTTTGTTAGAAAATAACAACACATAAAAAAGGGGCAAAAGGATGCAACAAACGAATGGGATAAGAAATACATATCAAAAGAAAACAAAACCATCAAACGAATAGAACAACAACAGATTGCAAGAAGAAGGAGGAAAGATTTGTATAGAACTACGCAAAACTCAAAGAAAAGAAGAAAAGAAAAGCCTTAAAAATAAGTAACAGAGGAGTGGACCTTCATCGGCACATCCGTTCCAGCCTTCGCCGGTACACCCTATCAGCCCTCCAGCGGCACACCCTATCAGCCCTCCAGCGGCACACCCTATCAGCCCTCCAGCGGCACACCCTATCAACCCTTCAACGACACACCTTCTCGGCCCTTCAGCGGCACACTCTTCTCACTCTCCGAAGTGGAACCCAATGTACAGACTTTAAGGAACAATGTATAGACTTTGAGTTGGCCAACATACAGACTTTGGGTTGGCCAATGTACATACTTTGAACTGTAGCCAAGGGACAATGTATAGACTTTGAGCTGCAATGTATAGACTTTGAGCTGCAGCCAATGAACAACGTATAGACTTTGAGTTGGCCAACGTACAGACTTTGGGCTGGCCAATATACAGACTTTGAACTGCAGCCAAGGGACAATGTATAGACTTTGAGCTGCAATGTATAGACTTTGAACTGCAGCCAATGAACAATGTATAGACTTTGAGTTGGCCAACGTACAGACTTTGGGCTGGCCAATGTATAGACTTTGAACTGCAGCCAAGGGACAATGTATAGACTTTGAGCTGAACAATGTATAGACTTTGAGTTGGCCAACGTACAGACTTTGGGCTGGCCAATGTATAGACTTTGGGCTGGCCAACGTACATACTTTGAGTTGGCCAACGTATAGACTTTGAGCTGAACAATGTATAGACTTTGAGCTGGCCAACGTACAGACTTTGGGCTGGCCAATGTAAGACTTGTTAGGCTGGCCAATGTATGGACTTTGAGCTGTAGTGTACAGACTTTGAGTTGGTCAATGTATGGACTTTGAGCTGCAATGTATGGACTTTGAACTGCAATGCACAGACTTTGAGTTGGCCAACGTACAGACTTTGGGCTGGCCAATGTATAGACTTTGAGCTCCAATGTATAGACTTTGAGCTGGCCAACGTACAGACTTTGGGCTGGCTAATGTGTAGACTTTGAGCTGATGAACCCAGCCAATGTACCGACTTTGAGATGGCCAACACATAGACTTCGAGCTGATGAATGTAGCCAATGTATAGACTTCGAGCTGATGAATGCAGCCGATGTACAGACTTTGAGCTGAAGAACGTATAGACTTTGTGTGCTGGTTGAATAGACAACGTATAGACTTTGGGCTGATGAATGTACGGACTTTATGTCGCAGCGACCGGCCAATGTGTAGACTTCAGTCCTTCAGCGGCACGCCAGCCTGCCCCTTCACCGGCACACTCTCCCAGGCCCTCTCCGGCACGCTCTCCCTGCCTTCGCCAGTACACCCCTTTTTTCCCCCAACGGCCCACTTTTCCTTCCAAAATATATATATATAAACATATATAAATATGTCATGATAATGATAATGATAATAATGATAATAAATTAATAAAAATTATGATAAATAAATAAACCTGAATATATATATATGAGAAATAAACAAAAAAATGTGAAATAATAATAATAGTAAAAAAAGGAAAGGGAAAATATAATAGTAATAATAATAAACAAAATGGAGAAATCATCCAGAATAAATACATAAAAGGGAAATAAGTAATAAAATATATATATGCACATAATTTAAAGCCCAGATAAAGAAAATGGTAAAATCTATGTTGCAGCCCCGTCTCTCCCGTGACCCGATGCTGAAGGAACAACAATGCCGCCCTTCCAGGTTGGGCCTGAGTCTTGGGAATTATCCCGACATGGCCAGGCCCCGACCTAGTCTTGGGCCAACATTCCAATCAGACCGGACTCGTTCCTCAGGCCGGATCCCCTCCGAGACACTACTAAAATTGCCGCACGTTCGGCAAACATTTGAACGGGTTCGCCTCAGTTTTCGCCGCGTTTCTATCACGGACCTGTGTCTGAACATGAAAAGACCCGTGAGCAACCAACATGGCCGACGGCTCCTACCCCGACGTGGTCATGACCCAGCATTGCTATGGGCCGATAGCTCGTCAAATCGGATTCACCCTATCGGGATTCGTTCCTGCCCTTTTATTGAAATTGCCGTAAACTCGGCATACACTTGTACGGGGTTGTTCCTATCCACGTCGCACCTTCAATATGGACCCTTGTCCGAATATCAAGTGGTCCGCAAGTGACTGACAGAAATCTGAATAGAACGAGATGGCTCATGTCATCCCTGGACCCTATATACGGGAATATCAATAAGGCCTTTGTGGGCTGTGCTTGGACCTCGGGTTCGTCCCGATTATGGTCATTGTCTGACCCACGCCCTCGGCCTATAGCTCGCTTCCTTCGAACATGTTTTGGTTTTGGAATCTAGTCCCGGGACTCTTCCCCGTTGCCCTCCGACACCGGGAACATTAATGATGCCTACGCAAGCCCCGTTTGGACCGCGGGAGGCGCCCCCGGTATGGTCCCGACTCGATCTCGCACCGGGCCAATAAATTCGCTAGTTTGCTGCTACACTAATCGAGATTTAACCGAATGTTTTCAGTGTCTCGGAATAATGTATTTACCGTATCACAGCATACATATGTTCCAGGTCCTCCTGCGACGATTATGATACTCTCAAGCCGGACACCCGTCTAAATATTAAACGGTCTCCCGAATGACCGACACGTTTCGAACGTCCACTTCCCTAGACACAGGGCCTTTCAGCCGATTCAAGGGATATTCCCTCGTTGCCCCTTGGCACCGGAAATATTAATGACGCTCATGTAAGTCTTGTTTCGACCACGGGGGGCCCACCGCAGTATGGTCGCAGCTTGCTCTTGCACCGGGCCAACAGATTTATAGGTTTTGACCGCTCCAACCGAGGCTCAACTGAACGTTTTTCGCTCTTCCGAACAATAAATTTGCCGTACCTCGGCATACATGCGTTCCGGTTTTCCCGCGACAACCGCGATTTTCTCGAGCCGGACATTCGTCCGAACATTAAATGGTCAGTACACGACCGACATGATCGCGAATGTTTTCTTCTTACCCTCATACGGGGGTTTCGATATTCCTAATAGACCTTTTGTGCAATTAATTTCTTGGCCATGAGGCCCTGAATCTCAGCGATTAATCAATGGTGTTCCCTCGTATGGGGGATGTAAATGACGTCGTGACCTTTATGGCGCGACGGGTTTCGGTCCCGACACGAACTACACAATCGTCTGACGAAGTCAGATCGAGCGCACCATGGGCTCTTCGGGGCCCGAATAAATTGTCACTTCGGTGACTGGCACGCCCACGCACTTAATAGACGAACCACCTGAACAAGCGAATTTTAGTGCGTCCACAACCGCCCCAAGGCATAGAGCGGTTAAGGGAAAGCCGCTCAAGCCAACCGACCTACTACAATATTCGGTCAGACGATGGTCAGAACGGTCTAGGGACAGACCGCTCAACGCACAGGATGGCTAAGGGAGAACCGCCCCATGAACCGCCTTAAAACGTTGACCCAAGGTCAACCGTGCTAAGTGGTCAAGACCTGGCCGCTCAACACCACGGGAAAAACAGAACGGCTGGGAACCAACCGCTCAAGTGGACTGGGCGGCTCCCACCTGGCAGCGCCATCCACTGGGCGGTCTGTCGCACGACCGCGCAGACGCCCACCGACTCACTCTAAACGGTCCAAAACCAGCCGGCCTAAGCCCAACGCGGTTAATGTTAAACCGCGCAGGCGTCACGGCGAGCAAACCACAGGATCGGCCCGATCGTGGCCTTTCCACGCCCCGTTCATTCCGAAACGAAGGGGATACATCCATAACGACAAAATACAACACTTAGACTCCAACGGGAGTCGAATCGGCCAAGAAACAGCGAGAAACGGGCGATTTCTTCAAATCGACCCAAATGGAATCACCGGACTTCCCGGGCTCCTAACGATCCCGAATGACCGCCAATCGACACGAAATCAGTGACTATAGAACGCGGACGTTCCAGGGAGTCTATTGACACTAACTGATCTAAAAACCGTCGCCGTTTTCCGACGAACCATGCGAACTCCCAAAACCACGGTTTTAACTAAACGAGCCCAAACTCGCCTGTTCTAGCACCGAACAACGTGAAACTGCAGGGAAAACATACAGGAGAAGTAGGTGATCCGTCTCCCTACCTCCACCGAAAAAATCGTGCGCCGAAGCAACTAATCCGTGCCGAAAATGCCAAAACACGAACCGCGTCGATCTCGGAATCCACCGAGGGATCGCGGCACGCCACGCTCAAACCGTCGCTCCATCCCGCGTCCCGATCACTCCATCGCGTCCCCGCCTCGGCCAGCTCTCCACGGTCGCGCGCCCCGCGTCGAACGGTCCTGAGACGAGAGAGAGAAAGAGATGAGAGAAATGAGGGAGGAGAGAGGGTGAAGAAGAAATAAATAAAGACCTAATATGAATCCAATAAGGATCCAGTGCATTACACCCTGACACACTCTTTTAGCCCTTCCCCGGCACACCCTTTTAGCCCTTACCCGGCACACTCTTTCAGCCCTTCCCCGGCACACTCTAGCCACCCTCTACCCGGCACACTCTTAGCTTGCCTTCACCACCCTCTCTCAGCGCTCGGGTGTAGGGGAGACACTGCCGCATTTTCACCAGGATTAATATAATAATAAAAAATAATAATAAATAATAATAAATAATAATAGTAATAAAATAATAAAATAATAATAATAAAAAATGAAATAAAAATAAAAATATAAAAGGAAATACTGCATGCTTCCCTTGTGCATTTCACGAATAAAAAGAAAGCACCCCCTCCTCCATGCATGCATTAATCTGATCGCATCAAAACTTGCATAAATAGGGCCTTGTACGTCGTGTGAAGACCCTCCCACGCACGCTCCAAATGTAACAAATAATAATAAAAAGGGGAAACAATAATAATGATAATAAAACTCGTAAAAAGATAAAAAAATATAATAAATAAATAAATAAATAAATAAATAAAGAAAGGAGAATATAACGCACTAGTAATAAAAGGAGGATCAATGAGCAACATAAAATTAAATAAATAAATGAATGAATAATTATGACAACAACGAGTAGAAAGATGCGGCTCTCATTACACCCAGACCCTACGCACGGGAATATCAATAAGGCCTTCATGGGCCACGCTTAGACCACGGGCCCGTCCCGATCATGGTCATCGTCTGACTCATATCCTAGGCCAATAGCCCACTATCTTTGGACGTGTCTTTGTTTTGGGACCTAACCTCGGGACATTCCCCCGCTGCCCCCTTTGGCACCGGAAATATTGACGATGCCCATGCAAGCCTGACTTCGACCGCGGGGGGCCCACCGCAGTATGGTCGTAGCTTGATCTTGCACCGGGGCAACAGACTTATTGATTTCCGACCACTCTAATCGGGATTCAGCCGAACGTTTCCTGTTCCTCTGAACAATAAATTTGTCGTATCCCGACATACATGTGTGTGGACACCAAAAAAATGCATACCCGGATATCCCGCTCGGCCCCGCATCAGCAATGACGCCGAGTGAAGAAACCCCAGAGAAATCAAGCACAAAGGGCCCCACAGTCCGTGGGCCCCAAAGGAAATCAAACGGGCCGTGACTCGTGCTCGCAACAGGCTCAGAACGGTCCCCGAATACATGCCCCGGGGGGAGCCCTTCAGCGGCACGCCCAGCCCCCAAGGGGCCTCAACGGCACGCCCTGCAGGGGCCTCAGCGGCACGCCCTCAGCAGGCCTTCAGCGGCATGCCCTGCAGGGGCCTCAGCGGCACGCCCTGCAGGGGCCTCAGCGGCACGCCCTCAGCAGCCCTTCAGCGGCACGCCCTGCAGGGGCCTCAGCGGCACGCCCTCAGCAGGCCTTCAGCGGCACGCCCTGCAGGGGCCTCAGCGGCACGCCCTGCAGGGGCCTCAGCGGCACGCCCTTCAGGCCGTTCAGCGGAACGCTTTAGGGGTTTCAGCGGCACGCCATTTTGGCTACCCCACGGCACGCCTTTTCAACTCTCCAGCGGCACAGCGGTGAAGCTTTTCAATGTCAATGCGACGTGAAGCCCATGCCCTATACATCCTTGGCGCGCAGTGGAGCCGTCTGAGGTGGCAGCTGATCGTTGGGCCATGTAGCCTACCCCACTGACAGCCAGGACAGGGCAGGTCAAACCCCATGATCACAATCCACTTCCCACCTTCGACGGCCGTGCTCGAAGGCTCCGGCGGCCCGTAGTATAAAAGGCCCCTGCTATCGACACAGAAAAAGGGGAGGGGGGAGAAGAGACATAAGGGAAGAGAAGAGACAAAAAGAAAAAAAGAGGAAGGGGAAACAGAGAGGGATACCCACGGCCAAGAGAAGAAAAGAGGAGAAGAGAGAAGAGAAGAAGAGGCCCTCCCCGCCGGGAGCTTCCTCCGACGACCACTACCACCGGAAAGAAGCAAGAGTAAGAGAGAGAGAGTTCGATGTAATGGGGGGAAGAGTTAGGGGCGTCTGGCCTTCCTCCTGCATTCTGTTCCTTCCCCCGCCCCCTTTATCTTTTGTATTTCCTTGTTCCTCCTTTTTTTTGGGGTCCATGGCCTCGTCCTGGGCATTTCTCCCTTGTAATGTGTATGTAGGGCCATGCCCTCTTGATCCCCATGAATGAAAACCACCCTCTGCGGGTTTCTCTTTGATTTTCTTGGTTTATGCTAGGTCTTACAGTCTTTTGATGGGTTGCTCATTTTTCCTCCGTCTCCCCATTTCTCCGGTGTTTTTGGGGTCTTCCCGTCGACTTGATTGCTCTCCCATGATCCTTGGCCTCGTGAGCTCTTCACTTCCCTTCCATGGCCATCTACCGTGTCCACGGGCTTGGGGAGAGAGGGAGACCCTTACCCTCTCCCTCCGAATACCCAGCTACCAGTGGCCCATATCTGGTCTTGACCCCCCTCCCTTTTTACTCCCTAACTAGCCTGTAAGCCCGGGTACTTGGCTCCCCTACCATTTCCTCAGCAATACACCTGCTCGGCCTTTGACCGATACACCCCAGGTTGGCCCTCTGCGGCACGCCCAGATTAGCCCTCAGCGGCACGCCCAGATTGGCCCTCAGCGGCAGGCCCAGATTGGCCCATGGCCGGTACGCCCCCCCCATGGCCTTCAGCGGCACACCCTTCAGTCCCTCAGCAGCCCCCTTCTTGGCCTCGTCCCCGAGCCCTTTCCTTCACGTTTTTCGAGGTCCTATAAAGGTGTTGCTCTCCCGGGGGCCCACCTCCAGTTGTCGGGTTCCGCCACTCCATGTGGGCGCGTTCCCTTTATCTCCCTTACGTCCCGGGTTAAGGGGAGATGCTGCCGAATTTTCGTTAGAAACAATAACATATTGAAAGACAAAAGGAAGCAACAAACGAACAGGATAATTAATGAAACCTTCCAACTAATCAAACCACTGCCGGCACCACAACGAGAACTGAACCGAACTAATTGACAACCCGGCTGACCGAACACCAAACCTGCGAGAAGAGGCTGAACAGAATAAAACAAGGAAAAAAAGTTTATATAAAACTACATGAGAATTAAGATAGGAAGAAAAGAAAAGCCTTAAAATAAACAACAAGTGGAGAGGACCTTCATCGGTACGCCCTAGTGGCCTTCCAGTGGCACACCTCCCTCAGGTCGCTCCCTAGCACGCTCTACTGGCCTTCCAGCGGCACGCCCTCCACCACCACGGGCCTCCACCGGTACGCCTTCCTCAGCCTTCAGCAGTACACCCACCTCAACCCTCAGCGGCACGCTCCCCTGGCCCTCAGCGGCACGCTCCTTCAACCCTCAGCGGCACGCTCCCCTGGCCCTCAGCGGCACGCTCCTTCAGCCCTCAGCGGCATGCTCCCCTGGCCCTCAGCGGCACGCTCCCCTGGCCCTCAGCGGCACGCTCCTTCGGCCCTCAGCGGCACGCTCCCCTGGCCCTCAGCGGCACCCACCTCAGCCCTCAGCGGCACGCCCCCCTGGCCCTCAGCGGCACGCTCCCCTGGCCCTCAGCGGCACGCTCCTTCGGCCCTCAGCGGCACGCTCCCCTGGCCCTCAGCGGCACGCTCCTTCGGCCCTCAGCGGCACACTCCCCTGGCCCTCAGCGGCACGCTCCCCTGGCCCTCAGCGGCACGCTCCTTCGGCCCTCAGCGGCACGCTTGTGGACGTCAAAAAAATGATGATGATCATACGACATGCACGTCTCAGCACTCGAGAGCGAGTCGAAGACAGAAAGGCTGAATAAACCTTATGCCTCCTCCAAGCAGGACGAATACCTACCCGGTGCTCCGTCACCCAACAAAGAATCCCCTCGCGTTGAAGAGACAGCCCCGGCTCTCCAGTCGGCATTGCCAAAGGCTGAATCAAAAGAAACTCGGGAATTCGAACACGTGTTCGGCACGCGCCGGGGATCACTCGAAGTTCCAAATCGGGATGCACAGGCCCTGAACTAAACACCCCGATGGCGGTGCATTACGACTAAAGCAATACAGGAGGATAAGCATCCATCCGAATAGCCGCGAAGCCGAGACGAAGTTTAAACCGGCGCGCCCTTATATGGTCTTTAAATCGGCGCGCCCCTTCCAATAGCCTTAAACCGGCGCGCCCCTAAGGGGGCCCTAAACCGGCGCACCCTTTACAAGATGCTAGTCCGGCGCGCCCCATGAACTCCCTTGCTTTATGTTAAAACGGCATGCTCCCATTGAGGGGTCACCCCTTTGAATGCACTAAACCGGCGCGCCCATCTTGGAGTGCTAATACGGCGCGCTTAGTTTAGAAACAAGCCTTTCTCTGAGGACTTTATCCGGCGTGCAGTGAAGCCATCCCGTCATCGATGCGGTCCCCTGTTTCCTGGGAACGGCATGATGACGAACAAGCCTAAAATGGTTAAAGCACCCACTTCGATCCGGCGGGCAACCGAGCATATGCCGTGAATGGAAGTTCTCGAGCCCCATCCCGCCTTGTGCTCATTCCGTCCGTCGGCCGGACATTCTTCAGCAAATGATGATAGCAACGTGGCTCGCGGTGGATGTGCCAGCGGAGGAGGAGGCTATGCCTCTGCCCCCCCCCTCCCGATCACACCACAGCCTCGCCGGAGGCGACGTCGACAGCAGCAGCAGGGCAACGTCACCAACGTCAGCAGCAGCAGTGGTGGTTGCGGGAAACAAGGAACCAACGGAAGGAAGAAGAATCCAGAGGGCATCCCTCCAAAACAGGGCCTCCGGCCCCTATAAAAGGAGCGCCCATGTGAAGCTTAAAGGGGTTGGGGGAAAAGTTGGAAGGTTGGAGGGGGAGAAACTCCTTGAAGCCCGAAGCCAATGTTCCTCTGAGAGCGAAGTGAAGTGAGAAAGGAGAGAGCAGAGAGTGAGGTGAGGGAGATACAGATCTCCCCTCCCCCCCCTTGTTTCTTTTTCTTTCCTCCGATGTATTCTTCCCTTTGGTTCTTTCTTTAGATGCATGAAGAGCCCATGTATTTGCACCCCTTCGTGGTGAAATGAAAGTGATCCTTCGGGAGATTCCTTTTTTTGATATGTTTCTGATCTCCTACCCCACTCGTTCCCCTTTGAGGGATCATTGCCCGTGAGTCGTGAGAGCTCTTGAAGGCTAGTCCTCGAGCTTTTCCACACTCACACTTGGGTTATCGGACCGCCGTGAGGTCTAGATTTTGAGGTTCACCCTGGAGCAATCCACTTGGTGTTCCTCGATTTTCTCTGGCAATCGTCAGTACGGGGGAGGTGCTGCCCAAATTTTGCCAGAGGAAGAACATGTAAGAATAGAGAATGCGTAAGAACAGACAGACAAACACACTAAATCACTGAGACAAACTAAACTTCCAAGTTCCTGCACAGCAAACTGTTCTAATAAAACACTTGAATCATCATGACAATCCACCTGAACAAACACTTAAAACACTTAAATCTTCTTTCCACAAACATAATTCATCAATAAGATGAACAAACCAATCAATAAATCAACTTGCAGTTGAAGGAAAGAAGAAACATAGCACAAACGGGTTGAAAGAAGCTATACAATGCTTAATCCGACGCCCCCTAATCCGGCGCGGGTTAATCCGGCGCGGTACCCCCCCGCACCGGTTTAACCCCACACTCAAAACCCATTTTTTTTCCTTGCAGCTATCCGGCGCGCCCCCTTGCACTAGCCCATTAAACCGGCGCGCTATACTGTGGAACCTCTTCCTATTTGAGCCTTAAACCGACGCGCCCCCTTCCTGGACCTTAACCGGCGCGCCCCCCCCTTGAACTCCCTTAAACCGGCGCGCCCTTCAGCCCCCTTGTAGTGTCCTTAAACTGGCGCGCCCTTCCCCTTGTGGCATCCTTAACCAGCGCGTCCCCCTTCAATATCACTTAATCCGGCGTGCCTGGAAGAGAGAAGGTGATCAAGAAAATAAATGAAAACATGCAATTCAAGCTAATAGAAAACTAATCAAAAGTCTCCCCTCCACTATAATCCAAATTTTGTTCCGGGGGCGCTGCCCCCGAAAACCCCCGCAAGGGGCGTTGCCCCCTTGACCCCCGCGACCTGACCGCGCAGGTCGATCCGCGTGCGAGGGCGCACGTTGCCGAGTTTTGGCTTTACACTTAACAACCCGCTCCCCCGGACTGTGCGTGAAGAGAAAAGCAATGATGCCCCGTGGTATCGGACGTGGACCTCGGGATCCCCGACATGGTCATGATCCGTGCACCTCTTGGGCCGATAGTTCATCAGCTTGACCCACTTCTTCCGGGGTCCGATTCCGCACCCACGTGAAGCGTGCCGTACCTACGGCAGATATCTAAATGTCTTTGTTGTTACCTTCGATGCTTCGAATATGGACTCTCGACCGAATACTGGAATTGTCTGTTAGTGACTGATATATATATATACCGGGATCTAATCCCGCACTTTCATTAAATTCGCCGCACTCGTAGCAAGTATTTGTATGGTTTTTGAACACCGTTTTACATACCGACGCAGAGGGTTTAAATCATGTCAACCCAACTCGCATGCTTTAATGAAAAATGATCTTTAGGTCATTTGACCCATTTTCTTGGCGATTAATCAGAGGTCTTCCCCTCTCCGAGGGGATGTAATTAACGTCGCGGCCTTTATGGCGCGGCGGGTCTCCAGTCCCGACCCGATATCCACAATCGTCTGATCAGTCAGATGGAGCGCATCCCGGGCTTCGGACCACTCCAGTCTCGAAGCCCAAACACATTGTCACCTAGGTGACTGGCACGCCCTCGCACTAGATAAACAGATAAAAAGAACACCGATATCCCACGATATATCCGAACCCCACGAAATCTAGTGCGTTCCACAACGCTCCCCTGGCCCTCAGCGGCACCCACCTCAGCCCTCAGCGGCACGCCCCCCCTGGCCCTCAGCGGCATGCTCCCCTGGCCCTCAGCGGCACGCTCCTTCGGCCCTCAGCGGCACGCTCCCCTGGCCCTCAGCGGCACGCTCCCCTGGGCCTCAGCGGCACGCTCCTTCGGCCCTCAGCGGCACGCTCCCTTGGCCCTCAACGACACACTCCCTTGACTCAGCGGTACACCAGGAATAATGATAATAATAAAGATAATAAGCTGAAAGAAAGCATAATAAATAAACAAATAATGATACAAGAAAAATAGTGATAATAACAACAAACCTAAAATAAAATAAAGAAATAATAGCAAACAATGATGGCAAGTAGCAATAAGAAATGAGAATAAATTCAATAAGGTGAATAAACAGATAAGAATGATAAAGAGATAAGCGATAATAATAATAAGCCTAAAAGAAATAATAATAATAATGATAAATAGACAAATAAATGATAGCAAAAGTAAATAAATAATAATAACAAACTTAACAAAAAATGACAAGTAAATGAATGATAATAAAACGAACAAAAATAATAACAAACCTAATAACAACAATAGTAAATGAATAAATCACAAGAAAAATGAATAAATAGCAATAACGAACTCGCTCAAAGACATACATAAATCAACAAATAATAATAGTAAAACTCTAAGTAACAAAAAATGGTAAAATCCACTTTGCAGCCCCGTTTTTCTCGTGACCCGGTGCTGAAGGAACAACAACGCCGCCCTTCCAGGTTGAGCCTGCGTCTTGGGAATTATCCCGAAATGGCCATGGCCCGACCTCGCCTTGGGCTGACATTCCGATTAAATCGGACTCATTTCTCAAGCCGGATCCCCTCCGAGCCGCTACTAAAAATTACCGCACGTTCGGCAGACATTTGAATGGGTTCACCTTGATTCCCGCCGCGTTTCTATTACGGACCTGCGTTCGAACATGAAAAGGCCCGCGAGCGACCTGCATAGCCGGGGGCTCCTACCCCGATATGGTAGTGAGCCGGCATTGCTCCGGGCCAATAGCTAATCAATTCTGGAGTTGTTCCAACGGGATTCGCTCCCGCTCTTTCATTGAAATTGCCGTAAACTCGGCACACATTTGTACGGGGCTGTTTCCGCCCGCGTCGCACTTTCGATATGGGCCCCTGCTCGAACATGAAAAGGTCCGCAAGCGATCGACAGAAACGGAATGGAACAAGATGGCCATGGCCACCCCCGGACTCCTTCCGTGGGAATATCAATAGGACCTCCATGGGCCACACTCAGACCTCGGGCCTGTCTCGGCCATGGTCATCGTCTGGCTCATATCCTCGGTCTATAGCCCGCTCCTTTTGAACGCGTTTCGGTTTTGAAATCCAGTCCCGGGACTCTCCCCCATTGCCCCCCCCCCCCCGGGCACCGGGAATATTAATGATGACCACGCAAGCCCTGTTCGGATCACGGGAGGCGCCCCCAATATGGTCCTGACTCGATCTTGCACTGGGCCAGTAGGTTCACCAATTTCTGGCTACAATAACCGAGATTCAACCGAATGTTTTCAGTGTCTCGGAATAATATACTTGCCATATCCCAGCATGCATATGCTCCAGGTCCTCCCGCGATGATTACAATATTCTCAAGCTGGACTCCCGTCCGAATATTAAACGGTCTCCCGAATGACCGGGATGTTTCGAACGCCCGCTTCTCCGGGACACAGGACTCTTCAGCCAATTCAAGGGATACTCCCGCGCCGCCCTTTGGCACCGGAAATATTAATGACGCTCATGCAAGTCTTGTTACAACCGCGGGGGGGCCCACCGCAGTGTGGTCGCAGCTTGCTCTTGCACCGAGCCAACAGGTTCACCGGTTTCCGACCGCTCTAACCAAGGTTTAACCGAACGTCTCTCGTTCTTCCGAACAATAAACTTGCCATACCTTGGCATACACACGCTCCGGTCTTCCCGCGACGATCGCTCTTTTCCCGAGACGGACACTCGTCCGAGCATTAAATGGTCAGCACATGACCGACATGGTCTCAAGTGATTTTCTTCTCGCCCTTGCGCGGGGACTTCGATACCCCCTAATAAACATTTTATACAATCAATCTCTTGGCCATGAGGCCCTGAATCTCGGCGATTAATCAAGGGTGTTCCCTCGTATGGGGGATGTAAATGACGCCGTGACCTTTACGGCGCGGCGGGTTTTGGTCCCGACCCGAACCACACAATCTTCTAACGAAGTCAGATCGAGCGCACCATGGGCTCTTCGGAGCCCAAACAAATTGTCACTCCGGTGACTGGCACGCCCACGCACACAATAAAACGAATAAACCAACAAGAGAATGAACAGGTTCAAAAAGTGCGTCCACAATGTGCTCCGATTTTCTCGTGACGATTATACTTTTCTCGAGCCGGACACTCGTCCGAACATTAAATGGTCAGCACATGACCGACATGAGCTCCGACACTTTCTTCATACCCTCGTACGAGGACTTCAGTATTTCTTAATAGATTTTATACAATTAATTTTCTGGCCATGAGGCCCGTATTCCTGGCGATTAATCAAGGGTGTTCCCCTCTCCGAGGGGATGTAATTAACGCCGTGACCCTTACGGCGCGGCGGTTTTGGTCCTGACACGAATCACACAATCGTCTGACCGAGTCAGATCGAGCACACCAAGGGCTTCCACGAAGTCCGAATAAACCGTCACTTTGTGACTGGCACGCCCACGCACTTAATAAACGAATAAACAAAGTCAAATAAACGAACAACGTAATAAACGAATTTTAGTGCGTCCACATGGGTGTAATACCCTGGATCCTTATTGGATTCTTATTAGGTCTTTATTTATTTCTTCTTCACCCTCTCTCCTCCCTCATTTCTCTCATCACTTTCTCTCTCTCGTCTCAGGACTGTTCGACGTGGGGCACGCGACCGTGGAGAGCTGGCCGAGGCGGGGACGCGATGGAGTGATCGGGACGCGGGATGGAGCGACGTTTGAGCGTGACGTGGTGCGATCCCTCGGTGGATTCCGAGATCAGCGCGGTTCGTGTTTTGGCGTTTTCGGCACGGATTAGTCGCTTTGGCACACGATTTCTTCGGTGGAGGTAGGGAGACGGATCACCTACTTCTCCTACACGTTTTCCCTGCAGTTTCACGTTGTTCGGTGCTAGAACAGGCGAGTTTGGGCTCGTTTAGGTAAAATCGTGGTTTTGGGAGTTCGCAGGGTTCGCCGAAAAACGGCGATGGTTTTTAGATCAGTTAGTGTCAATGGACTCCCTGGAACGTCCGCGTTCTATAGTCACTGATTTCGTGTCGATTGGCGGTCATTCGGGACCGTTAGGAGCCCGGGAAGTCCGGTGATTCCATTTGGGTCGATTTGAAGAAATCGCCCGTTTCCCGCTGTTTCTTGGCCGATTCGACTCCCGTTGGAGTCTAAGTGTTGTATATCATCGTTATGGATGTATCCCCTACGTTTCAGAATGAACGTGGCGTGGAAAGGCCACGATCGGCCCAATCCTGTGGTTTGCTCGCCGTGATGCCTACACGGTTTAACATTAACCGCGTTGGGCTTAGGGCGGCTGGTTTTGGACCGTTTAGAGTGAGTCGGTGGGCGTCTGCGCAGTCGCACGACAGACCACCCAATGGATGGCGCTGCCAGGTGTGAGCCGCCCAGTCCACTTGAGCGGCTGGTTCCCAGCCGTTCTATTTTTCCCGTGGTGTTGAGCGGCCAGGTCTTGACCGCTTAGCACGGTTGACCTTAGGTCAACGTTTTAAGGCGGTTCATGGGGCGGTTCTCCCTTAGCCGTCCTGTGCGTTGAGCGGTCTGTCCTTAGACCGTTCTGACCGTCGTCTGACCTAGTACTATAGTAGGTCGGTTGGCTTGAGCGGCTTTCCCTTAACCGCTCTATGCCTTGGGGCGGTCCAGCCCTAACCGTCCAGTCTTTTAGTACCTTGAGGTCTGTCCCATTGAGCGGTTCCGTTTAAACCGTTCTGTTCGATTGAGCGGCCCTGTCCGGACCGTTCAGCTCATTGAGCGGCCCCTTTGTGACCGCCCAGTGAGTTGAGTCCGTGGTTGTATCTTCTGGCCGTGATGGCCTGATCTGTGTTCGTCTGTGTGTGTGTGTCATAGGACGGTTAGCTAGTCCGTGTCACGTGTCTTCTATAGACCGCTGGGTGGTTTGTCGGGCAGGTCAGCTAGAGTTGACTGATCCTAGTGGTCATATCCTTGATCGCTACAGTCGTCTCGTGGCCCTACCCACGACTGCCGGTATCCTTGTCTCTGTGTGCGTTGCGGCTACTTCCTTGGCTGCTTGGTTCGCCTGGCGGCTGGATAAGGAGTCGTTTATGCCCAGAGGGTTGTTCTTCGTCGTTTCGATTTTCGTATGTCTTGGCTTGACCTTGTTGTCTGCCTGTTGTCCTGTGGATGTCTCCTGACGTCCTATGAGGGCTAAGACCACGTTATGAGGTAGCCATGAGTTTTCTTGCTTGGAGTAGGATTCTCTTTCCTACTGTTGAATCGTCATTGTCCGGTTCCGATCAACCCGGGGTGACCCAGTGGTTGACAGGTGACCTTGTGTGCCTCAAGGTATCATCTTACCACGGTTTGCGTGTCCAAGTGTACTGAGGGTCTCATTGATCTCTCAGGTCTCCGTGTGTTGTTTTCTACGGTTGTTTTCTCTGGCTTAGGATTAGACCGATTGGCGGCGTGTCTCTTCCGTTGTACAACGATCTTGACTCCGAGTTGTGAGACTCAAGGATCGTTGTGTTAGTAGGTCTAGTCGCCTTGTCCTGAGTCTGTTGACAGTTGTCTTGCTGCCTTGGTGCTTCGTAGTACGTGCGATAGTGCTTCCTTGCCTGTCTGTACTACAACACTCTTGTTTCAGAGTCTCTGTGTCTAGTGAGCCTCCACTAGTCGTAGCCTTACGACACGTTACGACGTGTCGACCCACCTGGGACTTGGTGGCGAAGGCAGTTCCCGATATACGGTTTGTAAGCTAGTTTCCGTGGGCCCCCGCTGTATAGTGGCGTCCTGCTGGGTGGGGAAAACTAGCTAGAGGCCTGGCTCTCCAGCAAGAGTCGGTGTGTGCACACGTGGTCAGGGGCGTTGGACTGACGCCGACGGGCGTTACCTTGTCTAGTCACTCGCTACTGTAGTTCCTGTTCTGGTTCTGAGCGTGTCTTAGTCTCTGTCGTGTTTCGGACGACAGTGCAGATGAGACACTTGTAGGCGCAGCATAAGACGTCAGTGGACGCAGCTGGCTGTTCTTCTAGTGAGGAGGTGCTTCCGTCACGTGACACATGACTCTCGTGTTTCTCGCACGTCGTGACCTTTCTGGGTTAGCCCTCTCGTGGTCTTGCCCGAGGTCAGTGTTGTGTCGTGTGCACGACGTTCTAGTCGTGTGTGTGTGGTCGTGTCTAGAAGAGCGTGCATGGCAATCGAGTCATGTATGCTTTAGAGCGTCGGTGTCTGTCTAGGTTCTTCCTAGGCTTTTTGCCCGTCTGTGTAGGCCCGACAGATCGGTAACTCCTGACCTTGTCAGATCAGAGTTTGCCTTCCTGTTGCTGCCTGGAGTAGTTTGGGGAGCCGAGGTTAGTCCGGCAGCCGCATTTGTTCGGTACGGCTTTTCCCTTTTCTTTGAGTAGTTTCTACTCCTTCCGTTCCGGTTTTCTTTTACAGCTTTCTAGTGGTAGTTTTTCTACTTTACTACTACTGTTGTTTTAGCTGTTGTTCCGTGTTACTGCGTTATTTTTCAGTGGGGATCCGCGTGACCCCTACTGGGCCAGTGACACGAGGCTCACCCCTACTTTTCAGGTGTGTGGCGTCGTTCTGCTTCCGCAATGCCTGGTGTGGCGTGTCTGTAGCTGCCAGCGGTACCTGCGTCGGGCTTCTCCCGACCTCAGTGTACGTCCTTCCTTTCTGTTGACTTTACTGCTTGTCTTTCCTTTGGACTGGACTCTGGTATAATTGTTAAATTGAAATTGTTATTTAAAAAGTAATTTTATTTCTGCTACTTTAGCAAACCGATCTAATGAAATTTAATTGCTTACTGTTATATCTCTGTGGCTTCAATGTACTCTACACATGCCTTTTATCACTTCGGAGCTTTACCGCTCCTGGGAGGCCTTGCGGGTTCCAAGTGGTATCGGGTCTACTCGGTAGTTCTATCGGGTATATCCGGTATCCGGGATCCGGGTCGTCACAGGTGGTATCAAAGCAGTGTTCTGAGATGTTCAGAGTTCTTTTCTGAGCTATCAGAGCGTTGTTGTGTGAAGTACATGGGAATCCGAGATATAAAGTATCCAGAGTCCTGAAAGTCCAGTACAGTCTTTCGCTGGCTTAGGTTTGCGATTCTTTGTCGCTTCATTTTCTGTGTCGTCTTGTGCGTGTTGTATTAGCACTGGACGAGATGGTTTTACTCTCGTCAGAATGTGACGGGATGCTCCTTTTTCGTCGTGGTGTTCGTCTCGATCATGCTGTACTTGACAGAGTTCGCCGATAGGCTTGAATCTGTGGTATATTGTTCGAGATCTTTTCCGTGATTTGTTCAGGTGGCTGGTGACTTTTCGAGTTGGTGTGATGGCCGTACATGTTCTTACGTTGTTTTGGTCATCCCGGCTTAAGTCTGTTCAGCTCCTGATGCGTTTCACTTCGGTTGAAGTGGTCGATTAGATTCCTTGTTTGAGAAGATGCTCGGGCGAACCTAGGATTTTCCTTCCTGGTGAGCTGCTGTTAGTCGAGCTTGATGCTTCTCATCCCGTCTGGTGGAGTCTTTTCGAGGTAAGCCTTGGAATTACTGTCTTGGGGATGCCTTTGTCCTGCGTCTACTTAAGGGTGGACTTTGTTTAATCTGAGCCGGATCTGCTCCTTATCTTACGGTTGCTTGGCTTCGGACCTAATCCTTGTGTTGAGAGCCATTGTGCGCCGTATTTGTCATGCCGTGTCTAGCGGCCGATGTGTTGTGTAGGTTCGTTTATTGTTTCAGGACGTATATGTAAGCTGAGACTAGCATTTTCTTTGTGCCTTGTGCTGAAGCTCGTACTCTCCTTTGTTTGCACTTAGGCTATTTGTGATCGGTTGCTCGCAGGATCAATACTCGTGGCGTGTTATGTTACGATTTTTCTGAGTTGTGATGGCGGAGTGTGTGTGATGAGATGCGGATACCGAGATATTCCATGTTGCCTGTGTGCGTTGTTTGAGTGCGTAGTGGAAGCGTGTGGGCTGGTCACCCATAGGTCGAGAATCGTTGTTGTGAGATTCTGGACAGTCGAGAATTTCGTTCTTCTCGATATAACTTCATCTTGGCTTCCTGTGCCTTGATGTTGCCTGTTGCCGTGCTGTTGCTGGAATCATTCTGGTGTTGGCATTGGCATTTGTGAGCATTGGGGAATCTGTCGGCATTCCTGCTGATTGAGTACCCTCTGCTCTGTATTCTCTTTTCTTGGGTATTGTCTTCTCGAGGCGTGCTCGTGGTCCTTGAGATGCGTTCCCCGAGATTATTTTTCTTGTTGTTGTGGGTCTGTTCTTGGTGAGCTGCTCGATGCATGACTCGTCCCTGTTCACATTGCCCCCGGCGACGACCTTCCTACCTGGAAACGCCGGCAGCGTGCCCGGCAACGCGCTTCCGGCTATCCTCTTTACGGATCGTTGTGCTGGGCGCGTAGTCTCTCCACCGCCAACCGAGCTCTGTTTCTGGTTCTCTTTGTTCTTCATGTTCTCTTCCTCGGGTGTCTCTGTAGGCAGCTGTTGCTTTGTTCCATGGGCCCCCTAGGTCCTTTTTGGGTTGTTCGGTTCGTCCTCTTGGGTTTTTTGGGCCTTGCCCTTTGGGGTTTTGGCCGTGTTGGGCCTGTCTTGCTGCCCCTCCCCCTGGGGACCGTGCTCGTCCCTTGTACTCCCCCTCTTTCTACCTCTTCTTATATATAAAATTTCCATGCAGGAAAGATGGGGTCGTTCTCCTCCCCGATCTCTCCTCGTATGTATCAACCTTAGTTAAAAAAAAAGTTCCTTGTAGTCGTGTGTTCAGCTGTCGTTGTACCTTGATGTGACCCAGCTTGCGGTTGTGTTCCGTGGTTCTGTGTTCAGTACGGAGCCGGGATCCTACAAGTGTTGTTGCTGCCGTTGTTGTCGTTTTAGCGCTGTTTCTCTATGATTTTGTCTGTCTGTTTTGGCACTATGTGGACCAGGTCTTGTTGGTTAGCTTTGCTATACTCTCTTCTCTTGGTAGAGTTAGCATGCGACTCGATCAGATATAATGTATGAATGAGGGCTGACTTGATTATGCTTGTGGTCCAGTGCTGTCGTTGGCGTCCTGTGTGCCAAGTGTTCCCTGTTACCTTTGGCACTGGAGCCGATGTTATTGTCGAGCTGTCAGCCGAGAGGACTGTCTCCTTGTTTAAGCTGATACTCGCCGTGTCTGTCGTTTCGTTTTCCCGATATCTGTTTTCGTGGCATGTGTCGTGTCTCCTTCCCTGCGAGACGTAAGCGACGTTGCCCTGTTTCGGAGGTGTTGGACTTGTGTTCACTTGGGTGCCGTGCTCGATCCAGAGCATGTGTCGGTGATTATGGTCTGACTATGTTCCTCTGAACTGTGTTCTCTCGAGATTCGTGTCGTTTCAAGTTGTGTCGTGGGGTTGTTCTTCCCTGCTTCTCCTTTGTTAGTCCTTAAATTTCGAGGACAAAATTTCTTGAAGGAGGGGAAGATGTAATACCCTGGATCCTTATTGGATTCTTATTAGGGCTTTATTTATTTCTTCTTCACCCTCTCTCCTCCCTCATTTCTCTCATGTCTTTCTCTCTCTAGTCCCAGGACCATTCGACGCGGGGTGCGCGACCGTGGAGAGCTGGCCGAGCCGGGGACGCGATGGAGTGATCGGGACGCGGGATGGAGCGACGATTTGAGCGTGGCGTGGCGCGATCCCTCGGTGGATTCTGAGATCGACGCGGTTCGTGTTTTGGCATTTTCGGCACGGATTAGTCGCTTCGGCGCACGGTTTCTTCGGTGGAGGTAGGGAGACGGATCACCTACTTCTCCTGCACGTTTTCTCTACAGTTTCACGTTGTTCGGTGCTAGAATGGGCGAGTTTGGGCTCGTTTAGGTAAAACCGTGGTTTTGGGAGTTCGCAGGGTTCGCCGGAAAACGGTGATGATTTTTAGATCAGTTAGTGTCAATGGACTCCCTGGAACGTCCGCGTTCTATAGTAACTGATTTCGTGTCGATTGGCGGTCATTCGGGACCGTTAGGAGCCCGGGAAGTCCGGTGATTCCATTTGGGTCGATTTGAAGAAATCGCCCGTTTCTCGCTGTTTCTTGGCCGATTCGACTCCCGTTGGAGTCTAAGTGTTGTATATCGTCGTTATGGATGTATCGCCTTCGTTTCGGAACGAACGGGGCGTGAAAAGGTGTGGACGCATAAAAATTGTACGTCCGTGTTTCCCACCAAGCCCCGCATTAATGTCAAAGTCAAAGGAGGAAGACCCGGAGAGACTGGCCATCCAGGGCTCCGGGGGAATACTACCATCCGGCAAATCCCCGCATTTGCACGGGCGCATTAAGAGACCAAGAAAGCACAGGATGCCCTCCTGAATTGATACACTACTATGGACCCACCCTCGGGTCCCTAACGGTGAAGAAATACCCCCAAGAATGCAAAACTTAAGTTCCGGAATCAAGAGCTGGTGCCCCTTTCAATGGCACGCTCCAAACGGCCCCAGCGGCACGCCCTGAAGTGCCCCAGCGGCACGCCCTGAGGTGTCCCAGCGGCACGCTCCAAACAGTCCCAGCGGCACGCCCCTGAAGTGCCCCAGCGGCACGCTGCCAGCTTCCCAGCGGCACGCTCTATGGGAGTGCTCCCAGCGGCACGTCTTCCAGTCGCCTTCCAGCGGCACATCCCTGGGAAGCCTCCAGGGGCACAGCCTCCAAGCCCTCAGCGGCACGGCCCCTCAGCCCCCAGCGGCATTGCGTGAACTCCCCCGAACGGCACAAACCGGCAAGATACACAACGGTCATTAGAAGGGCCCCTTGGCGCGCAGTGTGGCCATGTCAACGCCAGCTAACCCCCTGCCTTGGTGTCACCCTCCGGTTGGGTGAGGGAGATCTTCACCTGACGAGGAAGATACCGAAGTCAACCTCGGATGGCAGTGCCATCATGAGGTCGGCCCCGTCAACGGCCCACGTATAAAAAGCCGTCGGAGAAGAAAGAGAGGGGGGGCAACAGGCGAAGGACCCGTTCGAAGAGAGCACCAGTGTAGAAGAAGGAAGAGAAGAAGAAGGTAGAAGAGAGAAAAGAGAGAGGGAGAGCGTGCTGTGTAGTGGAGAGGGATGGATGGCAGTGAAGGGGATGATCACCCTTCCTCATCCTAACCCTCTCCCCAAACTTTTATTTCATTCTCTTCCCCATTTTCACCCCGTCTCGTTCGGATGTATTGTATTACGTTTGGTATTCTGGCCATGATTTTTGTCATCTTGACTTCGTCATGGATGAAACACCTTCTGGCTTTGCCTTTCTCTGTTGCATTTGATGTCTTCTCCTCATCCTTAGTCTGTGGTTTGCATCTTTCCCCCGGGGTCTCCTAGCTCCGTTATGTTTTTCCCCTCGTACCGTCAGTCGGCTTAGCTCCACTGGTAGGGATCCATCTACTAGCCAGGAAAGAGCCTTCCCTCCAAACCCCGTGGCATACGCTGCCATTCGAACCCCTCAGTCATCATACCGTTCAAGTTCTCTAACAGCCTGCCTTCAACCCCCAGCGGTACACCATTGAGTTTGCCCAGCGGTACACCCTTCCCTGGGTTTGTCCAGCGGTACAAACTCCCATTCTCTCGCTTGGCGGTACCCCCCCCCCCTTGGCCTGCCCAGCGGCACACCCTTGGGCTGTCAGCCCAGCACCCCTTGGCCCTCTTCTCTCCAGAGTACTCGTGGCTTGTCTCAGCCTACTAGTTTCTCGTTCGGCATTTTCCCCGAGTTTTCCGAAGTTTCTCCAAAGGTGGATGCCCAGGCACCCACCTCAGTTGTCTGTTCATGTCACTCCCTGTGGACATGTCCCTTGTATTCCCTTACCTCCCGGGTCAAGGGGAGATGCTGCCGAATTCTCGTCAGGAATAACAATAAATTTAAAAGATGAAAAGAAGTAGCAAATGGATGGACTAAACGGCAATGAAACACTCTAATCAACTAAAAAGACTATGCAAAATCCAAGGAATTGAAGTGAACAAGACTTCAAGAACTGCATCGCTAAATATAACTTGGGACTCAATCTCATGACAGGGAACTGAAAGCTTAGCCATCTAAGATTCTTCATCATGAGCTGAACAAGGGACCCTCTCTTGAACCCTGGCCCATTCTTTGAGCGGCACGCCTTGCTTGGTTCTGCTCTTCATCTTTCCCAGCGGTACGCTCCTACTTGCCTTCAGCGGTACGCTCCCCCCCTTACCAGCGGCACTGTCCACTTCTCTTAACTTGTCAGTAGCATACCCAGCACCTCTGAGCCCTCTAGCGATACACTCTCTTCAACTCTCCAGCGGTACACCCCTGCACCCTTCAGCGGCACGCTTCCCATTCTCCAGCAACTACGCATTCCCCTCAACTCCCCAGCGGTACACTTATCTCTTAACTTCCTTGGCCCTCTAGCGGTACAATCGTTCCCCACTCATTCTCAGCTTTTCAGCGGCACACCCGTCCCCCGTTCAATCCTTAGCCTCTCAGCGATACACTCCCCACTTAACTAAACTACAACATATCCCATATCTAAAACCTACGCCTCAGCAAGGGAATATGATAATAGAAAAGGGAACTTGGGCGATAATAGCAATGAAGAGGGAGAGACTTTACCTAATGATAACAATAACAAAAGAGGGATAATGAAAAATGTAGTGACAAATAGGGGAGGGGCTCATGGTCTAGGGGTAATAGAAGACAATCAATAAGGAAAGGGCAATGTCGATAAATAAATGATAATAATAATAAGCACTGACGACCATCGTGAATGCGGCAGTATGGTTGTCACCCCTCCTCCTCAAATCACGGACCCGGGAATATTAACGATACCCTCGCGGGCTGGGCTTCACCCTTGGGAGCCACTCCTCCCATCATGGTCACTGCCCGGCCTTATCCCGGGCCAATATCTCACCAAAGTCTCCCTTCCCTCGCCGAGATTCGATCTTTTCCCCATCCGCATTAAAATTGCCATCTCCTGGCAGACATTGGTAAGGATCCGTCCCCCATTGCCATCTCGTTTTCTGTATGGACTTTTGTTCGAACATGGAATGGTCCATCGGTGACCGACACAATCTGAGCGTTCATGCCCTTACCACGGGCTTACTGCATAAGCCCGGCTACCATTTTTTTCTTACTGCATTAATTAGTATTTCTTTCGGTCGTGGAGCCCTTATTTCCGGTAATTAATCAAGGGTATTCCCCTCTCCGAGGGAATGTAAATGACGTTGTGACCTTTATGGCACAACGGGTCTCAGTCCCGACCCGAACTACACAATCGCCTGACTGAGTCAGATCGAGCGCACCATGGGTTCTTCGGAGCCCGAACAAATCGTCACTTCAGTGACTGGCACGCTGTGGATACCAAAAATTGCATACCCAGATATCCTGCTGTGGACACTAGAAATTGCACATCGATATCATGCTCGGCCCGGCGTCGACAACGGCGTGAAGAAATCCCAGAGAGACTAGCCACCCAGATGCCCCAGATGTGCACATTACCGTGAAGCCGTCTCCAGGGTCATGATAGCAAAGAGAAATCAATCACAAAGAGCCCCACAATCCATGGGCCTCGAAGAAAATCAAACGGGGCATAACTCGTGCTCATAACGGGCTCAACATTGCCCATTTAGCCCTTCAGCGGCACGCCCCAATGGGCCTTCAGTGGCACGCCCCCAAAGCCCTCAGCGGCACGGCCCCAAGGCCTTCAGCGGCACGCCCCAATGGGCCTTCAGCGGCACGCCCCCAGGGCCTTCAGCGGCACGCCCCCAAAGCCTTTAGCGGCACGCCCCATGGGCTTCAACGGCAAAGCCCCCATGGGCTTTAGCGGCACGCCCCCAAAGCCCTCAGCGGCACGGCCCCAAGGCCTTCAGCGGCACGCCCCAATGGGCCTTCAGTGGCACGCCCGTTTTGTGCCCCAGCGGCACGCCTTTTGGCCCTCCTACGGCACGCTTGTGCAGCCCGTCAACGGCATAGCGTGATGGCTTTTCAACGGGGGACGACGTGAAGCCCATGCCCTACATATCCTTGGCATGCAGTGAGCCGTCCGAGGTGTCAGCCGATCGTTGGGCCACGCAGGCTACTCCACTGACAGCCAGGACATGGGGAGTCAAACCCCATCATCACGAGTTGCTTCCCGCCTTCGACGGCCCTGCTCGAAGGCTCCGGCTGCCGGGAGTATAAATGACTCCCGCTTCTACACACGCAAAAGAGGAGAAGAGGGGGGAGAACGGGACAGACAGACGGAAGACACACACGCAAGAGAGGAAGAGAAGGGAGAAGAGAAGAGGAAGAGCTCCGGCGTGAGTCCCCTCCGACGACCACCGGGCAGAAGCGAGAGTAAGAGAGAGAGAGCTTGATGTAGTAGGAGAAGGTGGGGGAAAGAGTAGGAGACGATGGTCCCTGCTCCATTCCCCAACACCTCCTCCTCTTTTGTGCTATGTTCTTGCCCTTTCCGTTCTTTTTTTCATTGGGTTTCCCCCTTGCCTATAGTCTCGGCTTGGGCACTCTTTGTAATGTGTATATAGGGCCACGTCCCTTTGATTTCCCATGGATGAAAATCACCCTCTTTGGGTTTCCCATGTTATCTTTGTTGGTTTACGCCAATTTTCACGTTGTGTATGACGTGTTGTCCGTTTTCCCTCCATCCCTCTATTTCTCCGGTGTTTTTGGGGTCTCCATGTCAATACGAATTCTCCCCCGCGATCCTTGACCTCGTGGGTTCTTTGTCCCTTTCCATGGTCATCGGTTGTGTCCATCCGCTTGAAGGGAGGGAGAGATCCTTACTCTCTCTTCGATCACCCAGTCGTCAGTAGCCCACCCTTGTCCTTGAACTTCTCTTCTTTTCCTGAATAACCCGCAAGCCTCCCAGCCCGCACACCCAACACACTTAGCTCCTCTTTAATCTTCCAGCGATACACCCTTTCTGCCCTTGGCCGGCACACCTTTTTCAACCCTCAGCGGCACACCCATTTGGGGTTTCAGCGGCACACCCCTAGTCTCCCTTCAGCGGCACACTTGCCATTTGACCCTCGCCGGCACACCCTTGGCCTGTGGCCGGCATGCCATTTGCTTTGCTTCCCGGCATGCCTTATGCCCCAGTAGCACACTCTGGGTTTCCTCTACCCGGTACGCTTCTTCAGTCCCTTCCAGCCCTTGGCCGGTGCACCCTTGTTACCCTCAGCGGTACACCCTCCTTTGTGCTCCAACGGTACACCCTGAGCTTGTCCTTTGGCTGGCCCCAGTCCACCCTGTCTAGTATTGGAAGTCTTCCGTACGTTGCTTTCTTTATGCTTTCCGAGGTTCTATAAAGGTGTTGCTGACCTCGGGCGCCCACCTCCAGTTGTCGGGCTCCGCCACTCCATGTGGGCACGTTCCCTTTATCTCCCTTATGCCCGGGTCAAGGGGAGATGCTGCCGAATTTTTGTCAGAAAATGATAAGTATGTTTAAAAGGCACAAGGAAGCAACAAACGTATGGAACGATTAATGATGGAACCTTCCAATTGATTAAGCCATTGCCGGCACCATGACGAGAATCGGACCCATTAATAACCCGGCAGCCCGAACGTCCGATCTGCGAGAAGAGGCCGAACAGAACGAAGCAAAGGAGAAGTTTATATCAAACTACATGAAAGTTAAGATAAGAAGAAAAGAAAAGCCTTAAAACGAATAATAAAAGAATGGACTTTCATCGGCATGCTTGTCCCAACCTCCACCGGTACACCCCCATCACTACACCCCTTTGCCGGTACACCTCCTCTGGCCCCCACCGTTGCACCCTTTTTCAACCCCGGCAGCACACTCCTTCCAACCCCCAGCGGTACACCCCCCCTTGAGCCTTCAGCGGCACACCCTTGCTACCCCCCAGCGGCACACCCTTACTACCCTCAGCGGCACACCCTCGCTACCCTCAGCGGTACACCCTTGCTACCCCCAGCGGCACACCCTTGCTACCCTCAGCGGTACACCCTTGCTACCCTCAGCGGCACGCCCTTGCTGCCCTCAGTGGTACACCCTTGCCCCCCCTTAGCGGCACACCCCTTTAGCTCCCAGCGGCACACACCACTCCCCAGTGGTACGCCTTTTTTTTTCTTCGCCGGCACACTACAGACATAGGTACATATAGCATGATAATAGCATTAATGATAGCAAATAAATTAATGAGAATTATGCTAATTAAAGGACTCCGAATACGCAACATTAATGACGATAAAAGAGGTGGGGGGGAATAAGAAAATAAAAGAAATGATAATAATAATAGTAATAAAAGAAGAAAAATCATCCGGGACAAAGGCACAAAGAAGTAATAAACAGCAAAGGAAAGAGAAAAGCGTATAATTAAGAAAATCCCAGATAAAAGATGCTAGGGTCCACACTGCAGTCCCATCTCTCCCCGGGATCCGATGCAAAAGGAACAGCAACGCCGCCCTTTCAGGTCGAACCCGAGTCTTGGGAATTATCCCTATACGGCCAGGCTCTGACCTAACCTCGGGCCGACATCTTAATCGGACCGGATTTGTTTCTCGTTCTGGACGCCTTCCGAGTCATCATTAAAATTGCCGTGTACTCGGCATACATTTGAACGGATTCATCCCGATTTTCCCGTCGCGTTTCCATCACGGACCCGTGTCCGAACATGAAAAGGTCCACGAGTGACCGACATGGCCGACGGTTTGTGGTCTGAATACAACCCCCAGTGTGATCTGTCCCTACCTCTCTCTCACAATTAGTATTATTCTTTTCGGCCGCGGGGCCCCTAATTTCGGTAATTAATCAAGGGTATTCCCTCGTATGGGGGATGTAAATGACGTCGTGACCTTTATGGCGCGACGGGATCCGGTCCCGACACGAACCACACAATCGTCTGACGAAGTCAGATCGAGCGCACCACGGGCTCTTCGGAGTCCGAATAAAATGTCACTCCGGTGACTGGCACGCCCACACACTTAATAAACCGACAAAACGAATAAGATGATTGTTAAAAAAAAAGTGCGTCCACAATTCTGGCACCCCGGTGGGACTAATCCACCCTTCATCTCTTTGCCGAAATTGGGGGCCCCGCGGCCCCCTTCTTGTAATACTAATTGCGTTACTTGCTTAAATGCAGAGAGAGAATTACATTATGGTGCCAACGATGGCTGTCACTTGCGGCCCTCAACCCGTCGAGAACCACGTCCGAGGTGGCTACCTGGCGGTCCCCCTCAGCTTCGGGAGCTTCCCTCCCACCGTGGGCTTCCCCAACTTCTTGGGGGTGGCCTTTGTCAACATTCTTGAGGTGAAGGCGCCCGAGGAGTCCCAGATCAACGCTCCCGCTCCGGGGGCCGTCGAAACTGCTGTCGGCCGAGCTACGGCCAAGAACAACAACAGCATCCCCACAACGACGCTGAGCTACAACGTGCACCACGTGCACCAAACTACCGGCCCTTCCCACCAAGGGTCAGCATCCCACCGAAGAAGGCTTCGGAGGAGCAACACAGGCGCCGGCTCGGGGCGCCGCTCGTCCAACTCTGGAAAGTCCATGACTGTTGGGGCCTGTGGACGTCAAAAAATGATGATGATCATACGACATGCACGTCTCAGCACTCGAGAGCGAGTCGAAGACGGAAAGGCTGAATAAACCCTGTGCCCCCTCCAAGAAGGACGAATACCTACCCGGTGCTCCGCCACCCAACAAAGAAGCCCCTCGGGTTGAAGAGCTAGCCACGGCTCCCAAGTCAGCAATGCCGAAGGTCGAATCAAAGAAACTCAGGAGTCCGAACGCCTGCTCGGCATACACCGGAAATCACTCAAAGCCCTGAATCGAGACTCGGAGGCTCACAACTAAAGGAACACAGGAGGGCAAGCATCTGTCCGAATCGCCACTAAGCTGGGGGGGAGCCCTTTGACGCTTAAACCGGCGTGGCATAGCTTTAAACCGGCGTGGCATAGCCTTAAACCGGAATGGCATAGCCTTAAACCGGCGCGCCCCTAAGGGGGCCTTAAACCGGCGCGCCCTTTACAAGATGCTAGTCCGGCGCGCCCCATGAACTCCCTTGCTTTATGTTAAAACGGCATGCTCCCGTTGAAGGGCCACCCCTTTGAATGCACTAAACCGGCGCACCCATTTTGGAGTGCTAATACGGCGTGCTTAGTTTAGAAACAAGCCTTTCTCTGAGGCCTTTATCCGGCGTGCAGTGAAGCCATCCCGTCATCAATGGGGTCCCCTGTTTCCTGGGAACGGCATGATGACGAACAAGCCTAAAATGGTTAAAGCTCCCACTTCGATCCGGCGGGCAACCGAGCATATGCCGTGAATGGAAGTTCTCGAGCCCCATCCCGCCGAATGCTCATTCCGTCGATCGGCCGCCCATCCTCCGGCAAATGATGATAGCAACATGGCTCGCGGTGGATGTGCCAGCAGAGGAGGAGGAGGCTATGCCTCTGCCCCCCCTCCCGATCACACCATAGCCTTGCCGGAGGCGACGTCGACAGCAGCAGCAGGGCAACGTCACCAACGTCAGCAGTAGCAGTGGTGGTTGCGGGAAACAAGGAACCAACAGGAGGAAGAAGAATCCAGAGGGCATCCCTCCAAAACAGGGCCTCCGGCCCCTATAAAAGGAGTGCCCAGGCGAAGCTTAAATCGGTTGGAGGGTTGGAAGGTTGAAGGGGGAGAAACTCCTTGAAGCCCGAAGCCAGTGTTCCTGTGAGAGCAAAGTGAAGTGAGAAAAGAGAAGGAGAGAGCAGAGAGTGAGGTGAGGGAGATACAGCTCTCCTCTCCCCTTTGTTTCTTTTTCTTTCCTCCGATGTATTCTTCCCTTCGGTTCTTTTCTTTAGATGCATGAAGAGCCCATGTATTTGCACCCCTTCGTGGTGAAATGAAAACGATCCTTCGGGAGATCCTTTTTTTGATATGTTGCATCTTCTTCTCCCCCTTCGGAATACGTTCAGGCTGTAGCCCCTCCCTTTCTACTTGGCCTCCAGCGTTTCTGATCTCCCTCCCCACTTGTTCCCCTTCGAGGGATCATTACCCGTGAGTCATGAGAGCTCTTGAAGGCTAGTCCTCGAGCTTTTCCACACTCACACTTGGGTTATCGGACCGCGTGAGGTCTACATTTTGAGGTTCACCCTGGAGCAATCCACTTGGTGTTCCTCTATTTTCTCTGGCAATCGTCAGTCCGGGGGAGGTGCTGCCCAAATTTTGCCAGAGGAAGAACATGTAAGAACAGAGAATGCGTAAGAACAGACAAACAAATACACTAAACCACTGAGACAAACTAAACTTCCAAGTTCCTGCACAGCTAACTGTTCTAATAAAACACGCGGATCATCATGACAATCCACCTAAACAAACACTTAAAACACTTAAATCTTCTTTCCACAAACATAATCCATCAATAAGATGAACAAACCAATCAATAAATCAACTTGCAGTTGAAGGAAAGAAGAAACAGAGCACAAACGGGTTGAAGGAAGCTATACAATGCTTAATCCGGCGCCCCCTAATCCGGCGTGGGTTAATCCGGCGTGCTACCCCCCCCCCCGCGCCGGTTTAACCCCACACTCAAAACCCATTTTTTTTTCCTTGCAGCTATCCGGCGTGCCCCCTTGCACTAGCCCATTAAACCGGCGCGCTATACTGTGGAACCTCTTCCTATTTGAGCCTTAAAACCGGCGCGCCCCCTTCCTGGACCTTAACCGGCGCGCCCCCTTGAACTCCCTTAAACCGGTGCGCCCCATGGATGCCTCTACCCGGCGCGCCCCCCTTCATATCTTGACCCGGCGCCCCTTAACCGGCGCGCCCATCTTCTTGCAACGTGCCAACATGGCGTGCTAAAAGAAAACTAAAAGAATGAAAGGAAGAAAGAGAACTATTGAAACTAAAGAATAAACCAGAGGATAAGGATTAAATCAATAAACAAAATGGAAAGAATGGAATGGGAGTAAAACACTTAACTCAATGATCGGAACAATGACGATAGCATACCCATGCTATAATCCAAATTTTGTTTCGGGGGCGCTGCCCCCGAAAACCCCCGCAAGGGGCGTTGCCCCCTTGACCCCCACGACCAGACCGGGCAGGTCGAACCCCCCGACCTGACCGCGCAGGTCGATCCACGTGCGAGGGCGCACATTGTCGAGTTTTGGCTTTACACTTAACAACCCGCTCCCCCGGACTATGCAATGATGCCCCCCGTGGTATCGGACGTGGACCTCGGGATCCCCGACATGGTCATGATCCGTGCACCTCTTGGGCCGATAGTTCATCAGCTTGACCCACTTCTTCCGGGATCCGATCCCGCACCCACGCGAAGCGTGCCGTACCTACGGCAGATATCCGAATGTCTTTGTTGTTACCTTCGATGCTTCGAATATGGACTCTCGATCGAATACTGGATTGTCCGTTAGTGACTGATATATATATATATATATACCGGGATCTAATCCCGCACTTTCATTAAATTCGCCGCACTCGCAGCAAGTATTTGTATGGTTTTGAACACCGTTTTGCATACCGATGCGGAGGGTTTAAATCTTGTCAACCTAACTCGCATGCTTTAATGAAGAACGATCTTTAGGTCATTTGGCCCCTTTTCTTGGCGATTAATCAGAGGTCTTCCCCTCTCCGAGGGGATGTAATTAACGTCGTGGCCTTTATGGCGCGGCGGGTCTCCAGTCCCGACCCGATACCCACAATCATCTGATCAGTCAGATGGAGCGCACCCCGGGCTTCGGACCACTCCAGTCTTGAAGCCCGAACACATTGTCACCTAGGTGACTGGCACACCCTCGCACTCGATAAACTGATAACCGATAAAAAGAACACACTATATTATTTTCACCCAACGAAACTTAGTGCGTTCCACAAGCCGGCACGCCCGATGGGACTGGACTACCTCTCATCTTTTCGCCGAGATTAGGGGCCCAATGGCCTTTTCCGAAGTCTTAACTTCCGCATTTTTGAAATTGCAGGAGGAATCCATTTCTGAAAAAAAATCAATGGCTGTCACTTTCGGTCCATTGGTTGTGGCGAGCCATGCCGAGCATGGCTACTTGGCAGTGCCGATCCAGTTCGGTGACTTTCCCCCGGTCGTTGGCTTCCCCAACTTCCTCGGGGTTATGTTCGTGGACCTCTTGGATGTCAAGGAGGTCGAGCCTGTCGCCCCCGTCGAGGCGACACCCGAAGCTGTGAAGATGGTGGGCTACCACATCCACCACATTGAAGCGAAGAAGAAGCGCACCTCGGCTGCCAGGAGGGCGGCAAGGAGAACCACTAGCACGCCGCACGGCCGGCTTTCCCTCTCGGGCAAATCCGTAATGATCGGAGGAGTCCGAGTGTACCTGAATGGCTGTCAGGCCACGATCTCACCAGATAGGGTAATCCCGATGGTGCCGGTGCACAACCAATTCCAAGCACTGGCCCGGGAGCGAGAAGACCGCATCAGGTCCATCCCAAAGCAAGAGTCGGCCCAGAAGCCGACTAAATTCAAGCAAGCATGGGTCCCCATCAGGCGGGCCCCAGCTTCAACCCAACTAGAGCCCGTCAGGACTGACTGGCTCAAGAAAAAGATGAAGGAAGATGAAGAAGAGAAGATTGAGGCGCCGGTTCAAGCGTCTCGAAGACCTGCCTTCCATGCTCACGGTCGACAGGCGAACATCTATTTGAAGGAAGGAAGATACAGCAGGATGCATGAGCGGAGGCGTCTCGCCTATAGACCGCCAGTGCAAGCATCACCACCAACTGTCTGCCCCAGCCAGGGAGAAGATGACATCACTCAAGCCGTGAGGGGATATCTCCGCGGCCTTGGAAACACCCTCTTGGGAACTCAGCGGCTCCTAGAAGCCGTGAATGATGCTGAAAGAAACCGGGAGCAACAAGTTAACCCGGAAGATATCGAAGATGCGGAGTCAGGGTGCTATGGGCCACCCCTCTGTGAAGAAGCTCCACCAAGAGTCTCGGTGTTTGACAGGCTAACCTTTCCTAGACAGACAACCAGGGAGGCGGCTCGAAGAAACCAAAAGATACGGGTTTATGCCTGTAATATGGCCGGAGTGGCCAACCAATATGGAGCCCTACCTGAAGACCAAGAAGAGATGGCCAGGCTGGCTGGCAGGTCAGGTCCCCTCACCAGAAGAGGAGCAGCTGCAGCTGAGATAATACAAGCCCTCGCCGGTGAAACAAGTTCAGATGCGGTCGCCATGGCGGCGGACGTGATTACCACTGGGGATGAAGGAGAAAGGGTAGCGCCTTCTCTAGATACTCTGACAGAAGGGGGAGGCCAAGCTCCTAGCCCTTCCACCTCCGACCCGGCGATGCTGATGCTACTTCAAGCCTATCGACAGGAGATCGAAGTTCTGAAGCGACAGGTGGGCGAACTGACCATGCATGCTTCCACCTCGAAGCAGGTAGAACCGCCTCCAGAAACATCCAGGCAAGGCGCTGGAGAATTTGAGGGTTCACCCCAGGTGACGGCCTCTTAGCCAATCCCCAACTATGCTGGGGGCACGGCCCGAATGACCCCTTCGGCTCCTCAACACAAAGGCACCGCCACTATACCCCAGGCGACGGTGTTGACGACGCCACAGATGCAGTCGGCTCATTTCTACCCAGAAGCAGTGGATCCGGCAATGGCTAACAAGCTCATGATCGAGCATATAGTCGAGATGAAGCTGGCCGATCGGGGAAGTGAAGAATATGCCTCATATGATGTGTACAAGGTACCCTACTCTGTCCATCATGCAGGGAAGAGATTGCCTCCTGGCGTTAGCAAGCCGCCAAAGTTTGACAAATTTAATGGCCAGGGGTCGCCGAAGGAACACATAGCCTATTACGTCAATGTGATGGGCGATCTGGCGACTGATGAATCGTACCTACTGAAGTTCTTCGGGTCCTCGCTCACAGGGCTCGCCTTCGAATGGTACTCAAACTTGCCGGCGGGGTCTGTTAACGACTGGCCAGATTTGCAAAGAAAATTTCGGGAGCGGTTCCACGTCACCGAAAGAGAGGTCACAGTGGCCGAGCTCTATGCAACCAGGCAGAAGAATGATGAAACTGCTCTAGAATTCATCAAGAGATGGCGGAACCTCAGCATGAGGTGTAGACGCCCGCCACACCAAGAAGATGCGGTTCAAATCTGCAAGCAGAATTTGAAGCGTGAAGTTTTCAAGAAAATGATCGGGATGGAGATCAAGTCATTTGATCGATTAAATAATGTGGTGGTGGAAATTGAGTCCTACCTCTCCAAATACTCTTCCGCACCGGCCACCTCAGCCCAAAAAGGAAAATCAATTGAGAAGCGGTCCGTGCCCAAAGAAGTCAACACTGTCGACTTCAAGGATTTCGAGAAGCAGAAGGACAATGATAAAGGAGTCACTAGCGCTCCTCCGGCCAACCAGGCTGACCAACAAGAGGCCGCCTCCTTGCGGTCAAGAATGAAGAAACTTTACTCCTTCCCGAAGGAGAAGACCCGGGTCATCTTCGAGTGGGCCACCAAATATAACAAAATTACTCTCCCGGAGCCGAAGAGACCTGGTGACATCAAGAGGAAAGATGATCCTCGATTTTGTCCGTACCATCAGATGCTCGGGCACACCCTTGAAGACTGTTACGTCTTTAAAGACATCATTGAAGGCATGATCAGGAAGGGAGAGCTCCAGATGGGCGAACACAAGGTGGACCCGCCCCGCCCGCATGAGTTGCCAGTGCTGGGGGCAACCGTAAATATGATATCCTTATACCAACAACTGCCCGAAGAAGTGTCAGATACTTGTACAAAGCACACCTATGAGGCATTTGTTCTCACTCCCGCAGAGAACCAGGGAGATTGGCAGATGGTGCCAAAGAAGGCAAGAAGAAAGTCGACATCCCGCCCTACCCCGGGAGTCCGAATTCATGGCGTCACGCCTTAGCCACCACCACCAGCTGTAACCCCGGTCTGGTATGAAACTGCTCCTCAGTTGGTCCTCCGAAGAATGATTGACAACAGGAAGAAGCCACTCTTGTTGCGAATGCACATGCAAGTCAGCCCGGCAGTTAAACGGCTGCAGGCGGTAATTGACGGGTTAGAAGAATATGAACAACCCAAGATCCAGCCAGTGCAGCTGAAGGAATATGTCCCTTGGGAACATTTTGAATCCATAAAATTGGCTGAAGAAGCTGAAGCCGAAACACAAGAACCTGGCATATGGGATGAACCTCCCCGAGAACAGCTTCCAGCTGTAAAAGAAGAGAAGAAGAAAATGAAGAAGAAGCTGAAGAATAAAAGAAAATGCAGCTTTTTGTCTTGCAATACCTTGTCGGCCTTGTTCAACATGGCCCAAAACTCTGAAGAGGAAGGAGAAGAAGAAATATGCTTCGCACCTACCGAAGCAAACCAAGTCAAGGCCTCTACTTCCCAACATGTCACCAGGTCTGGGAGAAGGTGGGGACGTTTACCCCCGGCCAATCACAATATTATATTCAGGGGCGAGCAGCCATACCAAATCCCCAAACCTGAAGTGAAGGGCGTAGCAATCCCGCCTCCATCGGGCTTGTACCCTGAAGATGCAGCAGGCGAAGTGGTACCCTCGTTCGCCGAATTTTTGCTTGCAAAGAAGAGCAAACAACCATACCAACAGCCCGGGTCCAAGGCCAAGAGCACTCTTGCCTCCGCCTCGGGAACACCCCCTCCGGCGAATAAAGATGATGAGGGCGCCACCCCTGTGGCCCAGCCCGTGCAAATGAAAGAACCAGCCGACCAAGCAAGCCGGAGTCGGGCGGCCCCCGAAGAAGATAAACCATCTTCCCCGCCGACTCCTCCGGCACCAGAACATGGCAAGCATAGCAAAGTCGAAGAAGCAAAGTTAGCTAACGTCCGAGCTGGCACTCGGATATTGAAACAATTGAAAAGAATCCCAGCAAGATTCAGTGTCTGGGAGATACTCTCCCTGGATGAGGAAACCAGGCAGGCTGTCATTGCGGCTCTGCAAACCCCGGTGCATTATGAAAGCTGTTTTGCTGAGATGCAGTTGGGAACAACCATCACCTTCACTGAAGAAGACATGCTCTTTCCTTCGGTCAGCCACAATAGACCCTTGTACATGAGGGGGCAGTTGAACGGCCAGCCTATAAACATGATCTTGGTCGATACAGGGGCAGCAGTAAACATACTCTCCTACCAGGTTTACCAGAAACATTACTTCAATGTTCACCTGATCAAGGTCAGGGATATGAAGATAACTGGGTTCAACCAGAAGTCTGAAGTTCCCATGGGTGTAGCAGGGTTCGAGCTGTCACTAGGAGACCTCACCACCAAAGTGCAGTTCCACGTCATCAACTCCGACACCACATATAAAGCATTGCTCGGCCGACCGTGGCTGCATCAGAATCGGGTAGTGTCTTCGACCCTGCACCAGTGCATTAAGTACTCCCGGAATGGAAAAGAAGAAAGAATGTTCGCAGACTTACACCCCTTCGAGGTGTTTGAATGCCACCTGCTCGATGCTGCACTTTACATGGTGGAGCCGAAGCAGAATCCCCAGCCGACCCAAAGCAAAGAGAAGGAGATAGCAGAGGACGACGATTGGTTCCCTCCACCACCGCCCGACTATGTGGCACCGCAGGAAGTGTCACACATTTCTAAAGTTGAAGGCGTGGTTCGAGCCATCCCCTTCAATATTTACCTCGAGACAAGAGTTCCGAAGCTCGAAGATTTGCCCGGGTATGTGAAGGTCCCTCCAGGGATCACGAAGCCCCCCACAGACTTAGACTGTCAAACAGTCGAATTCTTGAAGATCTGGGAGGTGCCCAACCCAAAGGGCCCACCTACGATGTTCTATGTGGCTGATGAACATCCAGTGAAAGGGGATGATGATTGTAAATTCCCCGAGGAAATCCGTGACCCGGTTGGCCCAATCATGGGACTTCCGGATATATCCGGCAGAGTGGTGAAAATGGCCAGAGGGCAACAGCTGCCCTTCTTTCAGACCGAAAGTCGGAATCAGATGTTCAAGAAGCTGTGGTATCCACCGAACCTGAATAGGGAACTCCTGAAGATTACCCAGCACCCTGGTTTGGGTTTCTCAGCTGAAGAATTCTATGAAGCAAACATGATAGCTGTCTCAGCTCTAGTTGGCGACGGTCCCCCAGAAGACACAGATGCACAAGAAACCAAGAACAAAGAGCAGCATATGTCTTCAGCCGACAAAGCTCAAGATGAAGAAGTGTTCCTCCAGAACCCACCTCCAAGCAGGGATATAGGGGGGATACCATCCACTTTCGAGGCACCACTCCCAGATAGTCACAGTGGCGGGGTGCTGCCACCTCCACTCGATGTCGGAACGGAAGATAATAGTCCAAGCTAAACTCCAGATTTCTTTCTTTGTGACCTTGTTATGCTCGCAATATGTTGTGAGCAGCAGTAGGAGATCGAGATGTTGAAGGCGCAGCTGGCCAAGATGACCGAACTACTGTCCGGTCTTACCGAGGGTATCCACCTCCGGGAGGGTAGATCCATGAACCCGGGGGGCTCCTATCCCACCACGGAAAGATGGGAGAATCAGTCCTTGACCACCAACTTTAGTGCTTTTATGCACTCAAGGAGGAAGGCGAAAGAAATAGCCGGCCCTTCAACTAGCCGGCCGACGGAATGAGTCCTCACGTTGCAGGAGAAGATGAAGAAGCCTTATTCCTTCCCGAGGGATAAAACTTGGGAGATCTTTAAATGGGCTTGCCACTATAGCAGGGTTACCTTGCCAAAGCCCAAAAGGCCAGAGGATGCTACAAGGAGTGATGACCCTAAATTCTGCCTCTACCATCGAATCCTTGGCCACCCTATAGAAGATTGCTATGTCTTCAAGGATATCGCCCAGAACCTGATCAAGAGAGGAGAATTGAAGATGGAGGATTATGAGGTGAAGCCCCCACAACCCCATGAAGCAGCTGTCTGTGAAAAGGGAGTCCATGTGGTTTCCCTCCTCACAGAGGTCACAAGCCCGGCCGGTGAAAGATGTCCTGAAGTAGATTTCCCTCAGCCTGACTCCACCTTGCCCTCACTGCTCGGCGGGTTACATCAGGAAATTGAAAGGCTGGAGGAGCACCTAGCCGAAATAAGTATGCGCTGGTTTGACCCAGCAGGGGACATCCTCCCTCAGCAATACAGTCACTCAAGCCCGGAGCACTTCCTCGTGACCAGGGCAGAACTCTACAGCCACAGGTAAGAAGATGATGAGCCTGTCCTGGACTACATCAGAAAGTGGAGAAGCCTATATGTGAGATGCATCTCCCCGTTAAGCCACGAGGTTGCCACTTGGGCTTGCGGGGAAAGTCTAAAGAAGGATATTCAGCAGCGGATGGTCGGCCTTAACGTCCACTCCCTTGATCAGTTGGCCATGATAGCGGCTGATATTGAAGCCTTCCTGAAAAAATACCATCCTGCCATCACCCTGGCGAGACAAGAAGACAAACCCGGAGGTGTCAACTTCAGCACTTCTGGGCATTCGAAGGAGAAGACAAAGGAGGTAGCCAATCCTTCAACCAATCAACCGGCCTCATTGCGAGAGAAAATGAGGAGGCCTTATTCCTTCCCAAGACACAAAACTCAGAGGATTTTTGAATGGGCTTGTCGTTACGGCAAGATTACCTTGCCAGAATCCAAAAGGCCAGAGGATGTTGAACGAAGCGACGACCCCGAATTCTGTCCTTATCATCGGGTGCTAGGGCATCCTATTGAAAATTGTTATGTATTCAAAAATATCGCTCAAGGCCTAATCAGGAAGGGCGAACTAAGGCTGGGAAAATATGAAGTGTACCCACCGCGTCCGCATGACGTGGTCGCTTATAGAAGTGGGATCCACATGATCTCTTTGCTCATAGAGGTCACAAGCCCCGCCGATGGAAGATGTCCGGAAGCCAGTGAAGCACCCCTTTCAACCCCTCCGGATGAAGGCCCCACGAAGTCGGTCTATGATAATTATCGAGAAGACCATGAAGAGAGCATGCGCCTTTTTGTGCCAGGAGGCACCTCGAAGCCCTATACAATGATGCAGGAAGAGCCGAACGCCGATGCCCCCTGCAGATGTTGGGAGTCCATCACCAACGAGGTCGCCATGACCTCCAATGATAGTCCACGGGAGCAGAAAGTTGAAAAGCCCCCTACTACTCCTGGGGGTGTTTCGCCCACGGACCAATCTTTAAGTTGCCCAGAAGCCATAACGCCGACATCGGCACCAGTTCCCGAGCCAGGGAAAGAAGATGACGAAGCCCTGCCACTGAGCGGGGTGGTACAAAAAGACATCTATGATGCCCTTGAGGCTGAAGAAGATGATGAAGGCTTCATCGATTTGCAACTGGCTCCCCCGGAGATAGAAGATGGTGGCCAAGCCACTGTTGATGAGCTGATCGAAGTGGATCTGGGTACAAAAGATGACCCCAGACCAACATTCCTCAGCGCCCTCCTTCTCCCAGAAGAGAGAGAGCGATACATCAAGCTTCTACAAGAGTTCCGAGACTGTTTTGCTTGGAACTACAAAGAAATGTCAGGCCTCAACCCGATGATTACTCAGCATATGTTGGCCATTGACCCCAAGGCCGAACCAGTGAAGCAGTCACCCCGGCGAATGAGGCCAGAACTGATAAGCCAAGTTTGCAAGGAAGTCGACAAGCTCATAAACGTCGACTTCGTAGCAGAAAACCAGTATACCACCTGGCTGGCCAATATTGTGCCCGTCAAGAAGAAGAACGGCCAGATCCGGATATGTGTGGACTTCCGAGACCTGAACAAGGCTTGTCCGAAAGATGATTTCCCGGTGCCCATCACTGAAGTCATGATCGATGCCACCACTGGCCATGAAGCCTTATCTTTCATGGACGGGTCGTCCGGATACAACCAGATATGGATAGCCGAGCATGATAGAATTCATACGGCTTTCCGGTCACCCAAGGGGATATTCCACTATAAAAGGATGCCTTTTGGCCTCAAGAATGCTGGCGCCACTTATCAAAGGGCGATGACCAAGATATTCGATGAATTGCTCTATGACAAGGTCGAATGCTACATCGACGACTTGGTTGTCAAGACCAAAAAGAAAGAAGATCACCTGAGTGACCTCAGGGTTATATTTCAAAGGCTCCGACAATACGAGCTGAAGATGAACCCGTTGAAGTGCGCCTTGGGCGTTTCCAGTGGGAAGTTTCTGGGCTTCATTGTCCGATATAGGGGGATTGAAATAGACCCCTCCAAGATAAAGGCCATTCAAGAGCTGCCTCCTCCGAAGAACCTAACGGAACTGCGATCATTGCAGGGCCGATTGGCCTATATCCGCAGGTTCATCTCCAACCTGTCCGGCCGATGTCAACCATTTCATAAGCTGATGATGAAAGATGCACCATTCGACTGGAATCAAGAATGCCAGAAGGCTTTTGATAAGCTGAAGGAATACTTGAAGACCCCACCAGTGTTGGGGGCACCTGTCAAAGGGCGGCCGCTAATTCTCTACATAGCCACCACCGAGTGTTCACTCGGGGCAATGTTGGCTCAAAACAACGACGAGGGAAAGGAGCAGGCACTTTATTACCTCAGTCGAAGACTGGTCGGGGCAGAATCAAAGTATACCCCGATCGAGAAAGTTTGTCTTGCCTTGGTCTTTGAGGCCAAGAAAATGAGGCATTACATGCTCTCGCATGAAATACAGCTGATATCAAGGGCCGATCCAGCCAAACATCTCTTGTCCCAGCCGGCGCTGAAAGGGCGACTGGGGAAGTGGGCCGTCATTTTGATGGAATTTGATATTACATATGTGCCGCAAAAGGCTATTAAAGGCCAGGTGATAGCAGATTTCTTTGCAGCACACCCTGTGCCTGAGAATTCCCCGCTTGTCACGGAACTTCCGTAGGATGAAACACTAGAAGTGGACCAAGTCCGTCAAGCCATATGGCAGTTATACTTCGACGGAGCATCCAGAACTGAAACATCTCAATCAGGGCATGCGAGGATAAGGGCTGGAGCAGGCATCGTCCTCAAATCCCCAGAAGGAGAAGTGTTGCATACATCGTGTTCGATCAACAAACCGTGCATGAACAATGAAGCAGAATATGAGGCCTTGATTATTGGTCTTCAGATAGCCCTCCACATGGAGATCCGAATGCTGCAGGTGTTTGGTGATTCTATGCTGATTGTCAAGCAGATACAAGGAGAGTTTGACGTCCGGAAGCCCAGGTTACTTCCGTATTGCGCCAAGGCGAAGAAGCTCATGGGGCGGTTCTACTTCATTGAAGTAGGCCATGTCGTCCGAAGCCAGAATGCCCAGGCTGATGCACTAGCAAAATTAGCAAGCTCACTGGCGGCCCTGCCAAGCGAATCCCTCAACATAACAGTCATAAACAGGCGCCAGGTCCCCAGCATGATAGAGGAGCCAGGTGACGAAGAAGAATATGAAGCTGCGACAGTAGAAACAACTAACTCTCCTGATTGAAGGGAACCCCTGATGAAATGGTTTGAACACCAAGAACTGCCCAAGCAGAGGGAAGAAAGGATCAGATTGATCAGAACAAAAGATTCTTATGAAGTCAGAAATGGAACTCTATTCCGAACCGTGGCTGATGCCAGAAGAAAGGTGCTCCTCCGATGTATATCCATGGAGGAGGCTTGGATGGTCATGAAGGAAGTGCATGCCGGATCGGCCGGCGCTCACCAAGCTGGGCCGAAAATGAAGATTGAAATCAAGAAGCTGGGATATTACTGGCCAACTATGTTCGATGACTGCTCCAAGTATGCCAAGTCATGTCATAAATGCCAGCAGCATGCTGCGATCCCAAGAAGACCTCCAGCTCATTTGCACCCAACGATGCCCAGTTGGCCTTTTGCTCAATGGGGTACTGATGTTGTGGGCCCGCTCCCCACGTCTTCATCAGGATGCAAATACATTCTAGCAGCTACAGATTACTTCTCTCGCTGGGATGAAGCTGTGGCTCTAAGAGAAGTGACGGGAGAAATCGTGGCCAGATTCGTCCGTCGAAATATCATATTCCGATTCGGCGTGCCCGATCGAATTGTCTCTGACAACGGAAGCCACTTCCGAAACCAAAAGGTCTATAGATTGGCCGATAGATTCAAGATTGATTGGAGGACGTCCACTTCGTATAATCCGCAGGCAAACGGGTTAGCGGAAGCCTTCAACAAGACACTATGCACACTTCTTGCCAAGACGGTCAGCTCTAGCAAGAAGGATTGGGAAGACAGGATGTATGAAGCGCTATGGGCGTATCGCACTGTGTACAAGACCCCGACAGGTTGTTCACCATTCTCCTTGGTGTATGGCTCAGAAGCGGTCGTGCCGATAGAGCTGGAGGTACCCTCACTACAGGTGGCGATCCAGCACGAATTAGTCAAAGATGGCCAAGCCAATATAGAAAGAAGACTGGAGGAGCTCTCCGATCTGGAAGGACGGCGGCTCAGAGCCCAGCAGAACATACAGGTCTACCAGGCCCGCATGACCCGGGCCTTTGACAAACTCGTCAAAGAACGTGAATTCAAGAAGGGAGACCTAGTCATGGTCAAGCGAAGAGAAGTCATGGCAGCCAATCCCAAAGGCAAATTGAATGAAAACTGGATAGGACCTTATGTGGTCCAAAAAGTCTATGAAGGCGGTGCTTATGTCATCGTCAACCACCGGGGGGAAATTCAATTCCCACCACTCAATGGGAAACACTTGAAGCTATACCATGCGCCGCTTCCCCAGCTCGGTGATCAACTAAAACCAATACCCCACAATGAAGAGGATTCCGTCATGGAGCTTTTTACATAAAGCACCCGAAAACTCAACTCGGCACCCGTGGCCCTCCGAGGCCTCAACCGAGTAATATGGCTTAGACCTTCCGCCTAAGCCGGTTAAACCTGATTCCATTGCGTTGATATGAACCCAATGTCAACGATACTATCATACCTTTATGATCCGGTCCCACCGTGATCATCAAAAAAAAAAGAAAAAAAAAGAAAAAAGAAAAAAAAAGAAAAGAAAAAAAGAAAAAAAAAGAAAGAGAAGAAAAAAAAAGAAGAAAAAAAAAGGAAAAAGAATAACAAAGAAGTTGTTCCTAAGTGTTCCTTACTCGGCATCCTCGCCGAAAGCTCCGGTTTAGACCTTTCGTCTGGGTCGGAAGAAAATTGAAATCCTTGCGTTAATGCAACCCCAGCATTGACGAATCCACTTTATGCGGCACCCTCGCCGAAAGCTCCAGTTTAGACATTTTGTCTGGGTCGGAAGAAAACTGAAATCCTTGCGTTAATGCAATCCCAGCATTGATGAATCCACTTTATGCGGCACCCTCGCCGAAAGCTCCGATTTAGACCTTTCATCTGGGTCGGGAGAAAACCGAAATCCTTGCGTTAATGCAATCCCAGCATTGACGAATCCACCCTATGCGGCACCCTCGCCGAAAGCTCTAATTTAGACCTTTCATCTGGGTCGGAAGAAAACTGAAATCCTTGCGTTGGTGCAGTCCCAGCATTGACGAATTTACCTTACTCGGCACCCTCGCCGAAAGCTCCGGTTTAGACCTTTTGTCTGGGTCGGAAGAAAACTAAAATCCTTGCGTTGATGCAGTCCCAGCATTGACAAATTTACCTTACTCGGCACCCTCGCCGAAAGCTCCGATTTAGACCTTTCGTCTGGGTCAGAAGAAAACTAAAATCCTTGCGTTGATGCAATCCCAGCATTGACGAATTCGCCTTATGCGGCACCCTCACCGAAAGCTCTGATCTAGGCCTTTCGCCTGGGTCGGAAGAAGATTAAAATCCTTGCCTTAATGCAATCCCAGCATTGGCGAATCCACCTTACTTGGCACCCTCGCCGAAAGCTCCGATTTAGACCTTTCGTCTGGGTCGGAAGAAAACTAAAATCCTTGCGTTAATGCAATCCCAGCATTGACGAATCCACCTTATGCGGCACCCTTGCCGAAAGCTCCGATTTAGACCTTTCATCTGGGTCGGAAGAAAACTGAAATCCTTGCGTTAATGCAATCCCAGCATCGACGAATCCACCTTATGCGGCACCCTCGCCGAAAGCTCCAATTTAGACCTTTCGTCTGGGTTGGATGAAAACCAAAATCCTTGCGTCGATGCAATCCCAGCGTTGATGAATCCACTTTATACGGCACCCTCGCCGAAAGCTCCGATTTAGACCTTTCGTCTGGGTCGGAAGAAAACTGAAATCCTTGCGTTAATGCAGTCCCAGCTGTTGATTGTTTGTTTACCTATCTCTTCTTATCTTCTTTCTTTTTTTGTTGATTGTGAGGGTTTTAAGAAAATGATATGGCGAGATGATAAATAAACTACCAAAGATCAGCTCAACCTATGCACATGTGAACATGAACCTAGGCAATCAAATCTAACTCTAGCATGGGCATGCTATCTCAATCAAATTACGCTAAGGGAAAAAACAAAAACACACGCCGGGGCGTGGAGCAAAGATAAATGAAAACACACCGCTAGGGGTGGAACAATCAAGGGGAATAAAGAGATTTGATGAGAAAGACAGCTAGTGCCCAACACTAAGGAAAGTCGTGATCGCCACCAAAGTAAACACAAGTCAAAGACTCGAATATACCTTGGAAGTAGGTGGATGAAAACACCCGCCCACGGGAGAGAAAACCAAGAAAAGCCTGCAGATCAACTTGCAAATAACGGTCCAAACCCTGTGCGTCGCTTGGAAGTAACGGTCGTGTGATAGACCGCCAGAAGGAAATAACGCTCCTGCACCTGACCGTCAGATAACCTGCAGTGAAAAAGATGTGAATTCTTTGAACTCCAACCCTTCCAGCCGGCTAGAAGGCTTGGGCCTCGTGCTAGTGATCCTGTAAAACCTGCCAAGGATGTAGAAAGCAAAACAACACAACCTCAATTAGCCCTCAACATAAGTATAGCATCAATCCTTAAAAAGCTTAAGAATATCAAAAGGAGAGGGGATTACCGGGGAGTTGTTGGTTTTTTAACCCCTCTGGGCGTTTTTTAAGTTTAGGAGGATATGTGTATGCTTAGCAACAGTGAAAAACGTGGAGGAAGAGGAGGGACAATGCTTTTGATTGATAAAATTAAGGGAAACTTGAGCATGCAATGATGATCTTGACAAGCTAAAACCCAAAATTACTCCCTTGACTTGGAAGATGGACGTGGGAAGCAGCTCCTCCTGGATGTAGATGGCTCCTAAATTTGGCAGCACTTCGTCGTGAATCAAATCTTCCTCTCTCTTGGGTCATGAAATCAAGGGTTCTATTTATAGACTCCCTCAAACTCTCAGGTCGAGTTGAAGATAAATCAGCCAAGAAAGGAGGATAATCCTTAGCAAATCCTTGAGGATAATATCAACAAGAGTCCAAAGAAACAAACGAGAGGTCCTGAGGATTAGAATTGAAGGAAATAATGCCAATCCAAAACCCTATCTCGTCCACGGAGTAGCAGAGAAAAGGCCTGAACTGTCAGGACTCTCTGAAGGAAGTAACGGTCTTACGATAGACCGCCACTTGGAAATAACGCTCCAAGGCATTACCGTCATTTTCAACCCTATCCAAAGGATAAGATCGACGGGAAGAAGATCTAAACAATAGGACTCTGCAAGTAAGTAACGGCCAGGGCATAGGGCGTCATAAGTAAACAACGGCTAGGGAGTAGACCGTTATTATCAAAGGACAACGAGGCCCTAAGTCTTGGGACTCTTCAAAGAGTAACGGCCTAGGCTTCATGCGTTATTATGAAATGACGCGCCTAGTCCAGACCGTTATTATCATTGATTTTCAAGAAAATAGAATGGAGGGATTGCCAAGCTTTTGAACGAAGCGCCACCAGAAACCAGGTCTAATCCAGGAATTGAGACCCAGAAAATAGGCTTCAACTGATTAAAAGGAATTCAATGAAGAGTGAACAACTCGGAGCATCACATTGAATGAATAAAGAGATGACCCGACTTATTGGGTATAAAACGGGTGTCAACAGATGCCCCTCCTTAACGTCCTCTTTGCAGGGAAACGAGCGGAAGCGAAGCGAAAGTGAAATGGAACACGGAGATGAAGCGGAAATGAAGCGGAGTGGATCAAAAAGAGGGCGTTAAGGTAAACGACACCCGTTCTTCACCAACAAGCGATAAGAATTTTCTGGAAAAACTTCAAAACTGATCACAAGGAAATAGCTAACCAAAGGATGCAAGTCTGGAGGATTTAATTAACTAAGGAAAGGAAACACGGCTGGCCGCCGGAGGCAACGGAAAGGAAAGAGACTAAACTCCAGACAGGAATCTTCAGTCAACCAGATTAAGCGAGCAAATCGAAGGAAACCTTCAAATTCAGAGTGGAATAATTCTCCTTATCTAGGATCAAGAACACAACTGTTCACCGTCAATGAGACCTCTTGAACAAATGAAGCTTATGAATGCTCAAAGAATGCGTATGATGCATGCTGGGCTAAAGAAAAACAAATCTTCAAAGCTAATGCAAAGAAAGATAAAATAACAAGATACTCGAGAATAATATTGCTAGATTGGGGAAACCAGAATCAAGACACTATCTGCAACCACGGCGTGCAAGATAGAACCATCATCCCCAAATTTTTCAACCTAACGGCCTATCCAACGATTATTCATGTGAACTTAGATCATCATCATTTTTATTTAAGGGGAACATCAGATCCCAGGACACCTGAATGACCAGCCGGTTCTCGAGATAATATATCATAGATATCATATAGTAATGCATTAAGGGATAAGGGAACGAGATACAATACCTGACTTACCTACTTGACGGACGGCGAAGCGTGCCTTCTGTTCATAGTTCCTTTCATGAAAGCTAGGTTAGCCAACAAGATAGTTATGATAATAGTTAAGGCATAACCATTGTTTATGTGATAAACTCATCAAATGTTTTTATGATGGAGATAAGTTTAAACATTAATTTTGACCATTCATTCATCAAGAAACTTGGAAGCATATAACGGCCTGACTCAGGAGCGTCACATGAAAATGACAGATTAAGCCTAGTCCGTCAACACCAAGTCGGTTCAAATTCTTCAATAAAACAGTCCGTCACAAGCGACGGCCTTAGAGGGGGGCGTCAGGATGATGTGACGGTCCAACGATAGACCGTCGCTTCTCCTGAGATTTCAAAAAAACAAACCGAACGGCCATTCGGTCTCATTTCATGCTCAAACAACCAAAACGCCAAACCAGAAAAACCTCACCGGTGACCTCAATCTCCACCCTCCAATGGCCGGCGACGAGGCACCGCAGCCACCACCTCAGAAGAGAGGGAGAGGAAAGAAGATGGCTATAAGGCGGTTCCACCGCCGGCTCGAACGAGAGACCACCCTGCCGCCCGTGGAGGAAGAACCGAGGGGAAGGGAGCCAAGGGAAGAGGAGGAGGTCCCCACGGTCGTGGAAGAACCAACCGAAGCCTCCTTGGGTGCAGAGGAGCCCAAGGAACCAGAGCAGAAGAAGAGGAAGGTCCTCGACCATGAGGTAGGCCCTCCGCCCTAATTTTTAAATTTTTGATTTTTATGTTTTTATTTATGAATGCATGTGGGGGATAAGGGTAGAAATGGGTCTATGAACCCACTAGGAACACTTGTAGGCCATTTGGCCAAAGTGAGAAATCATGGGGATGCAGGGGAGAAATTCCCTACTGGCAGACTAAGTGACGGTCCCGCCAGCGACCGTCACTCTTCTGACGCTCCAGGCTGAGGCCGTCAGAGACAAGTAACGCCCCATCCCAGGGCCGTTACTTCTGCCAGGGTTCCAAACTCTTTTTAGGGTTTTCAATTTTCAAATTTTTGTTTTCCTTTTCAATATTTAATGTTTATGCAACGTCTATATGATACGAATGGACTAATTAGTGCTCTAATATGCAATGCAGGGAAAGAGGAGATCGAGGATCTCATGGCTGCAGATTCGGGCGGTGTACCAGGCACTGCCCGAG